>VWZS01007220.1:71879-105614 GCA_013397075.1 Rhabdornis inornatus
CCACCCCATGTGCCATGTGCAAACAGGAGGAGCTGACTTGCCCATCACACCCAGCCAATGCCCTCTGCTGTGCTCCAATGTCCCCACAGGTTTTTTTCCCCTCTGCTGTGCTCCAATGTCCCCACAGTTTTTTCCCCTCTGCTGTGCTCCAATGTCCCCACAGTTTTTTCCCCCTCTGCATTGCTCCAGTGCCCCCCCAGGTGTTTCCTCAGCCCCTCACAAGAACAGGATCCCAATTATTCCCTGACTCCTCCAGCAGCTCCTTACCAACGTGGCACCTTCACAGGGGAGGGGGACCAGGGGACACGGCACGCTGGCACTTGCCATGTGCTGCTTCCTGGCTCTCCCTGGCACCAAGTGACAAAGCATGAATCACAAATAAAGATAAATACCATAGCCTGGCTTTGCTCCTGTGCTGTGGCTTTGTTCTCCAGCTCCAGGAATGCGTGACAAGCAGGATGGCAGGATGGCAGGGTGACAGGGATGGCAGGGATGGCAGGGATGGCAGGGTGGCAGGGATGGCAGGATGGCAGGGATGGCAGGATGGCAGGGATGGCAGGGATGGCAGGGATGGCAGGGATGGCAGGATGGCAGGCAGGGTGACAGGGATGGCAGGGTGACAGGGATGGCAGGATGGCAGGCAGGGTGACAGGGATGGCAGGGATGGCAGGGTGACAGGATGGCAGGGTGACAGGATGACAGACAGGGTGACAGGGTGACAGGGTGACAGACAGGGTGACAGGATGGCACAGCTCCACGTGCCCACAGGACTCCCCAGAGCTCACGCAGCCCAGCCCTGCCCACTGCACACAGGGTGCCGGGTGCTGCTCTGACATCCCTGTAATTAAGAGCTCATTAATCACAAGATGGGCTGTGGATAAAGCAGGCTGGGTACACAGCTTCCACCTGCCAGTGAAACAGAGAATGAAGAGTGCATTTCCCTGCAAAAATCCTTTATACAGAAGGATGAGAGATGCAAAAAATATAAATATTAGAGCTTTGTTTTCGCTATTTTAAAATTGTGAATGTTTTCCTTATTTTTCTGTTTATTCTGCATTTATTTGCAAGATGCCTCAAAGTAACACTCCAGATACACAGTGGGCTCCCAGTGAGTGTTCAGCAGCAGGGCCTGGTATTAATCTGCAGCAGCAGCAGAACAATATTGGGATGCAGTTAGTAAACCTGGTCTACAACACCCTCAATCTGGGGAAGCCAGCAAAATAAATCACATTTTAAGGTTCAAGCCAACCTTTTACTCTTTAGCTGCATGTTTTCCAGCTTCATTAATATCAACAGGGACATTTAACTCCAAGAATTATTCTCTTCAACACTAAAGGCCTAAGAAATTATTTTTTACATCTAGTAACAGCAAATGTGTCAGGGTAGCATGACATGATCCACTTTCTATCAGTGTATTTCTACACACTGGCATAATTAATGGCATTTCTCTACCCATAATTAAAAGCATTTCCCTACCCACTGGCATTCTGCAATGTAGCTTGGAAGGAGCACCCCAGTAACGGATGTAGGAACATTAAACTGTGGCCACAGAAACCACAAGTTTGCTGCCACAAAGTGCCATGAGTTTCATCTGGCAGGAAGGAGAGTCCCAGCTTTGCTCCAAAGCCACCACACACAGGGAATGATGTCCAAAGCCACCACACACAGGGAATGATGTCCAAAACCATCACACACAGGGAATGATGTCCAAAGCCACCACACACAGGGGATGATGTCCAAAACCATCACACACAGGGAATGATGTCCAAAACCATCACACACAGGGGATGGCAGCAGAGGGGAGGCCACCCCTGGGCAGGGACAGAGAACAGGGCAGGAGCTGGCAGGATGAACAGGACAGAGGACAGAGCAGGATAAACAGGAGAGAGGACAGGCAGGATGAACAGGGCAGAGGACAGGGCAGGATGAACAGGGCAGGATGAACAGGACAGAGGAAAGGCAGGATGAACAGGACAGAGGAAAGGCAGGATGAACAGGACAGAGGACAGGGCAGGAGGAACAGGACAGAGGAAAGGGCAGGACCCAGCAGGATGATCAGCTGTGGGGATTTGGGGCAGCTCTGGAGCCACAGAGGGGTCTGGGCAGGGTGATGGGAAGGGGCACAGAAGGGACAGAAGGTGTTGGAACCCCAAAGCCTGGGAGTTTGGAACTTTCTGTGCTTTCTGACACTGACCCCCAGGGGAACACTGCTTTTGACCTGAGTCCTTGGAGAAGGCTCCCAAAATGGAGTGATGGAGTTGGGATCACTGCTGTGTAGTTCAGGTAGAAGTGTGTAATATCACATGGTGAAGGGTTTAGAATTTGGGGTTTTAGAATATAGTAATAGGTGTGGGACAAGATAGAAGTTCTTGGGTGGTGGCTCTTCTTCCTTCTTGTTCCCTCTTCTTCATAGTTTCAGGAGGTATTTTTTGACTTGGATAGAAAGTACAGCACTGCAGGTCACAAGTGTTTGGTCATTGGGTCAAAAGTATAAATAATATAGATGTTAGCTTTTAATTGAATAGTTGGCCTTTAAAATACCTTGTAACGAGCAAAATACAGCTCAATTTTCTTGCTTTTAGCTTGTTAGCTAAAAGTGCTGTGGAACTCACTGTACTATAAATAAGAATTAATAAACATCTGAGTCTGAAGATGAAAATCCATCTCTCGCGCTTCAGCCCTGACTGTGAGTGAAGGCAGAGGAAAGAAGCAGCCAGCCACTGCTGTGTGGAGCCACTGACGAGGAGGGAAGGAGGCAGAGCCCACACTGGAAGGGGACTGAGAGCTCTGAGCATCCCCAAGGATGGGCTGAGCCTGCCAGGAGCAGCAGGGAGACAGAGGGGCAGGGAGGATCAGCCTGGGTGAACAGGGAAGATGAAAAGTGAGTTTGTGTCCAGATGCAGAGGTGTTGGATGGAGAGAGGGAGCAAAGGGCTCTGGGGAAAATGAAAAGTGAGTTTCTGCTCAGCTGCAGAGGTGTTGGATGGAGAGAGGCAGTGATGGCAGCAATCCCTCCCTCCCCAGCCTGGAGCCCTGGAACACGAGGCATCCACCTGCCCTAGCAGAGGGCTCCGTGCAGGGCAGGGAGTCACTGCTTTCCCTTTTGTCCCTGCAGAAGGCACCAGCAGCATGTTTGGTCCCCAGCATCTCAGGCCAATCTGTTTTGCCTCTTCATATCCACAGAGAAGATTGCACGGAGGGAAATGGAAACGCGGTGTAACACGACTGTCAGGAACCTGAAGTGAGCATTGACTACCCAGGAATCCAGGGAATGCTAGCAGATAATGGAAGAAATTAAAGGTACAGTGCCAGCCCAGTGCTGGAAATGAGCCCCTTTAGAAAGCACAGACTCAAACCTACCATTAGGAAGCAACTCTAAAGTCGTGTAAAAACTGAGTTGTTGTATAATTAAAAATGAGTCCCTGCAACTCTGTAAGGAATCAAATGCACATTGCAAAGCAACTGCTAAGTCAGTTTGGGAAGACTGGGTGGTTGATACGCAATAAAAAGTGTTTGCATTGGCCAGAAACCATTCCTAATTAGCAAAAAAATACCCCTGGTGCTGGCCAGGAGCCCTTCCAAGGAGCGGGCTCTCTCCAGGACAGGGACAGGCAGCACACCAGCCCTGCTGGCCCAGGAGCAGTGCCCACAGCACCAGAGCCACAGCCCACCTGCACACACCTTCCTTCAGCCCCTTCAGCTGTCCCCGGGAGCAGCCACTGCCAGCATCCACGGAGCCAGCACCAGGCTGGGATGGAAAACTCCCTGTGCCGCTGGAATAAACCCTCCCTGCAAATAACCAAGCCTGTCCCAGAGCTGTCCCAAAGCTGTCCCCGGGCTGTGCCCAGGCTGTTCCCAGGCTGTGCCCAGGCTGTCCCAGAGCTGTCCCCAGGCTGTCCCCAGGCTGTTCCCAGGCTGTCCCCAGGCTGTTCCCAGGCTGTCCCCAGGCTGTCCCCAGGCAGTGTCACAGCAGCACGCACGTGCTGGGCTGCTGGGCAGCACCATCAGCTTCTGCCTCACAGCAGCACCACGTTCCTTCCTGGATTGTTGCTTTTTTCCTCACTTCCACCCATGAGAAAATTTCGTTTCAAGGAACCATAATTGATTTACAGGAAAAAAAAAAAGGGAAAAAAGCCTCGATAGCACATGTTTATAGCAGCATAACGTTAGCAATAAACAGCTGCTGGATGTTACTTCATGTTTCTGCAGCATATGTTAGAAATGATAAATGGCTGAGCCTCAGTGTCTCATGAAAGATTGAGGCTGTACCAACTGGGACTGCTAAAATCCCCAAAGTGAACAGAAGCACCTTTGTAAAGCCACGTAATTTTAGACAAATTAATTCCAACAAGGATTGTAAAGCTGGCTGGACCAGGACCCTGAATTAATTACCTCCATTCATTTGTTTACAACGTGTAAAATTGTCTCCTCTGGAGTGTTTTCAATGCTGGCCATGCCAGCACTTTTTAGCACAATAAAGACTCTTTTGCAGTTTTAGTTTAAAAGGTATAAAAAGAATAAAGAGTTACACAAAATTAAATGATTAAGCTCAAATGAAGTTTTCATTTCTCCTCTGAAAAAAATCTGAATTTCAGGTCAAATACCCAAACTGGGTATTTTTCACCTCTGTGAAATATATTTCACTTCTGTGGAATGCTGATGAAGCTCCAGCCCAACTCCTGACCACGCAGGCAGGGACACCCCAGCCCTGGCCAGGACCCCACAGGCCACAGGGAACACACTCTGCTTTGGGGGAAAACACTCTCGTTAAAAAAAACCTTAATCATAGAATCACGGGATCATTAATGTTGGAAAAACATTTGAGTTCCCCCAGCCCAACCACGCCCAGCACCACCACGGCCACGGGTGGAGCTCAAGTGTCACATCCACGTGGCTTTGAGCACTTCCAGGGATGGAGACTCCACCACTGCCCTGGGCAGTGTAAAGGGTAAAAAGCTTTCACATTAAAAATATTCCCAAATATCCAATCTAAACTTCCCCTGGCCCAGCCTGAGGCTGTTCCCTCTCCTCCTGTCCCTGTTCCCTGTTCCCAGATCCCAAATCCCCCCGGCTGTCCCCTCCTGTCAGGGACTTGTGCAGAGCCACAAGGTCCCCCCTGAGCCTCCTTTTCTCCAGGCTGAGCCCCTTCCCAGCTCCATTCCCTTCTCTGCACACACTCCAGTCCATGAGTGCCAAAAATAAGGCTGAGAAAAAAAGTTTGGGGTTTCTTTGCTATTTCCATTCAAAACTAAAAGCTGACAGCCAGTTTGCTCACAAATGTTGGGGTTTGTCAGCCTGGGTTCACCCCTATCCCTGGGAAAACATCCCTGGGAAAACATCCATGGTTTTATGTGTATTCTGCAAATTCTGGCCCTTCAGTGTGGAGGTTTGCTGAGCAAGCCCAGCTTAAATACAATTAAGGAACTCTCATAGGCATGTAGAAGCCTTTAGTAATGAGAAATAAAATCCAGCCAGCAGACATACACTGTTTCCAGGAAGAAACTCATCACTATTATTCTAAGCCAGCTCCAGTCCCCAGTTCCATGGGATGACAGCTACCAACATCTGATGGAGCAGAAGTCCCCAGGGGACCCTTGTGATGAAGCAGAAAACTTGAGGAGGAAGAAAGGAAGACAACATTGCTGTAACCTGTAATAAAATTCAGGATATAGAAATTCAAGCATCTCCAATATTAAATGAAAAGACACGTGGCAGAGATGGATCACAGAGTCACAGCATCCCAAACTGGACTGGGTGAGGAGGGACCTTAAATCCCACCCAGAGCCACCCCTGCCATGGCAGGGACACCTCCCACTGTCCCAGGCTGCTCCAAGCCCAATGTCCAACCTGGCCTTGGGCACTGCCAGGGATCCAGGGGCAGCCACAGCAAATCTGGGCACCCTGTGCCAGCCCTGCCCACCCTTCAGGGAAGAAATCCTCCCATATATCTAAACTACATTTAACCTCTGTCAGTTTAATATTTTAAAATCAAAGAAAGAGATTTAATTAGAAATCCCTTTGAGGCAGGCCGCCTCCCCTTTATGGGACATGTGTGCAGCCTCATGGGACCCCAGCTCCACAGCCATGTTCTTACACTTAACTCCAACCTGTGCTGTTTAGCAGGACAGGTTTATGCTCCTGCAGCCCCCTCAGAGAAGCCCTCCCCTAAACACAAGTGCACCCTTGTGTTCCACCATCAGCCACGGCCACCAGAACACACAGGGGGTGGGAATGGAAGGTCCCAAGCCCTCAGCACTGCCCTCCTGGCCCAGGCTCTGCAGAGGCTGGATTGGACCCTTGACTCCTTCCTTCATCACAAGCGTCCTCATCAGACCTGTGGCTCATAAAATATGGATACTGCAGCACTGCTCAGCCTCCCCCAGCAGCAGGAGACCTGCCCTGCACCCTCGAGCTGCAGCTGAACTGTAAAATATTTCAGCCCATCCAGAGATGCTGGATGGAGTCTGGAGGTGGGACAACAGCAGGGCTGGCAGCTCAGCTTATGCAAAGCCAGATTTAGGGGGAAGGAGGATGTGACTGAAGGCCCATGGAGAGCTGGAACCTCTGAACTCCCATCCGGATCACACCACCAGAGCTGTTCTCCTGCTGACACATGAGAGAGATCCATCATCCATCATCCATCCATCACCCATCCATCATCCATCATCCATCCATCATCCATCCATCATCCATCATCCATCCATCATCCATCCATCATCCATCCATCATCCATCCATCCATCATCCATCCATCATCCATCCATCCATCATCCATCCATCATCCATCCATCCATCATCTATCCATCCATCCATCATCCATCCATCATCCATCATCCATCATCCATCCATCCATCATCCATCCATCATCCATCATCCATCATCCATCCATCATCCATCCATCATCCATCCATCATCCATCATCCATCATCCATCCATCCATCATCCATCCACCATCATCCATCCATCCATCATCCATCCATCCATCCATCATCCATCATCCATCCATCCATCCATCCATCCATCATCCATCATCCATCATCCATCATCCATCCATCCTCCATCCATCCATTATCCATCCATCATCCATCATCCATCGATCCATCATCCATCATCCATCCATCATCCATCCATCCATCCATCCATCCATCATCCATCATCCATCCATCATCCATCATCCATCCATCCATCATCCATCCATCCATCCATCCTCCATCCATCCTCCGTGTTTGCTCTAAGGTTTAATTCTCTCTGTGCCAATTGAACGCACATTTCCAGGGTGAGGGGCAGACTGAGCTGTGCTGTTCTGGCCCCATTTTAAAGCATTAACCACAGTTCAGTTCTTTCTAACACAACAAGGACAGATTTTTTTCACATTTATGGCACAGTAATAGTTCCACTGAGTGTCCCCAGCTTGCAGTGTAATACATACAGGGTTTATATCAGAAATAAATCTGCTTATTTCCATGAACTTGGCTCACCCTGTGGTCCTGACTGTAGTAGGGAAACCACTAAACAAGAAGTGAATTCTTTAAATCATTTCAATCCACAATTTAAAGAGAAGTTGTTCTGTGACAAAGCCCCGAGGGTCTGACACACAAAGTGCTGCCCACCCTCAGGTCTCCAGCCCACCTGTGCCCTGAAGATGAGACAAGCCTAAATCTTGGCCTCTGCCAGCAGGAACCTTTCTGGAGTGAATTCCCAGAACGGAGAGGATGCAAAGGGTTTGTGCTGCCATCCTGCCCAGGAGCGTGTCTCACTCCACCTTCCATGCTCCAGCCTCTCCTCTATGTTAATCACTTCAAAGTTGCTAAATTATTCACTGCTCAGAAAATACATTTTCATTTCTTAGAGCTGGCAGCCAAGAATGACTTACAGAAATAGGTCATGCTCATCCCATAGAAGAATTACCATACACTTCATGTGCTCCCCTCCCCAGTTTCCATTTTTAAGCTCTGCTCCACGTGAGGAAGGGCCAAATTTAAACTGTCTGCATTTTTCATGCTGCTCCCACAGTCTCCACCATGTGCCCTGACTTTCCAATTTTAATAAACTGAACCCAGTGAAAATATTAACAGACCAACTTCTGTCTGCTGTTCCTGTAGACCCGAGCAAAGCTTTCATGATAACTGCAAAGGGAATATCCACAGTTTTCCAATGCCACTACTCTGGCTTGGGAAAACTCCATCCTGCCTGGAGCCCAGCCACCACTGCCCTTGGCCAAGTGGGGTTTGCACCTGCCTTGGAAGGGGAAGCAGGTTGTAGTTTCCCTTCTTTTCATTTTCTCTACCTAAATATTTCCAAAATAAACCGATTTTAATGTGACATTAAAAAGAATTAAAAAAAAAACAACAAAATAACTTCTAGCTGGCACATTTAATTTTCTGGTTTTACACATCCCCAAACAAAACACAATTGGCTGAGGCCTGTTCCCAGCAAGCTGGCAGCCAGGATATGCCCGGGCTGCTGCTGCCTGTGGGTCCACAGGAATTTTTCCTCACTGGGAGCCACAGAACAAGGGCCCTGTTCAAGCTCTGTGCTCCTGTTGTGCTTTGCACAGGCAGTGCCAGAGTTGGATTTCTTGGAGGCCACACTGGTGCCTGCAGCCCCTTGGAAGGGATTCAGCCAGGGGGAACAAGTGGCACATGAAATCAAAGTACAAAGCAAGAGTTTAAGAGAATCAAAGAATCACAGGCTGGTTTCTCTCAGAAGGGGCCTTAAGGCTCATCCAGTTCCAATCCCCTGCCATGGGAACAGACACTCCGCGCTAGAAGACGTTGCTCCAAGCCCCATCCAACCCAGCCTTGGGCATTTCCAGGGTTGGGAATGTTCAATACCACCACCAGAACTGATGAGACAGAGGAAAATCAAGACTAAGCCCATTGTGAAGGCAGGAAAGGAAAGGAAACCGAGCGTGGCAGGTGGAAGGGAGGATGGAAGGGACCACAGCACCTGGATGATGTCAGCAAGGACATGGACAGGCAGCAGCCCTGTGCTCTGCTCTGAGACAGGAGAGATCCATCATCCATCCATCCATCCATCATCCATCATCCATCATCCATCCATCATCCATCACCCATCCATCATCCATCATCCATCCATCCATCATCCATCACCCATCCATCATCCATCATCCATCCATCCATCCATCCATCATCCATCCATCCATCCATCATCCATCATCCATCCATCCATCATCCATCATCCATCATCCATCCATCATCCATCCATCCATCATCCATCCATCATCCCTCCATTCTCTGCTGCAGAGGGAATTGCCCTGCCTGTCTCTGTGCTGTGAACACTGCTCTGGCTCTGTGAACAGCCCACTCTGCAGTGCCAAGTGTCCCCGAGCTGTGCCACCCACGGCAGCTGCACAGGGGCTCCTGTTCCCCACAGGAACTGTGCAAAGCCGAATTATCCCAGGCTGGAGAGGCTGCTGCTCTGGGGCAGCACCTGCAGCTGCCAGGGAAAGAGAAAGCAGAAACAATGAGGAGAGGTCCTCTGTGCACAAAGGCAGCAGCAGAGGCAGAGCTGGGGATGTTTGGCCCCCGTGGAATCCACAGGGGACTTTTCTGAGTGACTTTCATGAGACACAGATTCCCCAGCAAGGCTCTGGGAAGTGGCACCCAGTGCAGCAGCTGGGTCTCAGTCTGGTTTAGCACCAAGGACCTGCCTTAAGCCAGTCCCAGTGGCACAGGGCTGCAGCCCTGCAAAGCCCAGGCCCAGCAAAGCCCAATCCCAGCAAAGCCCAGTCCCAGCAAAGCCCAGTCCCAGCAAAGCCCAGGCCCAGCAAAGCCCAGTCCCTGCAAAGCCCAGGCCCAGCAAAGCCCAGGCCCTGATCTGTGCTCGGGGATGCTGTTTGTTTGTGATTCACGCCAAGAGAGGGGGATGCTGATCACAGGACACAGCTGCCCTGCCATATGCAGAGGATTAATTACTGTATCATTTGTTCCCGTGGCAGGTCGAAGAGATCATTACCAACTCAGGAACACGAGTGCTAATAATAGCATTGCTCCCAATCGTATTCCAGCATTCAGCTTGATCCAATTGTTCAGCTCAATAACAGCTTACACTAATTCCCACCAACTTTTAACACCCATGTATTGAGAAGTTCACACTCAAATGGCACAAATTCTAATTCTCAGCAGGATTAACTCTTCATGCTTTAAACTTAATTACGTGCAGTCAGGTGGCTCTTGATGTTCCTTCCTCCTCAGCTAAACCCAAGCACACACATTTAATGATTCCTGTCTACATTCACTGATGGAGCTAATTAGGACCCCTGGGGGGCCAAGTGCAACTTTTCCAGTGTTGTCTAAACTGAAAACAAAATGTTCCAGAAGCCACGCTGAGCGCCCAGGCTCTGCGACACAACTCGCTCCTGTGAGTCTGCAAAACCTGACTGTGTCTGCTGGGAGAAAGGAAAACAGCTCAGGAGAGTGCTGCCCACAGAAGCCCAGAGTTGTTCAGGTTGGAAAAGCCCCCTGAGACCGTCGAGTCCAGTTGCACCTCCAGCACTGCCAAGGCCACCACTAACCCGTGTCCCCAGGTGCCACATCCACATGGATTTTAAATCCCTCCAGGGATGGGCATGCCATCACTGCCCTGAGCACCTGTGCCAGGGCTGGACATCCCATTCCACGGAGGAATTTTCCCTGATACCCACTATATAGTCTCCACACTGATGCTGACACCCCATGCAGCATTTCTGTGTGGCTGTGACAGGAGGAGATGCCCAGGATCACTGTATCCAAATGGAACATGGTGAGAGGCAGGAGATGCCCAGGATCACTGTGCCCAAATGGAACATGGCTGTGACAGGAGGAGATGCCCAGGATCACCGTGTCCACGTCCATGGAGCATGGTTGCCACCGGGCACCAGGTCCCAGGGACAGGATCTGCTGCACACAGCAGAGCACAGTGCCCAGTCCTGGCACAGCAGGAACATGGCAGGAATCCACCAGGACCCTCTGCCCAGCGCTCCTGGCACGGCAGGGAGGCCACAGCAGCTGAATTGAAGCAGCTTTAGGAAAAGGCCGGGATCAGTGACGGTGACATCACAGGGCAGACGGTGTCATCTGGAGCTGACGGGCTCCTGGCTACGTGTCACCATGATTTACCCTCCAGACTGCACGGCTGCTGATGGGCAGGATTCACACAGCTCCTGTCGCTGTGCAGCCCTGCACACGCACAAGCTGCACACTGAATTTAAACATTTTCACAGAACCAGGGCAGCCCTTACAGCTGGGGATTGCTCGGGGCTGTGCCCGGGGCCGGTGCCCCGCTCCTGGCACACGCTGCCCCATCCTGTACCAGCAAACCAGAGCGATTAAACACACCAACACTGGCAGCTCACAGGTTCTGGTTATCACCCAGCAGCCTCCCCAGCCTGGTCACAGACACAGGAACCCCGTCTGCCTGCCAGGAGAGTGCACAGTGAAGCCACACCATGAGTCACCCCCAAAATGAGGAAAAACCTCAAACCCAGCATCTAACTGATGCCAAAAGCGCCCAAGTGAATTGATGAAGGAATGAACTCCTCTGAAACACCATAAGTACAACTTCGAAATACCCAGAATGAAGCCCATGACGCCCTGCCTTTGCTCAAACTAGTGCAATTCCCCCCAAGAAAAAAAGTAGGGGAAGAGAAAAAAAGTAGGGATGGAGACAATCTCAACAACACTGGGGGCTATCCCATCCTCTCACCTGCCTGTGACACTGCCCCAAATCCCTCCCCCATCTCCTCATACTCTGTGTTTTCCCTACAGCTGGGTTATGTATTCTGTCATGCATCTCACTGTGAACAGCAGCGAGAAACATCAAATCCAACAAATTCCTGATAAACTGCAGGATCAATTGAATGAAATCAAAACCTTTCTCTTCTCGCAGCCTCTGTTTTCACACTTGACATCTCGAGCACTTTCCAGTAAGATTTAATGAACAGAAAGTGTTCTCTTTTTTATTCCCTAAAGGCAAATACTACTTTTCTATCTCCTGGGGAAAAAATTGTTCAAAATCTGCTTCCTTTTGATCAAGAAACTGAGAGAAAAAGACTAAATGTTTCTTAAATTAGCCTACTAGTCTCCAGAAATATCAAAAAGCCATTATAATGGAGATACATAAATGTATCTTCATACAATGGAGAATATGTGCATTGGCTGCCAGAGGAGGGGCCCAGTGCTGTGCTCATGGTAAGGATGGAGATCAGGGTCGGAGGCACTCAGATCCACCCTTCCTGGAAAAGCTGGGAGAGCACAACCTGCTTTGTCCCTCCCAGCTGGAAAACCAGTGTCCTCCACAGCCTCATCCCAGCACAAATGATACTTATGGGGACAGCAGGGAAGAAAACATGGCAAGAAAAGTTCCAAAAGTGTTTCCAAAAATTCCTCTTTTTCTTGCCTTTCCCTCCTCTTCTGTGGCGGTTTTCCAGGAGGTATTCGAGCTGCTAGCCCTGTGCTTATCCCAGTGCAGAACGAAGCCTGGGGGCACCTGGCACTGGGGATCACAGCAAGGCTCCGAGTGCTGAGAGCATCGTGCTGCCCTCCCACCCAGCCCTGCTGGGGTGTTCCCACCCTGTTGGGGTGTTCCCACCCTGTCCTGCTGAGGCATTCCCACCCTGCTGGGGCATTCCCACCCTGTCCTGCTGAGGCATTCCCACCCTGCTGGGGTGTTCCCACCCTGCTGGGGCATTCCCACCCTGTCCTGCTGGGTCATTCCCACCCAGCCCTGCTGGGGCATTCCCGCCCTGCTGGGTCATTCCCACCCTGTCCTGCTGGGGCATTCCCACCTTGCTCTGCTGAGCCATTCCCATCCTGTCCTGCTGAGCCATGCCCACCCAGCTGTATCCCACAGGCACAGAATCCCAACAGGAACAGAGCACAGGGACACAGCTGTACCCCACAGGGACAGAATTCCAGCAGGAACAGAGCACAGGGACACAGCTGTACCCCACAGGGACAGAATTCCAGCAGGAACAGAGCACAGGGACACCACAGCTCTGTGCCCAGCAGAGCAGAACCTCCCTGCCCCCAGAGCTCCCACCCTGCTGGGATGTGACCACACACCTGCCCAGCAGAGCCTGCCCATCCACACCAGAGACACCCAAATTCCATCCAGCAAAGCCACATTTCAGCCTTTTTCTGTAAACGGCTCGGGTGTCTCACTACCTGGTTGGAATTCCTACAGAGCATCTCCCAGGGAAACGGAACCAAGGGCTGGCACTGAATCACCCCCAGACAGAAACCTCTCCTCTCCACCAGGCCCCTCCCAGCTGCTCTGGGCAGACCAAGGTTGGCTTTGCAGATCCGTAGGCATTTGTTTTTCCTTTCAAACTGCCGTGTTAATTGCTGGCCGACTCCACTGCCTCCGCCGGGAGTTGGGGTCTCCAGAGGCAGCTGCTGCTGCTTCCCCGGGGCAGGAGGAGATGCTGGTCCAGCTGATGCCTGTTATTTTTTTTATTTTAATAAATATGTAATTTACAATATTGAACAAAATATGGAATAAATACCACTTGTCACTATCCAGTGCTTCAACTTCCCTTAAGCCTGTAATTACTCAGAAAAGCCTTTCAGTGCTGCACAGATCCCCCACAGATTTTCCCTCGCTAAGCTCAGGCTGAAGCTGATGACTGTCAGCTGAAAGACAGGAGTTGGTTTCAGCCTATTTATGCTCCAGTTTGGTCTATCCCACAGATGAGAAGAGACCAATGGGATGCCATTCATGTTTACTGGAAGTCCTGCAGGCTGGCGTGGCCATGGAGGGGACACTGGCCACGGTCCCCTCTGGTGATGGCAATCCCCAGGGTGCCAGGTGCCAGCAGGGACAGGGGACGGAAAGGACACAGCTCATGTCCCAGGAGAACTGGGGAATGTTCCCTGAGTCAGGAACCTGCTGAGCCCCGTCCTGCCCAGCCCTGTCCCCAGGTGTCCCCAGGTGTCCCCAGCCAGACACCCCTCACAGCACTGGGATCTCCACTCTGCTGGCCCAGCCACTGCACCCTGCATTTCCAGAGGGCTGCCCCAGGTGACAAAGCCCAGGTGACACCAGAGGGTTCCTGGTGCTGTTCCATGGGGCACAGCCACACCCTGAGTGCCACCAGCTGCAGAGCTGCCACAGGGAACAGGTGCCAGCTTGCATCAAACATAAGGTGTTTTTGCATGTCTTTTGGGCAAGAAGTACTCAAAATGCATTAATGTCTTGCTCTGTTAACAAAGAAACTATGGCAACACACACAGAGCTGCCAAGAGAATTACTGAAACAAGGTTTAATAGTTAATAAGCAGCCAGATGATGTCAGATTCATCTATTAAGACCAGTTTATATCTGCCTATTAGAACTTAATGTCCCAGAAAGTTGGGTTGGCCAGGATTAAATAGTCTTCCTTTTAGCCCAATTATCAGCAATAAAACCGATTTTCTAAAGAATAGGGTAGAGTTATCCAAAATGTGGCCAGACCAAGCCTGTATTTTGTAGCATGCCTATAATGTTCCTTTTGTTAAGGAGCAATTTTCTAGATGTCAGAGATGTGAATCAAAATTTAATGTGTGTGTGTGTGTGTGTGTGTGTTATGGAAATGGCAAGTGCAGCAGTTGCTTGCAGCACACCCTGACGCCAGGCAGCAGAGGAAACCAAAGGCTTTTATTCCTATTTATGCCAGGGCATTTCTGAGCATGCTGGAATTGTTCTTCTTTCTAATTGAGGCCATCAAGAATTCTTAAGAAACAATTTTCAGCAAAAATTAGTTTCTAAAATGGAATAATGAATATTTTATGGCAAAGCACTGAGTTGCAGATACACCTGCAGAGGGTTTTGCTCTGAGGTCCCCACAGCTCTGGGTGTGCTGCTGGCCCTGGGAGCCTGCCCCATGGAGCTGCCTGTCCTTGGCCTCAGGAAACCTTCCACAGCCTCCAACCACTGCTTCCTCCCTGTCTGTGACACCAGCTTCTGTTGTTTTGGTGGAGATGGGCAAAAGCTGCCCCCCTGCCCCAGCACTCTCACCTGGTCCCAGACCAAGGGCAAGGTTGGGGTCACTGGACAGGATCCTCCTCCAGCCCCTCCCCAAGCTGTTTCCACTCCAGGCTTTATTATGGATCACACTCCCCAGTTCCAGGCACAACTTCTGTTCTTGCTGCTCCCCACCCAGTTTGCTCCCAGTCCCCCTCCTGTGCTGCTGCAGCTGCAGGAGCATCCATCCCCTCAGACTGCCTGACACTGCTGTCTGTGCCACGCTCTATTCTTAGCAGCTCTCAGATCTCCAGTCCTTGAAACATCTCATCCCTGACCTACCCCATCTTCTGCAACTTTCCTTCATTTCAGTCTCCAGTGCTGCTTCCCCTGAAATCAATCAGGAGCTCTCAAAGCTTTCAGAGGCAGAGACAGGACATTATTTCTGGACAGTTCCTCGCTCTCTCCTGATTGTGTCTGACTCCTTCCGCTCCCCTTGCACTCAATGCAAAATTAAAATCTCGGGCAAAAGCCTCCCCCTGCACTTCCTGAAGCTTTTTGTACCGTCCCTCTGCACCCAGGGCATCCAGCACCAGAACTCCAGCTGACCCCAGCCCAGCAGACACTGGAGGAACGGGGTGGGATCCCAAACACCCCCTGGGATCAGCCCTCACCTCCCCAGGCAGGAGCAGAACCAGCACCCCCCTCCCAGAGCTGCCCTGAGGTGTTGTGAGCATCCAGAAATTCTGAATACACTCCATGGCCCTGCCTGATTTTGCCCAATTTCAACACATCCGGCAAAATTTCAATTGCAACACATCCAGCACCTTCACACTACAGCACGGTGACTGGAAAAGAGGCGTGGAACCAGTGCTCCCAGCAGGGCTGGCTGGGCAGGGCAGGTGGGACAGAGCTCACCTGAGCCACGGGCAGGTGACACAGAGCTCACCTGAGCCATGGGCAGGTGACACAGAGCTCACCTGGTCATGGCAGGTGACACAGAGCTCACCTGAGCCACGGGCAGGTGACACAGAGCTCACCTGGTCATGGCAGGTGACACAGAGCTCACCTGAGCCACGGGCTGGTCACAGGCAGGTGACACAGAGCTCACCTGGTCATGGCAGGTGACACAGAGCTCACCTGGCCACAGGCAGGTGGGATACAGATCTCACCTGAGCCTTGGGCTGGTCACAGGCAGGTGACACAGAGCTCACCTGGCCACAGGCAGGTTACACAGAGCTCACCTGGTCATGGGCAGGTGACACAGAGCTCACCTGGTCATGGCAGGTGACACAGAGCTCACCTGAGCCACAGCAGCACACACAGCTGTGAGAGCCTGGGCTGCACTCAGAACATGGCACACCTGGACAGCCCAGCTGTTTTGGGAACACAAAGTGCAGGATTTAGTGGAATTTCTCACATGTACACAACCCCTCAGCAAAGAAAAACATTAAACAGCTTTAAAAGACTCAGCTCTTCATGTGAACATCATGGGAGAGAAATGGAAATGTTCTCTTCTCTGTGAAGTGAACATCTGAGGAGCTTGTAGCAGATGGACCATATTTGGATCTCTCTCATAAATACAAGATTCACCATTTGGAATTAAACGAGAGGAGCAGCTGTCCATTGTCCCACTTGGAGGGCTTTTGTTCATTAAATAACCAGAAGCCAGGTGTCTGTGGAAGGAAAATCGCAGAATCCCAGAATCCCTGAGGTTGGAAAAGCCCTCCAGGATCACCAAGGCCACCCTGTGCCCATCCCCACCTTGTCCAGAGCACTCAGAATCCTCCAGGAATTCCTGGGACACTCCAGGGATGGGCACTCCAACCCTCCCTGGGCACTTCCAATCCCTGCCCACCCTTTCCATGGGGAAATTCCTGCTGCTGTCCCCCCTGAGCTCCCTCTGCTCCCGTCACAGACTGCCAGCCAATGCAAGCACAAAAAATGTGTCAGTGAGCCCCTGATTCTCTGTGCATTGGAATAAAGATTATTGGAGTTTGAGAAGCAGCCAAGGCTCCTGCTCAGCCAAGGCTCCTGTCACTTCATCCCACGAGCAGTGGCACTGGGAGGGTACAGCTGTTCCCCTAATCCTGCACAAAGGAAGGGCTGAGGGAAGGCTGCTGGTCCTGTCTGTATTTTGCTACACAAACCCCACAACAGCTACAAAAATCAGCAATAATTAAACAGCAACCTAATCTATTGTCTTTATTTATGGTAAGTTATGAATTGCTGTATTATGGACACTCACTAAGTCCAGAGGGCTGCTAAATAAAATGTGCCAACATCCACGACTCCCTGACCCAGTGCCCACATGATTTAATGCCAGACTTGCCTGACTCCAGCGAGGCCAGCCAGGCTGTGCCAGGAGGATTTGGGTCCTGCTGGAGTGGGTGTAGAGGGAGCAGGAATCTAAACTGGGGATGGGATGACTCAGCTGAGACCGTTCCAATGAGGCACATGATAAAAATACCCCAAAGACGTAAGGCAAAGCTCACAAACACTCCTTTGCTTTAAACCAGCAGGGCCAGGCCGTGTTTCCTTACTCACTGCCAAACCCAGCCCTGCAGCGAGACAGGACAAGGCTGGGATGAGCCTTGGGGTGGCCAGCAGGGCTCAAACCCCAAAGATTCCATGGGACCAGCAGGGCTCAAACCCCAAAGATTCCATGGGACCAGCAGGGCTCAAATCCCAAAGATTCCATGGGGTGACCAGCAGGGCTCAAACCCCAAAGATTCCATGGGGCCAGCAGGGCTCAAAACCCCAAAGATTCCATGGGGTGACCAGCAGGGCTCAAACCCCCAAAGCTTCCATGGGACCAGCAGGACTCAAAACCCCAAAGATTCCATGGGACCAGCAGGGCTCAAACCCCAAAGATTCCATGGGGTGACCAGCAGGGCTCAAACCCCAAAGATTCCACGGGGTGACCAGCAGGGCTCAAAACCCCAAAGATTCCATGGGGCCAGCAGGACTCAAACCCCAAAGATTCCATGGGGTGACCAGCAGGGCTCAAACCCCAAAGATTCCATGGGACCAGCAGGGCTCAAAACCCCAAAGATTCCATGGGGTGACCAGCAGGACTCAAACCCCAAATATTCCCCAGCTGAGCTCTGCAGCCTCCAGCTCTGCTCCTCACAGCCCTGCAGTGACAGCTCCTGCCAGGGCTGACTGGAAAGTGCTTGGAATGCTCTGGATGGCTGGGCCAGAACCACAAACCCAGAGCAGGTGTGGGGTGCTGGCGCCCCAAAAGCACAGATGGACCCCTCAGCTCAGCCAGGGCTGCTCCCACAGCACACAGAAACACAAATACCTGTGCCAGGGCTCCTCCCTTCCCAAATTCAACCTCTCCCAGCATGCACATTCATTTCTTTCAGGCCTCAGTTCTGGAGCAGAATAAGCCATCTTTATCTTATTATTTTAAAAAGTAAATTTTCCTTAGGAAAGTGGAGCTTCAGCTCTTTCAGAAGTAAGGATTTTCTCTCCATAATTGCCATTAAGTAATGGACACTCATTTAATTAAGGGCTCTCTGTAATTTGACAAGAATCTCTAGAAATAATTTCTCCCTCGAATTTCCTCTTTGAGAGGTTTTCTGACAAGATGTAATTGAGAGGCTGACCTTCACTGGGAGTGGGGGAGTCACAGAGCCCTGTTCAGGGTAAGGGTTGGAGGGATTTGAAACACAGTCAATGGTCTCTTATGCCTTCCTGAATAACCCTGGAGTACCAAAGTGGTTTTTTTTCAGGAAGGATTTCAAACCCTTGCCTCAATCCAGCCTCGTCCCTGTCAATGGCCCCATGGGGTGAGGGGAAGTAGGAAGGAGCTGCTGCCAGAGAGCGTTTGAAGTTCCTATTTTTAATTAATAACATCAAACATGTGCTGCACATTTCAATGGGCTTTGAGAGACGTGCACATTGTAAATGATTCCTTGTTAACTAATTATGAAATGCAAAGTCATTGCCAATTTACCACTGCCAGACAATGCTACAGCTGCTTTCACTCGACACAATAGGCTCAGGCTTTAAGACAGATTCTTCAAAGGCAGTAAGTGATGAGCAGGAAAATCGGGCCCTTTTCATGATGGCAATTGAGGATCCCCACTGTTTTGAGCAGAGAACTTACTCAGAGAATGAAATATTGTATTTCTGCTATGACACCTGAAGCTGCTGCCTCAAAATCACTGAAGACACAGGCGTGGTTTTCTCGTGTTTCTGTTTCCTGCTCACTCACTCCGTCCCTCTGGGTGCCATCCCTGCTCTGGATCTGCCCCTTCCCCACACAGCCCAGGGGATGCAGATGCTGGAAGCTGGGCTCCAGCTGACACCAGTGTCAGAGCCAGGCTGTGTTTAATAAGCACATCTCACGGTGGAGAACATCTTTGTTTACGCCTCGCACACCACATGACACTCAGCTCTATATGAGGAGTGTAATTAAATCTCTGCTGTAATTGTCAAAACAAACAAGCAACGTTCATTTTGCTCTTTTGCTGATACAGATTTGCAGTGGAAATGGAGAAATGCAAGTGTTGGGGGTGGATGTGGCAGACAGGAGGGGGCAGAGGGGGGCAGGGCCGGGTGACCAGTGACAATGGCCGGGTGCTGGCCCAGCTGGCACCTCTGGCACATCCCGAGTTCCATGGGGCACAGCAGAGCCATGGGGCACAGCCAGGGGTGCCACACAGAAATGGGAATGACATCAGCCCAACAAGCACCCTGTGCCCTCCCTCAAAGAGCTCTCCTCTCAATTGCTTTTCAATTAACTGCCAGTAATTAGTGTCACCCAAGCAGCCTCAGCAGTGCCTCTCCATGGCTCTCAGCTTTAATTGAGTGATCCCAGCCAGGCTGTTGGGTCTGTGTGGCACCAATGCCACGTCCCTGGTGCTGACCCCATGGTCACACTGCACCAGGGCAGCCCCTGGGCTCCCAGAGCAGAACCAGGGCAGGATTTGTGTCTCTGCTGGGGCACTCTGAGCCCTGAACACCACCCAAGGCAGCTCTGACCAGCCAGGCTGGACACACACACGGGTTTGAGGTGCAGGGGGCAGCCAGGCACTGCCCTGGGAGAGCCTCAGTGCCAGGGGACCAGCAGAGAGGGACGAGTTTCAAACCTGGTTAAGGGATCAGTCTGAAAGAAGCAGAAGCTCAAAGAGAAGAACCAGGTACCACTACAGAAGAACCAGGTACCACTTTCCTGTTCCCCCTGTCTCTTGCCCCAGCTGCTCCTGGTGCCAGATGTGGGGAGCACAGGTCCAGCGTGGGGGCACGGCAGAGCCTGGAGCTCCCAGCCCACAGCAGCTGGTGGCCCCTGCACACACAAAAGGGTCACTTGCACCCCATCAGTCCTGCTGGCACCTGCAACACCTCGACACTCAGGTGCCCAAAGAGAGGACTCTGTGACCCAAAGGGACACTCATGGCCAAGGACAAACCAGCATAGCCTGAGCAGGAGCATCACTGCTGGGCTGCGCTGGGAGCACACACCTCTGTGTGCTCAGAGCCACTGAACAATCCAGATTCACCTGCAGGCAGAGGTGTCCCCCTCCTGACGGACCAAACGTGGCCCTGGAAGCACCTGCAGGAAGGAATTCAGGAATGTAGGGCACGGATCTGCCAACCCTGCACAGCTCCAGCGACCCGACAGCACAAACGCTGTGTGTGCAGACCTGCTTTGCAGCAAACCTCGTGCTGCATTTGCATCGTGTGGAGACACAAAGAACCTGCAAGCAGCCAGTGGGGCTTCACTGAAAGGTTTGAAAACAATCCTGGGCAATGGAGCTGCTGCTCAGGTCACAGGTGGGGAATCTGATCTCGGGTCTGTGAGAGCTCCCAGCAGATGAGGAACACCAGGGTGAGACAGGCTGGGGGCACCTGGGGCAGGATGGGAAGCTGACCAGGCAGGTACAGCGTGGTACATCCCTGTCCTTAGGAAAAGAATTACTTATCCTGCAAATCTGTCTGTCACTGTGACACCATAGGCAATTCCCTGTGTTTAATGTTCATTCCTGCCTGCAGTTACAGATCTGCACTTCCACACCCCGTGAGGAGGCTGTGGCTAGTGGCACAGGAGAGCACTGGTCACACACTGACCACTGGTCACAAACACTGAGCACTGGTCACAAACACTCACCACTGGTCACAAACACTGAGCACTGGTCACACACTCACCACTGGTCACACACACTGAGCACTGGTCACACACACTGACCACTGGTCACAAACACTGAGCACTGGTCACACACTCACCACTGGTCACACACAGGCACCCAGGGGTGACAGAAACAGAGAGAGGAGCCAACAGCACCCAGCAGCTGGGCACTGCCACCCCTGCCTTCAGTGCCTGCTCATTGTTGCTATTTTCCTTTCTGCTCTGTGACATTAACAGGAGGAGAGATTCTCCAGTTGGGTTTTCTGAGAGTTGCCAGGTGGAATTAGCACTCCCAGGCTGACGGGCTCAGGGAGCAGCAGGGATACTCACACTTTGTCACAGCACACACCAGGGACAGCAGGAGATGTTCCTGCTCACCCAGCTCCCTCTGGCAGCTCAGGGCTCTCTGGGATAGCTCAGGGATCTCGTCAGGAGATGTTCCTGCTCACCCAGCTCCCTCTGGCAGCTCAGGGCTCTCTGGGATAGCTCAGGGATCTCGTCAGGAGATGTTCCTGCCTCAGGAGATGTTCCTGCTCACCCAGCTCCCTCTGGCAGCTCAGGGCTCTCTGGGATAGCTCAGGGATCTCCTCGGGAGATGTTCCTGCTCACCCAGCTCCCTCTGGCAGCTCAGGGCTTTCTGGGGTGGCTCAGGGATCCCATTTGGGGTCGGTGTGGCACAGAAAGCCAGGCAGGGCTGCAGCAGGGTCAGGGAAATGAGGGCACAGCGGGTCAGTCGCTGCACACAGATGGGCAGAGCTGAGCTGGAGCTCTCTCGGGGACAGCCCAGCCCTGTCCCTGCGTGGTGGCACAGGGACCCTGCCCCGCCCTTCCCATTGCCATGGAAATACAGATAATAACGGCACGAGTCACCTGGAGATGCACCAGCTGCTAACGTGAAAGCCAATGCACTTTTCCCTGCTGTGACAGAATCTCTCCCTCCTGCACAACTGCTCCTGCACAGAGGGAGCCCCCGGGAGGGGGAACAACAACAAGGCTTTGTATGAAAGGGCAGGAAAGGCTCACAAGGACATTCAAAGTACACAGACCATGGCTGTGGCAGCACCACAGCACCTGGGAAGGCACTGACGCTGTACTTGGGAGATTTAAAACGTTAATTAATAGGAAAGACAGCAATATCAATAATTGAGAACACTTTTCCAAGAAACAGCCACATTGAATCCAGCCACCAGAGGTAAGTGAAGCCCTCAGACCAGATGTGTTTTTCTCTGTGCACCCAGGGAGAGCCACAGCAGCTGCTGAGGGCAGAGAGGAGAGGGAGCTGCCCTCATCTTGTTTAACTTTGTGTTCTGTGCAGCAGCAAACAGCGAGGCATTGTGACAAAACTGCTGGGCTCAGCAGCAACCAGCCTGGGATGGATCACACACAGGCATTTTTAAGTGAGAACTTAAAAACCATTGATAACAACAGAATTCAGCATTCCCCTTTTTTTTTTTTAATGACATGAGAGGGTTTAAGAGGCCTGAGACAAACACAACCTCCCTCATTCTATTTGATATCACATGTACTATCATTTATTTTATGCCTCCTGATCATCATTTATTTTCCCAAATCAATCCAGAAGCACTGGAGTTTCCCACAACGTGTAACAGCCCTGGGACAACAACTCTTTGTAACACAGAGAGCCCAAGAATATTTTCTACAATCAGCTGCTTCTGGTTTTCCATCAAAAGAGGCTTTTACTACTTACCAGCAAATTCATTGTGGGTCCTGAAAGACAGGCTTGTTCCTCCTGCTGTGTCACTGGGGCTGGTGACAACTACCAGAACACTGGGAAAATGCACCAGAAAGTCAAACTGCACCTGACAGGTTGCATTTGAGCTGCAAGAGATGCAACAGAGGAGACATCTCATTTTGAAATGTCATTTCCTTATTTTCTAGCTGTAATTGCACACACTGCAATTACAGCACTGAAGGATGGTCTCTGCTGCAGCATTTCACAGCACTGGAGCACCAAAATGCAAATCAAAAATAGAAAAAAATCTCCTTAAAAAGAGCTGAACTGGCAGCTGTGCTCATTTCTTGGCAACAAGATGGATCAGCACCATGAAATTACAGAGATGTTGGGTTTGGGGCTGTGGTTTTTAATGTGTGCACGTTGATGAATGCACAGCCTCCACCACAAGCTCCTCCATGCCTTGGAAAGGGTGGGCAGGGATTGGAAGTGCCCAGGGAGGGTTGGATCCCCATCCCTGGAGTGTCCCAGGAATTCCTGGAGGATTCTGAGTGCTCTGGACAAGGTGGGGATGGGCACAGGGTGGATTCAGTGATCCTGGAGGGCTTTTCCAGCCTCAGGGGTCCTGTGAGTGTGTGTGAAATCGCTGTTCCAAAGGCAGGAGTCCCTCCTGTGCCCACACTGGGTGGTGAGCAGTGTGCACTGTCTGTGTGTACCCTGCACTTGGAGTTAATTCAGACATTCCCAGTTTTCCTCACGACAGCCTTGTCAACACAGCGATGATGACTTGAAAACAAACTCTGGATTTCCCTCTCGAGAGCAGCCACTGGTGGGGTGTGCAGCTCCAGGGTGCTATTTCAGGCACACGGTCCTATCTTTGTCCCAGAGGCTGCTGAGCAGCAGACGAGCTCCCAAAATACCTCTGGCTGGGACCAGAGACGTGCTGCTTGGCAGAGCTGTGCTGCAGCACTTCAAGGGCTGTGGAAAAGCTGTTCCTGCACTGGCCCCACTCCTGTCACACACTCAGCTGAGCAGGGCTGGCACAGGGGCTCAGGAGGGAGCCAGGCTGCCCTGAGCACGCTGAGCACCAGTTCCAGAAGCCACCAGGTCCAGGCTGGTGAGCACCAACACCGGGGCAGCACCAAGAGGGGCTCTGGTGTCTCTGGGACCAGCAGTGTCCCCACAGGCAGGTCTGGCCCTGCCACACGCTGAGCTGGGCAGGCATTTCCCACAGTTCTGCCACGGAAAAGGCTCTTTTTGGCAAAGAAGGAAGAATTAGGAGCGAGAGAGTGTGGAGCAGAGGGTATCACTCACACATGCTGGCAATGACAGTAAATCTGGGAAGGAAAAGAGAACCACAAGGGAATGATGAATACCTGAGGATATTTTGCTTCACCCCAGGTAGGAGCAGTGACCCCCTCTGGTGCTCCCTGTAGCCAACAGCAAGCCTGTTCTTCCCTTTGGAGGTGTCAGAAGAGCTCCATGGTCAGACCTCAGGGATGCACCTGAGCGTGGCAGGGACTGGGCTGACCCAGCTGCACCTGCAGGACACGCGGCCATAACCACCCAGCATTCATTCCAACTCCACAGCAAGAGAGCAGACCCGAATTCACAGCAGGTGTCAAACAGAATAATTCACCGAGTTCAGGTTCTCTGGGGAAAGCAGCCATCCTACCTCTGGGATCAGGAATGCTCTGGAGCACAGCGCTGTGCAGGAAGGAAAGCACATCTCCCGACAGAGGAGCAGCCCCAGGAGAGGGGAGCCAGGTCTGGCACAGCACGGAGCAGGGGCACCGCCCTCGCCTCCAGCCGTGCTGGGCACTGCGGGGTGCAGGGGGGCAGAGCTGGCCCTTGGGGAGCCCCCTCCTCACACTGGGGCACCTCAGGCACTGCTGTCCCAGCACAGATGGCTCTGGGGCCCCAGCACATCCCTGGGATGGGTCAGCTCAGCATCCCCAGCACCAGCACTGACCCCTGGGCACCAGGGACACCCCTCTGCCCGTGCCACCCACCCTGGGCACCCAGGGAATAACCCCTGTACAGCTCGGGAAGGGAAGGGAAGGGAAGGGAAGGGAAGGGAAGGGAAGGGAAGGGCCCCACCTGAGCACAGAGAGCAGCAGGAGGAGGAGAGTGGTCTCAGGAGAGAGCAGCGGGGGAGGCAGGGGTGCCTTTGCAGATGCCCAGCTAAGAACATGGAAAAATCCAACCCAAGGCCACAAGCACTGACTGAATTGATTTCCCAAGCAGTGCTGAGGGGCTACAGAGACTGAACTGTTTGTTGATGTTACTCAGCCTTTTGATAAACAGAAGCAATTTGCTCTAGTTAAAAGAAACCTGCTATTTTTTTAATAAATTCACAGATTGATCTTTACATCAGAAAGCCGTGGAGAGAAACACACAACAGGCTGAAACTATTCATTAATCAATGCCTACGTTTGCCTCGCTGCAGCTGTGCTTGTTTTGACACCTGCTTGCAGTGCTCCCGCTGTGGCATTTAACGTGGAATAAAAGCCAGCGGAGCAGAGCAGCAGGCACTGCCAGTGCCCCCGGCCCTGCACTTGTCCCACACGGCCCCAGAGCGGCCCCAGAGCCGTCCCTGCTTTGAAGGGCACTGCCAAGGGACCGTGGAGGAGCTGGCAGCCCAAGGCAGCAGCACGTGGCTCTGGCTGCCGAGGGAGCTGTGGCACAGGATGGAGAGCCAGGCACAGCACAGTGCCACTGCCACACCCTGACCTGGGCACCTCTGTGCCCTCCAGCCGCCCCAGAGCTCCTGCTGGGCCATCTGTGCAGCTGTGCCCAAGGCTGGGCAGCCCTGAGTCACAGCAGAAAGCCCAGCACAGGCTGATGGGCACAGCCTGCTGGAGGGGGGAGCCGGGCACAGCCCGAGCCACTGCCAGCCCCCGACACTGCCCACGCTGCTGTCCCACACCCCCTCCCACAGCACCAGCTCGCTCCCTGGACAGCTCCTGTCTGCACTCTGGGGAGCTCAGAGCCTTGTGCTGAGCTCACAGCAACAGCCAGGACCACAGCAGCTCTCCCAAAATCCTGGCACGGGGGACAGGAGACACAGGGCATGGAAGGACACAGAGCGTCCCAAGGTCAGGCTCAGCAGGCACTGAGCACCGAGCCCAGGGCACTGCCAGAGCCACTGGGCACTGCCACAGCCACTGGCCAGTCCAGCCCTGGGCACTGCCACAGCCACTGGCCAGCCCAGCCCTGGGCACAGCCACTGGCCAGCCCAGCTGAGCCCAGGGCACTAGCCACTGGCCAGCCCAGCTGAGCCCAGGGCACTGCCAGAGCCACTGGCCAGCCCAGCCCAGCCATCTCCCAGCCCTTAAGGACACACAGCACTGTGAGGAGAGGGGATTGTGGCATCTTGGTCCTGCCAAGCCCCTTCTGTGCTGGAACAGCCACTAATCCATGCCAGTTCAAAGTTCTGAGCAAATCTAGAATCAGGCTTGAATATGAAATCCTGGGGCCTGTTTGCATGAGTATGAATTATTCATGTGCTTACCATGCTCAGCATTGAGCCCTTAGAGTGCAAATTATGTGGCACCAAGCTTTGGCCCTATTTTCTGTGAAGCATAAAGCACGTTTTCCAGCAGTGCAGACAATCCAAACACAATGTGGATCATTTTCTGCGTTCCCTGCTCGCTGCTCCTGCCTGCCAGCTCCCACTGGGGCCGGGGAGCAGTGCCCAGAAGGGCAGTGTGCAGGAGGCAGCCTTGCCGTGGATTCTGTGCCGTTTGTTCCACCGGGCAGTGCCACACCTCTCACAGGACATGAGCCATCTCCTCCCGACACTGAAACTTCACCCCTGAGCTGGGTGAGGTGGCACAGCCAGCACCAGGGCCAGGGGAGATTCACCCTCACCCAGAAATGTTTCTCCCAGTCCTCACAGCTGCTCAGAGGAGGAACCTGAGCTCCAGCCCCAGCCCTGCCCAGCCCAGCTTCCTGACCTGTGTCAGACACCACAACTAAAAACCAGGAACTGTGCAAGGAGCCAGCGTGTGCCTCCTGCTGCCTGTCCCACCTCCCCACCAAAGCCACCCTCTGCTGGTGCTGGGAGTGCCTTGGCTCTTGGGTTCCTAAACTCTCCAACAGGTTATTCTCAATCTAAGTTTCTTCCCAGTTTTTACCAAGTTTCCCTGCTCCTTTGCCTTTTTTTTCCACCCTGGATATCTGAAATACTCATATGATGGCCTTTTGTGGCCACCATGGGATCCCTCTAAAATCCCAGGAACACAAATCACACCCCAGTATTTTAAGCAGTGATGGTAACTTTTGTTGAGTTGTGCATTGCCTTTGTCAGAGGGGATTGTGGTCAGGAGAAATAAAGGAGAAATAAATATTTTTTCCTGAGCAAAGAGAGCTCAGGCAGGAATGGGAGACCCAAATAACACAGCAGCACCTGCAGAGCTTGCACAGCCCCACTCCTGCCCTCCCCTCTGTGCTCCAGAGCTACTCTGGGCACTTCCAGTGCTCCAGTGCACACATTATCCACAGGAACACAAAATACCACCTTAGCTTTTGTCAGCTCAGCTGTAACCAAGTGCAAACCCTGGGCAATGAGGTTCCTCTGTGCTGGGACAGCCCTTTGCAGGTCACCCTCAAAGTCAGCCGGGCATCTTCAGCCCCAGGATCCCACCAGCCCTCTGCTGGAGCCACTGAACCAAGTAAGGATATTTTCTGGAATGACAGATGACATTTATCAGCTTCCAGAAACATCAGCACAGCTATAAAGACGTTACATTGCAGTTTAATTTAATTTAATTACAGAGCAGCCTGTAAGGATTCATGGGCACAGGCAAAGCAGCAAGCCCCACAATTGTGAGCATCATTCAGTGCCTGCATCTCCTCAGCACCCACAGGTACTGGAGAGCCCTGCACAGCCCCTGAGCTGAAAATGAACACATCAACCCCGGCACAGTGTCACACTGTCACACCTCAGTGCCTGGCAGGGCTCAGGGGTGGCTGTCCCCACACATCCCAGGCACTCTGAATTTCCCACAACTGTCACCTAAAGCAATTTCATTCCTGAAGAGCAGTGGGAGAGGGAAAGAGGACACTGGCATTTATCTCCTCTTGTGCAGAGAAGCTGAGCTGCTCTCAGGCTGTCCCTGAGACAGAGACACTGTCCTACAGGAGATGAACACCAAGGCAGGGCCCAGCCAGTGCAGGGAACCTCCCTGGGACACACCTGGGCAGGTGCTGGCAGGGACACCCCACACCTGCAGGGACACCCCACAGCTGCAGGGACACCCCACACCTGCAGGGACACCCCACAGCTGGGAGGGACATCCCACACCTGCAGGGACACCCCACAGCTGCAGGGACACCCCACACCTGGCAGGGACATCCCACACCTGCAGTGACACCCCACACCTGCAGGGACACCCACACCTGGCAGGGACACCCACACCTGGCAGGGACACCCCACACCTGAGAGGGACATCCCACACCTGGGCAGGTGCTGGCACACCTCACACCAGCCCTGGGGTCACCATGCCAGCCCAGCCAGCCCTGGGGACACCACTCCAGCCCTGGGGACACGGGGAGGAAGGTGGGCAGATCCCAGCCACGTCCTCCCGCATGTTATTCCCAAATGACAGGAAGCCATTCCCAGCTAGTCATGAGGACGGTGGCCTCCATGGAATGCTCCAAGTATTAATCTGATTTAATATTTCACTTGAATGGTGCTTCCAGTGACTTTTCCTTGGTTGGCCTTGTCCCTCCCCATCCGTCACATGTCCCTCAAATCGCTGTTGTGTTTGTTTGTTCTCTGTTACTCCGGCTCTGTGTGAACACTCTCGGCTGCCCTGGGGACTCATTTCACCCCATCTCCCCCACAGACACACCAGCCCCTGCAGGGTGAAGGGCTTCTGTTCAGGCTGGAGCCAGCCCTGCTGGGAAGGGACACAGCCAGCAGGATGCAGAGGGACAGCACAGCCCCGGGCCAGCTCAGAGCCAGTGACCCCAAATATTGCACAGGGCACCGCTCCCCTCCATCACCTGGGACTGCTCAGTTCCCAGCACTTCGCCTACTCCTGCCTCCATCGCACACTGCAGAGCTGCACAGCCAGGAGAGTTTTCCATCCCTGGTGGGAATGAGGGGCAGTGGCTGTGCTGGGAGCTGGGGACAGAGAGCCCACGGAGGGAGCGAACCCTGGACAAAGCACAGAGCCGGGGGCAGCCGGAACAAAGCCGCTGTGACAACGCTGGGCACAGCTCTGCTGACACCTCCCTGCAGTGCCCACTCCCTCCTCCCCCCGCCTGCTTCCTCAGCTGCCACTGTGATAACGCAGAGCGGCTTTTTTCCTTCGGGTTTAAATATCAGGGGAGGCATCTGTGCTCCCAGCCCACAGCCATGGAAGCCAGGCTATGGGAAAAGTTCTCCTTGCAGTCTGAGCAGGGAACACTTCAGCCAGCGGTGTGCAGAGCATGGAAACTTAACACATCTGTATCTGACCCCGAATGAGGAGTATTTGGGATTTTACAGCTGCTTTACAGGGCACTAGACCAGAGATTTCCAATAAAAGGGACACATTTCCTGCCCAGGGCTTGCCAGCCCTGCCCAGCTGAGGTGACAGAGCCGGGTCTGCGAGGAGCAAGGCTGGAGCAGCAGGAGCAGGGACAATGCTCAGAGCCCTCAGGGACCAGGGCACAGGGCCAGGCCATGCTGGCTGCCCCAAAACCAGCACGAGGTTCATGGCACTGATCACCTCAGCACAGAGACAGAAACTTTTCCTGACCCTTGGATCCATCTCCCAGGTCCCTGTCCCAGCAGCACAGAAGGATGGCCCCAGATGTGGGTGAGCAGGGCACCCTCACACCCCAAACCTCCCACCCTGCACACCCCAAACCCTGCACACCCCAAACCCTGCACACCCCAAACCTCCCACCTTGCACACCCCAAACCCTGCACACCCCAAACCCTGCACACCCCAAACCTCCCACCTTGCACACCCCAAACCCTGAACACCCCAAACCCTGCACACCCCAAACCCTGCACACCCCAAACCCTGCACACCCCAAACCTCACACCCTGCACACCCCAAACCCTGCACACCCCAAACCCTGCACACCCCAAACCTCACACCCTGCACACCCCAAATGCTCCTGGCTGCTCCTGCAGTTGTGTTTCAGCCCCAGGTCCCAGCCTGGTGCCTCTGCCCAGGGTTACCTGACCTTGTCCCCAAGAGGGGACACAGCACAGGACATGCACAGACAGCTCACCTGGCCCTGACTAACCTGGAGCACACACTTCTGTGAGTTCTGTGAATTCTCACAGCCAGGCTGCTTTACTGGGACAGCTTCACCCCTGAGCTGTAGAACTGGAAACTCATGTTTAAAGTTGATTTTGATGCAAGAGGGATAAACACAGGCCCCTGCACCCGACCCCCTCACAAAACACCAGCTGCATTCTGGCAGAGCCACACAAGGGGTGGGGGGAAAAGTGACTGAGACAAAATACTAACCATGATGAAAGTCACTGGGCTGCACCATTAAAACCTTGTGCATCAGCAGAAAAACTAATTCAGCATCAGGACATGGACAGGAGCCCTGGGCCACTCACCTCGTGTCAGAGGGGGCGGCACAGCAGAGCAAAAAGCAGCAGATGGCTTCACACATTCTCTTGTATATTTACACACAGTTTTTTAGTAAACCACTTTGATTCAGGACAAACCACATCCAAAATGCACTCTTGAAATTCCTCTTTAGACACAATTGCATAGAGAGATAAATCATGCTGTGGTTTCCCCCTGTCTCCTGTAACACAACCGTGGGCAATGCTAATAGCACTAAGTGTGCCCTGTATTTCCTCCTGCTCAGCCCCAGTGCCCGAGTCCAACAACTCTGCTAAGCACTTTTCAGATATCTGGGTTGAAAAATTCCCATTGGCTTCACAATGACAGGTTTTCCTCACTTGGTATAAAAAATAAATTTAAAAAATACTATTTTTAAAAAAATTGAGGGAGATGTCAATGAAACTTGCTTGGCTGTTTCCCAGAATGACAGCATCACTCCTGCCCAAATGACAAACAAGCCTCATGATTTCCGTGCCTCCTCTTGCTCTCCAGCTCCCTGACAGGAGGGGACAGCTGGGGGGATTTGGGATCTGGGAACAGGGAACAGGGAACAGGGACAGGAGGAGAGGGAACGGCCCCACGCTGGGCCAGGAGAGCTCAGGGGGGACAGCAGCAGGAATTTCCCCATGGAAAGGGTGGGCAGGGATTGGAAGTGCCCAGGGAGGGTTGGATCCCCATCCCTGGAGTGTCCCAGGAATTCCTGGAGGATTCTGAGTGCTCTGGACAGGGTGGGGACGGGCACAGGGTGGGCTCCATGGGCTGGGAGGGCTTTCCCACCCAAATGATTCAGTGGTTCTGAGACACCCCAGTGCCCCATGCCCTGCACGGAGAGATTTGCCTCAGCCAGCAGACAGGCAGTGACCACCCTCCCGTGGGGCTGGAGAACAAACCCACTCCTGGAGTGAGGAGTTTTTAAAAGATCCTTACAGGGATAAATAACAAACTCTGAAAAGCCCCTGCAGCCAAGGGTGTGTTTTTCCTGATGGAACACAGCCCACGGTGGTAATGCAGAGCCCACCACAATTCCCTTCAGCTCCCTGAGCCCACCACAACTCTGAGTGCTCCACCCTGCAGCCCTTCTGTTCTTTTGCCTTGTTTTCTTCTTCCCATACTTTCCCCCTCACTTCGTTTTTCCTCCTTCCCCTCCACTCATTAACTTTCTCTGTTCATGAACAGGGTACAACGCACCTCACCAAAACCAAGCTCTCAAAAAGACATCCCTAGGCAGCATGTCCAGCTGGCCAGGCCGGAGCTCCCTCCCAGCTGATGGATGGGATGTGCAGCTTGCCAGGTTTTCTGTGGGACAGGAGCAGCGGCTCCCACAGGCACAGAAACCCATGTCCCCACACCAGGGCTCCCTGGAAGCACACACAGACACACAGGCACTGTCCCTCCACAGTCAGCTTTCCTATTATTATTATTATTATTACTTCTATTATTATTATTAATTTGTTATTATTTATTAGTAGTATTTCCAATTCTGAAACACCCAGAAATCTCTGGCAGGCTGTGTGTGCAAGCAGGGAGCAGCACAGTGTGCAGCCTGCAGCCAGGCAGGGCTTCCCAAGGGTCGGACAGATGGACACATGGACACGTGGACACGTGGACAGTGCCCAGCACACAGCACCAGGCACACCCAGCTCCACAGCCACGGGAAGTCACCTGAACTGGGGCAAACTGGGGCTGGGGACAGCACAGCAGCAGGGAGGGAGCAGCACAGCCGTGCCTTGGGCACCGGGAGCTGCCCCTCCCAGCAGCTGAACCATCTTCCATCTCTGCCAAAGAGCAAACCCAGCCCCAGCACTGGCAGAAAAGGTGCTGGAAAAGTGGAGAGGGTTGACAGAAGGTCCTTAGGACACACTCTGGAGTCACAGACCCGGAGAGCTCAACCCACACATCCCACCAAGGACAGCAGCAGCCGTGGCCCTCCCGGACAGAGGGAGTGACACAGGAGAGCCTGCATTTATCCAGAGGAGACCCTCCAGCAGCTGGGGCTGGACAGTGCAGGCTGAGGCAGCTCTCCATGGAGGGGTGAACAGCGGGGAACCCTCTGGAGCCACACCGAGGGAGAGCAAACACATCCCTGCTCGCCCCCAGGACATCTCCAAGTGCTGGCTCAGCCACAGCCGTGGGACAGGAGCCAGGGACCCAGTGAAGCCCCAAAACCAGTCCCCAGGACATCAGGGATGAAGACTGCAAGGACTTGGAGTCGGATTTATGTGAGGGAAAATGCAGCTGTGTTACTACTGACTACAATAAACGCTCCCCTTCTATTTACATACACCTGACAAAATGAACAGGGATTATCTGCTGGATTTCAGCAGTCAGGCTCATCCTTGTGCAGAGATCCATCACAAGGAACCACGTATGGGCAAAATTTCACATCTCAAATGGTCTTTTACTTTTTATATTTTTAATTAATTTCTCGTTAAACTGTTGTCACTAGTCACTCTTCCACATTATGTCACACACAAACCCAAGTATCAACTGGCTTCTTTATCTAAGGAAGTTATCGGGATGTCTGAAGGGATCACCATAGCAACCGTGCCATGACAGTAAATATGAGTTCACTGGAACAACACTGTGATTGCTCTGAGCACACTCGAACAAGGAATTATGGAAAAGCAGGAGATATCAAGGAAGCAATGTGCCAGTAATTGGGACACAGGGAAAGCACTTCTTGGAAGTACCTGCAGAGGTGTTCCAGGCTCCTGTCAGCAGCCATTCAGCTGCAGAGCTCACTCGCCCTGCTTGGCTGCACACAGGCTCAGGGCAGAACTAGAAGCCTCTCAGAAAGAAATTCTGCTTTCAGAATGAAATTGCAGCAAAGCCTCTGATTTAAGTGTCTTCAGTCGGCTTGCTCAGTGTGAATTGTTAATAAAAACCGGGTGGGGAAATCAACCAGCTCTTGTGCCAGGGCAAGTTTGCCTGATTTAACCCCTGCCAGGGCAGCACAGACAGGCGTGGTGCCCTCACCAAGGGAATTCCACATCACTGCGCTCCGACTAGCGCATCTAACTCCAGTTTATCCAGTGCACGATTCCAGCACCCCCCACACAGGGATTTATTTGTGCCTGTGCTCGGTTGGTGCCACAGGGCCAGCGCAGCATTCGGGGCTGCCCGGGCCACCCGGTGCCCGTCTGCTGGCCCGGTGCTCTCCCAACTCTTCCCCACCCACAGTTTAAGTTTCCTTCCTTCGTTCCTCTGAAATTTCACCCTGCACCCGAGATTTCTAACGCGGCGATGGTATTTCACGCTGTATTTATAAAAATAAATAAATAAATAAATAAATAAACAAACTAGTATTTTGGGCAGAACCCCAAAGCAGCTTTGTGCACGGACAGCAGTGCTCGGGTGCGGATGGCCGGCGGCGCT
>VWZS01007220.1:107203-131819 GCA_013397075.1 Rhabdornis inornatus
CTGTCCCCGCTGTCCCCGCTGTCCCCGCTGTCCGTGTCCCCGCTGTCCCTGTCCCCGCTGTCCCCGCTGTCCCCGCTGTCCCCGCTGTCCCCGCTGTCCCTGTCCCCGTTGCGGTGATCCCCTCCGCACAGCTGTCCCGGCAGGATCATCTCCGCTCTGTGCTGCTTCCCGGCCCCTCCCCGCACTCGCCGGTCTGTGCCAGCGCACATCGCTCATCCTGCCTCGGTCCCCGGGGCTCCCTGTCCCTGTCCGAAGTCGCCAGCAGCCATTCCCCCTTGTCCTGTCCCTCCAGGCACTTGTAAACTGTAAAACTTTTAAAAATCCTTCTCTCCATCCTTCCAGTAGGCCAGGCACCGGCACGCCGCGCTAAGGTCGCCACAAAGCTTTTTATTTTCCATGCGGGCCAGTCCCGACTGTGTCAGCCTTTCCTCGTGGCACAGGCGCTCCGTCCCTCACGCCATCCCCAGTCCCGATGTGCCCCCCAGGGCTGGGCCAGCTCTGCAGGTGGGGGCTCACCTGAGAGGGCAGAGTCCCCCCCTGCCCTCCCCTGCTGCCCACGCCGGGGCACCAGCCCAGCACAGGGCAGGTCCTGGCCATGCCCAGCTCTCACCCACCAGCCCCAGCTCCTTGTCCCAGGGCTGCTCATCCCCCAGCCTGCACTGGTGCCAGTGGTGGCCCCAGTCCAGGCCTAAACGCAGCACATGGCCTTGCTAAAGCTGGGGAGGATGCTGAGCTGGAACATGCTCGTGACTTGGGTTCCCAGGGCTTGCTGAACTGGAATGTCTCGTGGCATGGCTGATGAAAACCTCTCAGGAATAACTCTCAGTGCCACGGCAGGATCCTCATGGCAAGGGAGAGCCCTGGAGCCAGCAGACCACAGCTGCGACACCAGCAGTGCTTTCGTGGTTCCTGAGATGCTGTTCCCCAAGTTTCCACTTAAATCTGATGCTGTTTTCTTTCCCAGCATGATTTGAAATGGATCTGTCAGTCACTGTGCTCCTCACAGAATGTGTGCGAGGAGGCAGTCATTATTTCAAAGAGCCTGGAAGTTGTAGAAGGATTACAATGGAAGGGTATCATTTAGGAACAGTTTTCATTTAAGAACAGTTTTCCAAAGGCAAAGAATAGTTCTCAAAGAATATTTCTTTGAGAAGTTGGAAAGAATTTGCTCTCAAATAAAAAGATAGAACACTTTTATACAAGACAGTAATTTTAGCTTTGTTTAGGTATAGGTTTGTGTTTTAATACACTGTGAATCTCGGAGCTATCAGCTTTCCTCCTTTCTTTTTCCTGCCTTTACATTCTGTAGGAAAAGGATGAAAAATGCCATCAAACAGCTTCAGTCAGTTGTCATTCCTTTCTCATTCTCCACTAATATTTGGACAATGAAATCCAGAGCACAGAGTCAATTTTTCCCAATTGTTTTTTCAGAATAAACTTCTCCCAATAAATTTTCAAGATGTAGTATAGGAAAAAGATTGGGACAGAAGGATGTGTTGATCCTCATGCCAGAGGGGGGTTTTGTTCCACTCCATCTCCTAATTCCTTTCCCTGTGCAGGGGCACATCGTGCAACACAGGGTTTGTTCAATTTATTCTTCATTGAGCAGGTAGTAAATGCTTTTAGCTTCCTAAACAGAAGCCAAATGGGAGACAAATAAAAGATCTTGTAAGTTTTTTGTTTGGTTGTTTTTTTTCTTTTTTTTAGTGCTCCATTATTATAGCAGAATTATATTCATTTTAATCGTATTTATTTTCTACTTCAAGAACTTGAAAAGTGGCTCCCTTTCTGTTCGCTTTCACTCCCTTTCTGTTTCTCCCTTTTTGTTCACTGGGCACTCACATCTGACACCGATTTTAAACCCAGTGAGGAACGTGCAGTGAAAGGTTTCGATCCCCTCAGCAACACCTGCATGTCAGAGTCTCAGCACAGGTCACCCACCCCGGTGACAACTGCAGTCACCTGAGGAAAATGACCAGTCATCATTAATGCCAGTCCTGCAGCAGGGAAAAAGGAAATCCAAAACCTGCTCTACAGTGGTCCAGTGTAGGAAATGGAGAGAAAATTCTGCCTTCTTACATATCCCGGTCTCCAGGGAAACAGAGAACCACTTCGTGTTTGAAATGAGGGAGTTTAAATAAAAGCTGACTTTCACAGTAATTTATTCCTCAAACATCTTTGGCTGTAGCTCTGACTGCACCTCTAAGGGGCAACCGTGCAATTTGGGTGGCCAAAGGGGTCACTGGGAACAGGCTGTCCTGGAAAACACTGCCACTCCATTACTCCTTCTTTTCAGATTTTCCTCTTTGTTTTCCAGTCCTGTTTTAGTGGTTTCTACGTTATGAGGAGACAAGGAGGCATTTTACCAGCGGCGGTCCTGGGGATGCTCTGTGTGTCTGTCAGTCCTGGCATGCAGCAGATTGGATGGTTTGCTTGGATCTCAGAAAAGCTGCGAGAAGGTTCTGCTCCTCCAGGGAAAGCAGGAATAAAACACGAGGAAAGCAGGCGAACATCGCGGGGAAAGCAGGAGAACGCCGTGAGGAATCCCAGCAGAGCTCAGCGGTGGCAGGGGGCAGTGCCTGGGGCAGGGGGGCTGGGCACCGCCCGGTCCAGCTGGGCAGGAGGGGCCGGATCAGCCCCGCAGGGGCTCGGGCTGGGCTGGACCCACCCCTGGGCGCTCCAAGGCTCACGGTGCTGCAAGGCGAGTGGCCAGGGGAGTGTGGCCACTGACCAGAACAGCGTGGCTACTGGCCAGGACAGTGTGGCCAGTGGCCAGGAGAGCGTGGCCACTGGCCAGGACAGTGTGGCCAGTGGCCAGGAGAGCGTGGCCACTGGCCAGGACAGTGTGGCCAGTGGCCAGCCCGCGGGTCAGGGCTGGGACAGCCCTGGGCAGCTGAGTTGGCACCGCAGGGTTTGCCCCGCTGAGAGCAGAGCCTGGCAGAGAGCACAGCCACCACTCAGACCTTTCATAGAATTTAATTTTGTGTATTCACATTTATTTTCGTGTATTCACGTTTAATTTCATGTATTCACGTTTAATTTTGTGTATTCACGTTTAATTTTGTGTATTCACGTTTAATTTCGTGTATTCACATTTATTTTCGTGTATTCATGTTTAATTTTGTGTATTCACATTTATTTTCGTGTATTCATGTTTAATTTTGTGTATTCATGTTTAATTTCGTGTATTCACGTTTAATTTCACAGAGTTTGTCTTTTCCCATCCACGTGTAATTTTGTGTATTCACTCTTTTCCCACAGATTTGAAGAGATGAGAGTTTTCTGTCACTTCACCAGCCATGAAATCATCTCCAGCCCCACAGAACTGTGTTTGCTGAGCCAAACTCACTCCCTGTCCAGCCAGAACCATCATCAAAATCCACTGATGTTCAGTGGGCAAAGTCAATGTGCACTCATGTGCCATAAAGCCAAATAAATTCTTCTTTAAATACCTGGATTATCATTTTAATCTAAGTATTTGTATCAGTTATTATTTCATCCCACTTTTCTCAAATGCCTCAGCTCTGCCAGTGAATGAGTCTTCTTTGAGGAGTGATGATCATTCTCACTCCCAAGCATCGTGAGCTGCGTATTTTATATCGTGTCAAAATTAGCACGAGGGAAACTGAAGATAATATTTAAACTTCTACCGTTCATCTCACATTTCAATTAAGCAGCACAGATCCTGGATTTTACCTCGTCCTGCTGTACCCTCCTGTTCTGTCATGGTTGTGGTGGCACAGAATGATTACAGTTTTCTCCTTTCATTGCTGTAAATCAGGACCAGGCTCCCTGGCACCAGTGGAGTTATCCTGAATAAAACCAGTGGAAATGGAAGTGCCTGAAGCAGCATTATGTTCTTCATGGTTATCTGGTCTCAGGGAGCTGATGAAGCGGTTTCTAAACAAAAATACCACCAATTATCACAAAACTGCAAAGGAGGCAAATATTGTGAGAAACTCCTAATTTGGGCATAGAAACAAGGGGGGCAAGATACCATGTTATTAAATTCCTTAAAAAGCCCTATCCAGAATATAATGGCTGTAATTGCAACATGTTTAAGATGATGAAAGGAATATTGCTGTGATTCCCAAAATTCACATGCCTTCTTCATCGAGAAGAAAGCCCACAGAGAAAAGCCTGTGTTTATTTTTGAAAGTCCCTGTAAGAGAACACATAATTCTTTCAATAAACATTACATAAGAGGGAAATTTCACATATTTTCCTATCATTAGTGTTTCTGTAAATACTGCCAGTTCTATTTTTAAAGATGCTAATAGTAATGACTCTGAGCCAGCTGTTCAAAGTCTTTTAACACCACCACAGTTAACTAATAAATGGTGCTGGAAGGCAGGGATTTGATGGATGGACTGGGTGGGTGTGGGATTGGCTGGAGGGTCACACACAGGGTTGTGACCAAGGCTCTGTGGCAAGTGCAGCCCAGGGAGGAGTGGCCCCTCGGGGCTGGGATTGGGATGGGCACTCTTTGGTGTCTTGGGGACAGGGACAGTGGGAGTGACAGTGACACTGAGCCCTGTGTGGGGTCACACTCCAGAGAGGAGCACAGGGCACCCAGAGGGACAGAGGGAGTGACAGTGACACTGAGCCCTGTGTGGGGTCACATTCCAGAGGGGAGCACAGGGCACCCAGAGGGACAGGGACAGAGGGAGTGACAGTGACACTGAGCTGGGTGTGGGGTCACACTCCAGAGAGGAGCACAGGGCACCCAGAGGGACAGAGACAGTGGGAGTGACAGTGACACTGAGCTGGGTGTGGGATCACACTCCAGAGGGGAGCACGGGGCACCCTTGGGGACAGGGACAGAGGGAGTGACAGTGACACTGAGCCCTGTGTGGGGTCACACTCCAGAGGGGAGCACGGGGCACCCTTGGGGGCCTGGGCAGCCTGGAGAGCTGGGGCTGTGTGACCCTCATGGAGCTCCACAGGGCCGAGCTCAAAGCCCTGCCCCTGGGCCAGGATAATCCCAAACCCACAGCCAGGCTGAAGGTGAGCAGCCCTGGGGAGGACTCGAGGGTCTGGGCAGGACCCAGACACTGTGCCCTGACACTGTACCCTGACACTGTACCCAAACACTGTACCCAAACACTGTACCCTGACACTGTACCCTGACACTGTGCCCTGACACTGTACCCAAACACTGTACCCAAACACTGTACCCTGACACTGTACCCTGACACTGTACCCAAACACTGTACCCAAACACTGTGCCCTGACACTGTACCCAAACCCCGTGCCCAAACCCTGTGCCCAAACCCCGTGCCCAAACCCCGTGCCCAAACCCTGTGCCCAAACCCCGTGCCCAAACCCCGTGCCCAAACCCCGTGCCCTGCCCCTGCCCTGGCAGCACAGACCCCCACCACGTGTGGCCCCTGCAGGGGGGGGATCCTGCCCCTCTGTGCTCAGGTGAGACCCCACCTGCAGAGCTGCCCCAGCCCTGGGGCTGGAGGGCCTGGAGCTGCTGGAGCCAGCCCAGAGGAGCCACGGAGCTGCTCCAGGGCTGGAGCCAGGCTGGGACACCTGGGGGAGCTCACCTGGACAGGAGAAGGATCCAGGGAGAGCTCAGAGCCCCTGGCAGAGCCTAAAGGGGCTCCAGGAGAGCTGGAGAGGGACTGGGGACAAGGCATGGAGGGACAGGACACAGGGAATGGCTCCCACTGCCAGAGGACAGGGATGGATGGGATTTTGGGCAGGAATTGTTCCCTGGCAGGGTGGGGATGGAATTCCCAGATTTGCTGTGGCTGCCCCTGGATCCCTGGCAGTGCCCAAGGCCAGGTTGGACATTGGGCTTGGAGCAGCCTGGGACAGTGGGAGGTGTCCCTGCCATGGCAGGGGTGGCTCTGGGTGGGATTTGGGATCCCTCCCAACCCAAAGCATGCCGTGGCTCTGTGCCCACCTGCAGTGCCCCACGGGACACAGCAGCAGAGCTCCTGCAGCCCTGAGGCCAGGGCTTGGCCATCCTGGCACGCCCGAGGCTCCTGGCAGCCCTGCAGGTGCCAGCAGCAGCTCGGGGGCATTGGGGGCGCCCCTTCAGCAGCAGCTGCTCAAAGCCCGGTGTGATAAAACGCTGCCTCCCTCTGCCAAACGCAGCTCCCACGCTGCTGAGGGACCTGCAGCTGCTGCACTGCTTGTTTTGGTTTAGCCTTTTGCAGTATCAGTTCTGTACCCTGCCTAATTTTCTCTGTGCTGTAATGCTTTCTCTTGCCTAATCGTGTGAAAGATTGTGTGATTTTATTTCTGGCACTGTTTGAGCAACTCAGCCCGTTAATTGTTTGGTGACTTCTGCCTCCTTTAAATTGTTGTTGTTTTTCTTTTCATTTCCATTTCTGTTTGCTTTTCTCCTTGTGTCATTCATTTATTTCGATTAACCAAATGTTTTACTAAGAAATTAAGGACATATGCTGCTACAGTTTAATAAGATGCATTCTGAGAATTCAGACATTTCCTTCTGGCTGCTGCTTTGGGACTGGAGCTCGTGGCTCTGGTTTGCTGAAAGTCAAATGAAGCTATGGAGGGACGTGTTTATTGACCTTTGCTCTGCTATTTCTTTCTGCCTCATTAAGATAAAATCTTCTTAGACAGTGCCATGCTAAAGGAGTGGTATTGTGTTACTGTGCTGATGCTGCAGAGAACTCAGGTTTCAGTGAGGAGCTGGAACTGGACAACCAGGTCTGAAAAAGGAACACTGAAAGTCCTGCTCTAAGATGATTTACCTGAGTTATGGAATTTTCCCAATCCACTTTCTCTTCCTGAAATGTCACTGAACTTGTTTCTCCATTACTACTGTGCTACAAAATTCTAAACACAATGCTGAGATCAAAACTAGCTGAAATAATTCCTGCTTTAATTAATGGAATGATGTCATTGCTTTCAATTCTAATGTATTTTCTCATGCAACCTTAAATAAAATTATCCTCAAATATATATTGTTTTGGGTAAACAAATACAAACAATACTTCTTCCAGCACTTCCTTGCCATTGATCCATGGGTATTTGCCGTGAGTGTTGCCCTCTGGTTTACAAATACTGCTTTAATTAGGATGTAATTCCCTAAGCAGCCTCAGAGAAAATCTATTCCAGGAAAAGCATGATGCAGGAACTTTTCTCCCCTGCTCAGGGGACAGGTGCCAGGGAGCAGACAGGCAGCTGTGACCCTGCTTTAGTGGCAGACTGGCCTGCAGCCTCGAGCTCAGTGTTTGAGAGAGTCACAGCACGGCTGTGTGACAGCAACGCTCATCCCATCCCACCAGGACACCTCCCACCGTCCCAGGCTGCTCCAACCCCGTTCTTGGACACTTCAGGGACGGGGCAGCCACAGCTGCTCTGGGCAACCTACAGATTCTTAGCTATGGTCTTTAATTCCCGGATTTTTTCTTCTTTTTTTAAAGAAAAAAATCCTTGAATAAATCCCTTCCATGTGCAGTTGATGTCGTTGTGCATTCTTTAATGCCCTTTAGGTGTTCCTCCCACAGGAACACGGAGCCCCTTCGGTGTTCACATGTGACATCTGACACACCAAGGAATGCCAGCCCCTGGTTCTGCATCTAAAACGTGTTTGTGTTTTTCTCTCTCAGAACTGGCATCTGGAAGAAAATGTGCCATCAACAGTTCCTGACAATTCGTTTTGGAAGCTGCCAGATCTGCTTTGGCTGATTCTCCAGTCTAAAAGGATTAAAGCTTCCCCTGCAATTGGTTACCACAAGTAAGATCCCTGGTCATGCAGGCAATCCAATAACAATTGTATTTATCTCCCACTTGCCTGACTGTAATTTCATTGCAACACTCAGACTCTGAGATGGGTTTTTTTGGTACTGACTTTGGTGCAGGGGAATGGTAGAGAAGCCCCATGTTGTTTGCTGAATGGAGAGAAGGGTCCAACTGATACCACGGGGTCAATCCCTAAACTCTTTGAACTTCAGAAATGTTAATGTGATGTTGCTTTTTTCATGTGAGATTTGTGCCATTTTCACTTGGTGACTGTTCTGGTGTGCTGTAGGGGAAGTGGAAATGCAGACCCAGAGTCACACACCCTGTCTGTCCTGGGGGACAGTGAGGGGCAGCTGTGGCACAGTTAGCAATTAATCTGCTGCTGGTGGGTGTCTGAGCAGGTATTTTCCAGCCCTGGGGAGGATTCAGGGTCTGTCCCCATGCAGATGAAGCGTGCAGGGAGGAAGGCTCACCACAACGATGTCACTCTGAGAGGTGACACTGCTCTCACCTCGCCATGACCACCAAAACCAGCTGATGTCCTTGGACAACTCCTTGCTCCTCGCTCCAGAAGTGGAAGACAGCAAGTCTCGATGTGTGATAATTAACCAGAACAAAGAAATTCTTTTTTTACTGTCAGGAAAGAAAAGAGCAGCACAGAGCAGCTTGTTTGCAGGACTGGTACTGAAATAAACATTTCTGTGAGAATGGTGAGGAGGAAAAGGAGGCAGCCCTTGGTCAGTAGATGCTAAAGCATTATCCAAAGTAAAAAAAAAAAAAAATTAAAAAAATAAATAAACAATATGATGATGCTTCTGGGGAAATTCTTCATAGGCATTCTTCCCTGGCAGGGTGGGCAGGGCTGGCACAGGGTGCCCAGAGCAGCTGTGGCTGCCCCTGGATCCCTGGCAGTGCCCAAGGCCAGGTTGGACATTGGGGTTGGAGCAGCCTGGGACAGTGGGAGGTGTCCCTGCCATGGCAGGGGTGGCACTGGGTGGGATTTGGGGTCCCTCCCAACCCAAACCTTTCTATTCCACGACTCCATCCTGTGACTGAAACAAGGTGCTTAAAGGTAATTTAAGATCTCTTGTTCATGAATAATTTCACACTCTACTCATGATTAGACAAATGCAGCAAACAAAGTTTCTGGCTCCAAAAATTGGGAAATATCAAGGTTTTGAAACGCAGCTCTCATGTCCAGTTTTTTAATTGGACAGGACTGATAGTGTTTGGAATGGTTTGTGAGTTGTGTGCTCATCATTGTATGAGGGGCTCCTCAAATCTCGTGTCAGTTCTTAGTCCCTTCGTGTGCTGTGCTTTGGTTTGTGTTTTCCACCGACTTCAACAGCTCAGCTTCAGGCAGTGGCCACCAGAAATATCCCCTGAATATTCCTTAGTGCCACTCTGTCCTTATTCCATGTTGGTCCACAAGCTGCATTCTAAGCTATTTGGAAATTCTGTGGGTATCCTTTCCCTCCTTTTTCTGCCTTAAAAGACATTGAATTCCCCACTTCAAAATGTGAATGTGAACACAGTGCTTTCAGGCTTTGATTGAATTGAAATGTCTTAAAATATTGCCACAAATGTTAATGTGGTGCTGAACAGCTGCCAAAATGTTTGTTTCTCCTTCCTAGAGGTAATGAAATATTGTGACTGAAACTAGCAAGCTTCCTTAGTGTTTGTTTTGTTGAGTTTTAACAGCAAAGAAAGCAATTTGCAATGCTGGGAAATAAAACCAGCCCTTTGTCTAGAGAGTTTCATTGGAGCTGATCGGCTGCTGGATATAAAAGCAGTTGAAAGGAATGGGGTTGGAATGGTGACATGGAAGCAGGAACCAGGACTAGTCAATGCTGGTTTGTGTTTAGTCTCTGGTTCGTGGCTGGGATGCAGTGCCTGGACCCCCAGCACCCCAAACAGAAGCACACACAGCAACCCTGAGCATTTCACAGCTCAGCAGCAGCAGCAGCAGCAGCAGCAGGAAAGGAGCAGCAGCAGCAGCAGCAGCAGCAGCAGCTGTGTGCTGAGCCCAGACGTGCTGACATTTTTCAGAAGCCGAGGGTTTGACTAAATGCTAACAGGTTTTCAGATAGATCAAAAAATATTATCTTATATGTGACACAAGTGTCTTTTGTGCCCTGTGCAAAGCTGCTTCCCAGAACAGGAACACCAGAGTTTTTCAAAACAGGAAGTTGATGAAATTATATGAAAACAGGGCATATTTCTTTCTAATCTTATTATTAAAAATGGCTGAGCAGCTTTAGCTCAGATTTAGCCGGAGGAAGGCACTCAGCAAGCAAAGAGCTAAAGCTCAGCAAAATTGTAAACAACAGCAAATGATGTGTTTATAAAGTCGGGGCAGACTTTAAAGTGCTGAGCAGGATTTGCAAAGATCAAATACCAAATATTGGAGCAGTTTATAATGAATGGGCATAAATGCAAACTTGAGACTGCCATGCTGGAAAGCTCTGGGGTGTGTTGTTTTCCAGCACTAATGTTAGTGATGGAGAAATCTGGATTTGTCTTGTGTGTGGATTTGTCTTTCCTGCTTCTTCTTGCTGAGGGAAACAAAGGCAGGAAAAAAAATTAAGGAGGAAAAATTTTCTTGTGTTTCTATTTAATTCAGTGAACTTGGCTTTTACAGTTGCTGCTCTTTTCTGTTTTATTGAAAACTCTGCTTTTGGAAAGGAATCCTACCAACAAGCTCTCACAGAGCTTGCTGAGTGCTCACTTCTGGTTTGAAGATGTCCAAGAGTTTTTTGGCTCTCAGTGTTGAATTCTGTGGTTAGACCTTAAAATACTTTGATATTTATCTAAAGTATGGGAGTAATTTATTGCAAATATGTGTTATGAGAGAGGGGGAAAATTATTTATATTATTTATAATGACAGAATCCCAGAATGAATTGGGTTGGGAGGGATCCCAAATCCCACCCAGTGCCACCCCTGGCATGGCAGGGACACCTCCCGCTGTCCCAGGCTGCTCCAAGCCCAATGTCCAACCTGGCCTTGGACACTGCCAGGGATCCAGGGGCAGCCACAGCAAATCTGGGAATTCCATCCCCACCCTGCTAGGGAACAATTCCTGCCCAAATCCCATCCAGCCCTGCCCTCTGGGGCTGACCAGGGCTGAGTGGCCAGGGCTGGCTTGGGCACAGCTCCCAGCCCTGTGCCAGCTGCTCCTGCAGCAGCCTGGAGCAGGGCTCTGCCCTGTGGGTCGTGCCCCAGCAGGATGGTTTGAAGGAGAGCTTTGAGCAGAGAATCAAAGCACACACAGAGCAGGGAGGGGGCTCGGGCTGGGGCTGGGCTTGGTGGCCTCCACAGCCCTGGCTGGCTGCCAGAGCACAGCGAGCAGCAGCCCAGGCAGGGGGAGGACAGGACATCAGACACTCCAGTCCTGCTTCACACGAGCAGCCTGTTCCTGGAATAACTCTGTTCTATTTCTCCCAAGCTGAGCAGTGACAAATCAAAAAATATTATCTGACTACTGAAGTGTCTTTGTTCCCCTCGGAGCAGAATGAGCCACACGTCTGCTGCCTTCCTGCACTGCAACTGGCTTCATGCAATGCTCTTTTCTGGCCAGATCCTGCCTCTGCATTTCTTCACTGTAATTCTTTGATCATTGCAAGTTTCCCAGGTTGTTCCTGAGACGAGGGCTTTCCTGCCATGTGTGCCACTTATCCTTTGCTGCTGGCTCTGTGGGTGAGGGCTCTAAAAAAGGCTGCCAGTGTTCCTGCAGTGCCCAGGCTCTGCCCAGGCACAGCAAAGGCAGGAGCACTGCAGGAATTCGGGCAGGATTTTGGGCAGCAGCAGGGCAGTGACAGATGGCTGAGGCACTGCAGGCTCCTGAGCTGTGCCTGGCACAGCCGTGCCTGGGTGGGCAGAGGTGCCCATCCCATTATCCCATCCCATCCCAGTATCCCATCCCATCCCATTATCCCANTCCCTGCCAGCCCTGCCAGCAGTGTGTGCCTCGGTCCCTCGCTCCCACCCTCCTGGTGTTCCCAGCAGTCCCAGGGACGTGCCGAGGCTGGCAGGATGGGTGGCCCGTGGTGGATGGGGAGGGGTTGCTGCTGTCCCCCCTAACGCCCTGCTTTGGCTGCTCTGCTGCCCTGGCAGAGCCCCGGGGCGTGTGGCACTGCCGGGACAGTGGCACCGAGCACAGCCACCCCCTGTCACACACACGGGCTGTGTTTGTTTACGGCACGGTGGGCAGAGCCCTGTCCCTCCGCCCCAGAGCTGTGTTAGCCCCAGCTCCTCCCACAGTGGCCATGGCGAGCCCTGGACCGGCACAATGCGCTGAGCCTCGCCTGGAGGAGCTGGAGTGGCAGGATCTGCCTTAACCCCATCACCGAAGGCATTTCCTGCAGTGAGCTGTGCCTGGCAGGCTCCTCAGGCAGCCCCCATCACGTTCTGCAGCCACAGGGACCTGGGCATTGCCAGGCAGTCCCCTGGCACCTGGGAGGACACCTGGAACTGTGCCTGGCACACAGGGAGGCGTTGGCAAAATCCAGTGTATTTTTACAAAAGACTCATGTTTTCGCAAGACAGCTTTTTCTGAAGAACTTGCTTCATGAGCAAATTTCCAGCCCACTCCTCCTCCTCCGTCCCACACTGTCCCCAGGCTGCACACCTGCCATGAGAACACCTGGGTGCAGGTGACAAAGGTGCAGGGGCAGCACTGACTCACAGGAACTGCCCTGCACTGCTCTCTTCTCTTCCAGTGAGCAGAACACCAGTTTTGTGACATCAATACCAACCAAAAATCTGTAAGGCCATCTGAGGTCAGTTTGGAGGCTGGTCCGTGATAATTCTGCCTCTGCTGTTAGTCTTGGGCATGTTTTCATGTAGACCTGGAATGAATTCTCAGTGCTCACCCTGGCTGATTGAACTTTCACTTTCTGTTGTTGTTAAAAGTCACCTGGTCAATGAACGTGACACCTTTGGAAGGGAGGCAGAAGTCTGCAAAGTGACAAAGCACTTTTGGTATTCACCTGTGGCTGTTCCTAAATCTGGTTCACCTGATTCATGTAGAACTGTCATTAAATAGCAAAGATGAAAAGTTCACTGCCCGGGCCTCAGTCTCTGCTGTAAAAGGGGGTGAGAATACAGTTTCCAACTCTTCAGCCCACTAAAGAAAGCCAGGCACTGGGGAATTGTGTGGCTGCTTCTACCCGAGAGTCCTTTAGAATTGTAAGTGATTTAGGAACAATTCTAGGGTGAAGCTTCCCGGGAGGGGCTGTGGTTTGAAACGGAAGTGAATTTGTCAGGGATGCTGAAAGGTGCAGTGCCAGTTTGTGTCCCCAGGTGTGCCAGTGCAGCCAGAGCTGCAGCTCCGGGCACTCCCCCCCTGCATTCACATCACAGTGCTCAAACCTCAGTGGCTTTCAGCAAGATCAAAAGAGATTGCGTTTTTCCAATAGTGAAGTCATCTGTGACTCATTTTGATCATTTCTGTTTAAAAATAGATTCAGATTTTTCATAACAAACTATTTTAAATGTAATTGTATTCCCAAGCAGTCGTTTACCAGGTGCATTTTCAAAGCCACTTCTGCTCGTTAATAACGCAACTCTTCCATTTCTGCGTTTGCAATTTATGATCATTTGAAGTAATTTTCTAATTTGTGACTCATGGCATTATGAAAAGGTGTTCTGGTAATTGTATCTTGCTTAGCAAACGTTTGTGTTTAGATCATGGGAATAGATTGAGTTTGCTAAACCCCAAAGCCCAGCACTGCTGGCACCAGTGTGTGCTGACAAGTCAGAGGGGTGGGCTGGGCACAGGGGATGTTTGCTGGTTTGGCAGGGGCTGCTTTGGGGTTTGGCAGGGACACAGTCCTGTAGAAGCTCTGTAGACATTTCCATTCACAAATCCAGCAGCAGGAATTACACAGCAGGAATTACACATATTTAGTCTGTGCAATGGACACCTATTTTCAATTTTATCCATTTTTGTCATTGCACGTGTGGCACTTCTGGGCTGGATTTTTGTTTTGTAGGCAAATTCTTCCTTTATGTGTTTTTTTCTTGGCCATTTTGCCTGCCTGAAATATTTCCACTGCTCTGTGGTCCCAGGTAATTCCTCTTTCCTGACCTGTCCTCAGAAGTCCTGGACTTTTTACAAGAGCATGTAAAGGACAAGGGGGAGTGGCTTCAAACTGAAAGAGAGTGAGTTGAGATTAGATATTAGGAATTCATCATTCCCAGTGAACTGAGAAGCTGTGGCTGCCCCCAGATCCCTGGCAGTGCCCAAGGCCAGGTTGGACACTGGGGTTGGAGCAGCTGGGGAAGAATCCAGCTGCACCTGGACCTCGGGTCTCTGTCCCATGAGAATGAGCCCAGGAGGATCCAGCTGTTGTCCCCAAAGAATCCAGCTGTTGTCCCCAAAGAATCCAGCTGTTATCCCAGAAGGATCCAGCTGTTATCCCCAAAGGATCCAGCTGTTATCCCAGAAGGATCCAGCTGTTGTCCCAGAAGGATCCAGCTGTTGTCCCCATGGCAGTGCTTGGGAAAACTCCTTTACACCCCCAGTGTCCCAGAGTCCCCAGTGCCTCCCTCTGCTGCTCTGGCCTCTCATGCTGGGTTTTGTTTTTTCTTTCCCAGTGTACCTTGTCAATATTGCAGGAGTTGACATTTCCAGGGAAGTGCTGTCAAACGGAGCTGCTAATCACACTGCAAGATTTGTTTTGCAACATTCCTTTCAGCTTTAATTACTGGTAATTTAGAACCAAAGAGCTGTGCCATGAGCAATGTATTTGTCATTTCTGCAAGCGAGGTTTTAGAGAAACATTCAAAAAGGGCAAATACATTATTTCATAGTGGGGTGAGGGAGGCAGACAGACACAGGCAGAATTTTAAGCAGCCAGCCTGTCAAAGGTGAGGCAGGTTGGGCTGTGCACTTAAGCTGGGAATGGAGATTTACAGCGAACACGGCAGCACAATGTGAAAAATATATCCTGACAGAGATTGTCTGGGGGGCTTTTGGTGCTGCGCTTCCAGAACACATCTCTATAAACCATGTGTCCATCTAAGATAAATGCCAGGACAAAATATGATATTGCCTTTCTCTTAGAGCCTTGGTACGTTTATCTTCTTAAGGATTTACCAGATTTCAGCTGTTGCAGCTTTGTTTGAATCAAAAATAATGTATTATTTAATTCTGCAAAATCTACTTAGAAAGGGAAGATCGCTTCTTTTGTTTTACTGCTATGAAACATAATTTATAAATGTGTATAAATAATCAGCAGGAACCAGATTTGGGAAATGGATTGTGCACCTTTGGCACTGTGTTGCTGTGTCAGCAGGCAGTGAGAGACCTGACAGGTGACTGCCACCCACTGTCACCTTCTGTGCACCTGAGCTGCAGCATTTCTGCTGAGGACACCTTGGCTGCTCGTGCTTCCCTGGGGCAAGGATGGTTCTGGGTGATGCTGGGACTGAGAAGCAACAGAGAGCCCAGGATTCCAGCAGCAGCAGAAAGTCACCGTGAACTGGAGAGAAAACACGGAAAACTTCGGTTTAAAGCTTCAGTTCCTCTTCTTTCATACAAATAAAAATTCTTTATCAGAAGATTCTGTTCATTTATGAGTGGGTGGTAGCACTGGGTTAGCTGACAAAGTTCATTTTGTCTGACTAAGCTTGAATAGGGCAAACAATCTGTGTAGAGAAACAGTCAAAAGTTTTAAAAACCAGATTTAAAAAAAAAAAACACGAAAATTTGTAAAGCTATTAAGCAACAGGCGAATATAAGGCAAAAAAAAAAAAAAGAAAAATAAGAAAAGCATGCAGGCAGTCACTGCAAGCATGACAGTCTGTTTTGGACTAGTGAAGAGTCAGGAGACCTGGCCAGCTGAAAAAAGCTCTGGGGAAAATGGAAATGCACCACTGGCTGATGCTCATGGAGGAAATGCCTTCTGTGTGCTCCTGGGTCAAGGGACATGATCCTCACACTTGTGTCCAACTGATGCTCAGGCCTACTTTAAATAAATAATTTAGGACATTGTAAATACCCCATAAGAAATTGTTTAAAGCCTCTCAGTGTTGTTTGTCCACACAGCAGAAGCCCAAGTGTTGTCTGTGTTTACATGAGGTGTTTGAGCTCCTGTTCTTAGAGCAAATTGGGTTTGTCTGTTCTCACACTTTCTCTTTTTTTTTTTCCCCCCAGTATTGCAGCTATAAATTTACATTAGGAGGGTAGAATTAAGAAGTTGTCAGCAGAGAGGGAAAGATGCATTATTGATGGTGTGATGGATTCCAGAAGCCATTAATAATAGAGACACTGGGCATATTCCCACAGAATGCCTCTTCTCATCCTGAAGATTTCCTGTAATGAAGGCTAATTACTGAGGGCACCATTAGTATCAGACTGGAATTAGCAGTGTTAAAATGTGATATCCTTCAAGGAAATGCAGCAAACTCAGGGTATAAATGAGCTACTTGAAGTGCTAAACCATGTGGTGAAATATTAAAATACAAAAATATCAGCTCAAAACACTGTGAGACTGGAAACAAAGTCAAAATACTGATGTACAGATGACTCTTTTTTAATAAATCTAAATTCCATGTGTGCTATCATTAAAGGCAACCACATGCATTCCCAGAATGCATTTGTGTTTTAAGACCTTGGTTTTCATTCTTGTTCTTTTGTAATTAAGCAGTAGTGTTTCTTAATTAGCACTATTTCAAATATTTAGCACCTTCAAATTTTGCCACAGTTTAGCATGACCTGACAGCAGGCCGTGCATTTTTCTAAGGAGACACGTTTTATCTGCCTTACCTGTGTTTAATCATTTTTTTCCATGGTAGTGAACATTTATTTTAGTGTGCACAGTATGTAAAAGCCTGCTGAGTTAACATTTTAAGTTATCAGGGTGTCAAGTGGAGCTCCAGACCAAGACACCCTCTGTGAATCAGAGTAAATCAGTGTAAATCTGTGTAAATCAGTATAAATCAGTGTAAATCAATCAGTGTAAATCAGGGTAAATCTGTGTAAATCAGTATAAATCAGTGACAATCAGTGTGAATCAGTGTAAATAAGTGTAAATCAGTGACAATCAGTGTAAATCAGGGTAAATCAGGGTAAATCAGTGTAAATCAGTATAAATCAGTGACAATCAGTGTGAATCAGTGTAAATAAGTGTAAATCAGTGTAAATCAGTTTAAATCAGTGTAAATCAATGTAAATCAGTGTAAATCAGTGTAAATCTGTGTAAATCAGTGTAAATCAGTATAAATCAGTGACAATCAGTGTGAATCAGTGTAAACAAGTGTAAATCAGTGTAAATCAGTTTAAATCAGTTTAAATCAGTGTAAATCAATGTAAATCAGTGTAAATCAATATAAATCAGTGCGAATCTCTCATCTGGAAACCTTCACAGTGTTTTCCAGGAAGGAGCTCAGTGATACATTAAATAGGCTCCTAAAAGCATGCTTTTGTGCTTTTAAAGATATTTTGTGGTTTTAGAAAACCACAGTCCAGTCCTAGTATGATTTTAAATCCAGTATTGATGCTAGAGCTCAAACTCCAAGGTTCCCCATTTCACAGGACTGTCCATGAGCCAGAGCCTAAAGGGGCTCCAGGAGAGCTGGAGAGGGACTGGGGACAAGGCATGGAGGGACAGGACACAGGGAATGGCTCCCACTGCCAGAGGGCAGGGATGGATGGGATTTTGGGCAGGAATTGTTCCCTGGCAGGGTGGGGATGGAATTCCCAGATTTGCTGTGGCTGCCCCTGGATCCCTGGCAGTGCCCAAGGCCAGGTTGGACATTGGGCTTGGAGCAGCCTGGGACAGTGGGAGGTGTCCCTGCCATGGCAGGGGTGGCACTGGGTGGCATTTGGGATCCCTCCCAACCCAAACATTCCATGTGAATCAGAACAGGCCGTTGCTAGTGACAGAAATAAATCAGTGGTTCCTCTCCTGAGGAGGCAGCTGTAGAGGGTGAGTTTCACTCGGTGTTTCAGGGGTTTTGGTAAATACTGGCATTTTAATGAGTTTGCTTTGAAAACGAGCAGAGTAGAGCTCACAAGTGTATATTGCTTGTGTGGGAAAGTGCTGTGGTACTCCTGTTGTTTTCCCAATCTCCCTCACCGTTTGTTACAGCCTTCCTTTCAAACAAACAGCACACCTGAACCACTCCAGCCAGTGATTTTGGGTTTTAACTCCCCTTCAGTCAGACACAATCTTGAAAGTTTCCACGGTTTGATTACTGTTCTTCAAAACAGCAAATCAAGTGTTGTTCCTGCTGATTTTTGTCTGCACAAGTACCTGGAGCTCTAGAATAGACCATCATTTGTAACTTAGTTCTGTGATCACATTTAATGGCAGTTCAGATAGTGTGTATTTAAATAAAAATATTCCCATGGTCTTAATATTTAGAATCTGTGGGCATGGACATGAGGTTTGGGAACCTTCTGTAACAGGAGAGTTTCTGTTCCTCCCACGTGGCCCATCTGTGTGTGCTGGGTGGGAGCAGCAGCTACACACAGAGTGCAGGGAATGATGCTCAGACACACACACAGTGCAGGGAATGATGCTCAGACACACACACAGTGCAGGGAATGATGGACAGTTACACACAGAGTGCAGGGAATGATGCTCAGACACACACACACAGTGCAGGGAATGATGCACAGTTACACACACAGTGCAGGGAATGATGGACACACACACAGTGCAGGGAATGATGCACAGTTACACACAGAGTGCAGGGAATGATGCACACACACACACAGTGCAGGGAATGATGGACAGACACACACACAGTGCAGGGAATGATGGACAGACACACACAGTGCAGGGAATGATGGACAGACACACACACAGTGCAGGGAATGATGCACAGTTACACACAGAGTGCAGGGAATGATGCACAGACACACACACAGTGCAGGGAATGATGGACAGACACACACAGTGCAGGGAATGATGCACACACACACACAGTGCAGGGAATGATGCACAGTTACACACAGAGTGCAGGGAATGATGCAGAGGCACACACACAGAGTGCAGGGAATGATGCACAGACACACACAGAGTGCAGGGAATGATGGACACACACACACAGAGTGCAGGGAATGATGGACAGACACACACAGTGCAGGGAATGATGCAGAGGCACACACACACACAGTGCAGGGAATGATGGACAGACACACACAGTGCAGGGAATGATGCAGAGGCACACACACAGTGCAGGGAATGATGCACAGACACACACACAGTGCAGGGAATGATGCAGTGTGCTGGGAATGAGGCTCCTGCTCCCAAATGTGAGTAGGGGAGGGAGGTGGAATCCCAGTGTGTGTCTGTTCCAGGATCCAGGGAACCCCCTGAGTTTGGACAGAGCCAAACCTCGCCATCTCTGGATGTCACAGTTGCTGTGGCAGCAGCAGCTCTGGGCACAGACCTGCCTGAAAGGGGGGCTGAGTTCTGGGAGGTCATGCTGAGGAGCTGGGCACTTCCATGGGCACCCCAAGAATTCTTACACAGTTCCCAGTAAGTAAGTCAGGCTTTGGAGCACAGTGTAAATGTACCTTCACATTAATCAGCAGCAGGTAAATATGAAATATCAGTGAATGAGTTCAGTTCTGTACCTGTAAAGGTGTAATTTGAGATAACACAAAGTTGGTTTAACCTGAGATGCCAGCTGGGATGAAATGCAAGGTGTGCAAAAGTTTTCATTTCTTGGTTGTCATCATATTTAGAATCTCAGGATGGCAGGAGGGATGGGTTGGAAGGGACCTTAAAGCCATGGGCAAGGACACCTTCCAGCAGCCCAGGCTGCTCCCAGCCCCATTGAACCTGGCCTTGAAATTTAAATGGATTATGTTAGAAGATGTCTCTTGTTTTCACTCACAGGTTGCATCTGGGCCCTTGTAGTATGTTAATGATTATTGGAGCTGTTTGCTTTGCCTTTTTGCTTCCTCTGATACATGGAACATATTTTTAACTCCTATTCATCATGTGGAGAGCTCTGTCTTCAACTCAGTCATACACAGCTCATGTAATATTTATTTATACCCCAGCCAGCACTGGCAGGCTATAAATGCTGCAGGCAAATGCAGTGAGAGAAGCTGGGGTTATTTATGGCTCTACCTCAGTCCCTATATGCACATTCATTACGTCACTTTTGGCTTCCACTCTATCTTTTCTTCAAAGTAGAGATGCCAGCACAGAGCTGGGATTTTCTGCTGGCATGCCCTGCTCTGTTGCAGAATTCCCTGTTGTTTAGAAGTGGATTTGACACATTTCAACCTTGCTGTGCTGGACTTTGCAGGGGTTGGGTTTTGCCCTACGTGTCCGTGGCCAGGGCAAGCAGGGACCCTCAGCAGGACCTGGGCAAATCCTGAGAACTTCACTTCTGCAGAGTGTTGAGCACAGGGGGCTCTCAAACTTGGCATGAGTCAGAAACACTGAGCTTAACAAAAGTGATTGTGAGCTGGATTAGCTTCCACACGGTGGGATGGATAAAATCCAGGTGAGGGGTTTGCCAAATGATGAGATCCATTAACTGTGTGAATCCATTAATGCTGAGATCCTTTAATTATCCAGCAGAGGAAGCCACTGCTGTGCTCATGTGCATCAACAGTTTGCTGGTTTCTTCCAGAACACAGACTGTTTGTGAAAAATCCTTGAGAATAAAATATGTATTAAAGGCAAACAGACCAGTGAAGCCCATTTCCATGGGTTCTGACTGACTGACACTACAGTTCTTTAAAAGAAAAAGTGTTTTGCTGGAAGCCCAAGCAGTTCAGCTGGCACAGCAGTGCAGCAATCTCCTCCCACCACAGAAACGCCTCCTGTTGGGAAGCTGACCTCGAGGGAACTGGCAGCTCCAGCGTGGGGCTGCAGGCAGGGCCTAAGGAAGGGGACAGGCCAAGAGTCCAGGAGCTGAAAGAAGAAACAATAAAAGATGTACAAGAAGAATTTCTTGCTAACAAACGTGTAGGTGCAGCCCAGGATTTTACTGGAACAGGGAAGAGCAGCTCTGCACCAAGGGGCTCCTCTGTGCTGTGTAACAGGGATCATGCAAATGCTGCAAAACTCCACTTTTCTACTCAAAAATATAAAAGCAGTTTAATGTGCATCATTATCAAATCTGTATTTGATGAATTAATGGTGTTCTGACATAAGTGTATAGAATACATACCAACTTTCCTATTTTCTATTATTTAAAATATTTTTTTTCTCCAGAATTAAAAGCACTATCAGTCTTTTATTTTCTCAGTTGCTACTTTTTGTATTCCTATTTTGGTTATTGTACCCTTGAATATCCAGATTCTTTCTATTGAAAACCAACAGGATTTTATAATACTGAATAACAGTGGACTGTAAAATCCTACAGGTAACTTATTTTTTCATTTCTAGTATATGCAATATGATAAATTACTGGATATAATACAAGACAAGATGTTATGTTCCTTTACATTGGCACAGAAAGCACTTAACGAATGTTTTATGTGTCACATTTTGCAATATGCATATAACACAGACCCTAATGGAGAGAATGTATTGGTGAATCCTTTCTGAAACAGGGAAGTACCAAGCTGTGTGAAGGAGAGAATAAACCCACTGGAGATTTTCTTAATTTCATCTTTTGGTCAATAATTGCCATGGTAGCAACAGTGTTTTTTCCCCCCAAAATATTAATGAATATTTGGGGGGGAATTGAGTAATGCCTGTAATTCTGCATCTTGTGAATCCTGTTCTGTACTTTCATTTCTACAACTTTTGTCTCTGCATGGTCGTGCTGCTCCTTGGTCCCTGCTTCATTGGGTCACTCCTTTCTGCGAGCACCTTGGCTGAGGTGGGAGTGATGGAGGAACCTTTTCCTGCATTCCCAAATCTCCATTTGGGCTGGGGGTGATGGGGGAACCTTTTCCTGCATTCCCAAATCCCCATTTGGGCTGGGGGTGATGGAGGAAACTTTTCCTGNCATTCCCAAATCCCCATTTGGGCTGGGGTGATGGAGGAACCTTTTCCTGCATTCTCAAATCTCCCATTTGGGCTCGGGGTGATGGAGGAACCTTTTCCTGCGTTCCCAAACTGGAACCGCTGCGCTCCCTGCAGCGCAAGGCAATGCTGTCCTCTGGCGTTCCCCGGCAGCACAGCCTCACTGGGAGCACTGGGAGCACTGGGAGCACTGGGAGCGCTGGGAGCGCTGGGAGAGCTGCTGGTCCGGGCACCCCAGCGCCTCGCACACCTGGGTTAAGGTTCTTTATGCCTGACAATGACATTAATGAGAACTTTGCAATGAATTCTCATTCTTGGATTATGCTTCATTTTTGCTCTCACGCTGAAGTGTATTTCTTTGTTCTCACGTGTTAGAAGCAGATTTCATATTCCTCAGGCATGACAGAGAATATCACTTTATTTAACCCCAAAGATTTCCGTTTTCAAATACTTGCTGGAACGGGGGGGCGGAACACAAGGCAGCTGCTCTTACTTGATACGACTCAGAACACATTTTGGAAAAATGGTGGGATTATCTTGTGTTAAGAATCCTGTTTGTGAGCAACTGTGCCAAAGGCAGGACAGGTGAGTATTGGTGGTGCCAGCACACCCTGGCTTTCCCCACCTGTGTGCCAGGGGGATGTGAACCCCCCTCTGTGCTCTGTGCCACCCCTGTGCCATAGGGCAGAGCTCTGGGAATGGGTTTGTTCCACGGGGCTCTTGCTCTGGAGCTGAGTGACTGCAGCAGCACAGGCACTGCAGCTAAAATAGACTTGGCAGAGGTCCTGTGAGCAGCACAGAGGGGAGCTCGGCACAGCCAGAAATGAAGTGCCTAAGAAATGATTCCAATCAACCACAGTAATTTCTCTTGGTGAAAAACCTTGGGGTTTATTACCCTGAAGCACGGCTGAGGTGGTTTGTCTAGGAAATCATTTGCTTCACAGAGTATTTAAAGGCGTTCAACCGGGCAGAACAAAGACAAATTTTTTGTTGTTGCTGAATTTGGAAACTGCAGAGGGAAGGGCCTAGCCAGGCAGCAGAGTGCCAGAGAGCAGAAGTCTGGGAATGTGAGGAGTGTGGAGGTGGAGCTTTGCCTTGGCTCTGCCACCCGTGACCCCGCGAGGCTCCTGAGTCAGCGCCCGTCGGTGTTTCCCAGCAGAGCTGTGCTCCATAAATTACTGACTGTCCTCTGATGTGGGCAGCCAGGGGTCAGAACATCTGGAGGAGCACACAGCACTGCCCTCCTGTGACCTGGGTGTGCGTGGGCAAGGCTGGGGATGTTCTGCTGGGTGTGCTGATGACAAGAGATGTTGGTTTGCTCCATTTTGCGTTTCTAAAAATCCGTGTATCTGCATTTGAGGCTCTCTCTCGACTGACTGTACAGGTACGTCCCAGGTGATCCTCTCAGGGCACAGCTACTGAAGCAGTGCCTGTAAATGGAGGGGAATTTTCATCGGCTTTAAGGGAAAATACACAACATTAAACTGTCTCATAATAAAAGGTGTTTCCAGATCCCATGGCTGTGGCCAGACAGGTCTGATTTCACAGAAACTTAGTATATTAAGCAAAGCAACTGAAATAATAATTTTGCCATGTTTACTTAGATCCCTCAGAGAAAAGAAACTGGAAGAGCATGTCAAAGAGCACAGGGGAATGATGGAAGCAGGAGGGGGGAAATGAAAAGGGACATCCCATCAAACCCAGTCCAATTCACTCTGGAAACGCCTCCTTGGACTGTCTGTGACGTGTGGTCATGTCTGCCTGCTGTGCCCTGGCAGCTGGGCACTGATTTATTCTGTGTATTCCAGGATGGCCCAGCTGCCCCAGGTGCACCAGAGCCACTGGATTTAGGGAATGCATGTGACAGGGAATGCTGCAGGAACGCCAGCTGAACTGCCTGAACAGTTCAGTGTCACCAGTGTTTGGAGGATGCTTCAAAATATCCTTTTCCTTCTGAAGATGAGCTCCAATTTCCCTGTCCTCAGGGACATCAGAACTTCGCTCTGTGCCTGTGTCCCACTCTCATACCCAGAAATATTCTGTATTTCCAAGTCAGCCCCAGGACTCTGGCTCCTGGACCCCTCTCGACACGGCGATTGAAACACCAACAGAGTTCCATAAAAATTACACCAAACACCAACTAAGGTGAGATTTTTTGTTCCTATTTTTCTATTTGGATTATCAGAAGCAAGGAAGCACAGTGCTGCTCATGGGAGTAATTGTTTATTGGCCTGTCTGGCAAGTTTCTGCTTGACACAGTTGGGTCTCAGGCCTTTGAGCACGATGAGAATTCAGCTTCAGTCCCAGCAGAGACCCTGCATTGATTCCATTGGATAAGTCTGTCAGCAATCTGGGAAACCACAGGCTCTTCCCAGAGAGCATTGGCAAAAATCAACATGTTATTTGTAAATATTTGCATTGGGATGCACGTGGATCAGTATTTGCATGGGGAAGGGCGCAGGCAGCAGGTCAGGGAGTGATCCTGCCCCTTCTGCTCAACGCACAAACAGAGGGAGCCATGGCCAGAAACGAAACCACAACGAGTTCCAGGCAAGGTGAGACAGAACTTCCCTCCATGGAGGGGAACGGCTGGAACGGCTGGAGCAGCTGGAATGGCTGGAACAGCTGGAACAGCTGGAATGGCTGGAACAGCTGGAACGGCTGGAACAGCTGGAACGGCTGGAATGGCTGGAATGGCTGGAATGGCTGGAACAGCTGGAACGGCTGGAACATTGGAACAGCTAGAAGAGCTGGAAGAGCTGGAACGGCTGGAATGGCTGGAACAGCTGGAATGGCTGGAAGAGCTGGAAGAGCTGGAACAGGTGGAATGGCTGGAACAGCTGGAACGGCTAACCAGGGGGATCGGGATGGCCCCGCCCCTTTAGGCCCCGCCCTCGTTGGGGCCCCTCCCTTTAGGCCCCGCCCCTTTCCCGCCCCGCC
>VWZS01007220.1:132009-162216 GCA_013397075.1 Rhabdornis inornatus
CCCGGGGGAGCGTGGCCCGGACCCTCGGGGACCGCAGCCCCCTCGCCGGTCAGTGCGCTCCCCGTGCGGAGCGCCCCGAGCTGCCGCTGCCGAGCCCCGGCAGGGCCCTGGGCCCCGCGGCCCTTCCCGGCGCGGTGCTGCCGCGGTTCCCGTGGGCTCTGGGCCTGCCCGGCTTCCGCAGCTCTCGGGACAGGGCCCCGCAGGCTGCGGCTCTGCGGGTGCGACCTCGTGCTCACAGCAGCGCGGCTCTGGGGGAGCGGTGCTCGCAGGGGCCGGGTCAGCCGTGCGGGGCCCGTCCGGCCGTGCGGGGCTGTGCGGATCCGGTCCGGCCGTGCGGGGCTGTGTGGAGCTGTGCGGGGCCGTGCGGACCCGGTTCGGCCGTGCGGAGCCGTGCGGACCCGGTCCGGCCGTGCGGGGCTGTGTGGAGCTGTGCGGGGCCGTGCGGACCCGGTCCGGCTGTGCGGGGCCGTGCGGGGCTGGGCTGCCTCCCTGTGAGCAGCAAGGTCAGTGCTGCGTGTTAGGTGAGGGACAGATCAGTGCTGGGTGGGAGCACAACAGCCTCACCTCTCTGATCCAATCTACGAGATGTGCGGAGCAGCACTTCTGAGCTTCATTTTTGTAATTTGTTTAGTTTCACGTTGCTATCCCGGAGAACTGGAGCCAGATTTTCGAAAGCATTCAGGCACCTAAGGCAGCACAGAGCCCATAGACCCACCCTGGAGTGTGGTCCCAGCCCGAGCAATTGGTGTTCTTCCGGCCCCCTAAACCAGCTGTTTTTTCCTTCTCACATTTCACTTGACTTCCTTTGCAGTGAAACTTCTTTTACCTGTTTTTTTTTCGTCCTAATCTTTCTCCATTATTTTTCTTCGTCTTTCTTCCTCTCTCTGCCCTCCGGTGGGTCCAAGAACCCTTACATCCAGCTGGGTGTTTTTCCTAGGCTTTAGGGCATCTCTGCAGGCCGGTGGTGACCCTGATCTGTGTGGGTGGGAGGGCAGCGGATGTCCCCTGAGCACTGGGGCTGTCCCCGAGGGTCAGTGCTCGTTCTGTGCCCATCCCCTGGTGCCACACCCTGCGCTGGTGGTGCCGAGCTGGCTGCCCCGTGCTGGCCATGGAGGGACAGGGAGCTGTGGTGGCCAGCACAAGGTGACTCTGTGTGTGAGGCAGGTGCCTGGCTCCTGGCGGACCCTGGGGACTTGGAGCGAGCACTGCAGACCCCAGTCATTGCAGCTCTGGGGTGTGGAGGGCAGGGGGGATCTTGTTCATCCTCCAGCAGAACACAGGAGTCGGCCTGGCAGTGGCTGGAAGGTGAAGGTCAGGATGTATCCCAGAGGCAGCAGAAATTTATCCACTTGGTGCTGAGCTCGGAGGGCCTGAAATGGATACGTGGCAGGGCTGTTCGTCCTGCTGCTGCTGCTGCCTGGCTGATGCCACTGTGTCCCACCAGCTGGTCCCTGTGCAGGGGTCACCCGTGTTCTGCCTGTGCCCCCTGGGCAGTGAGGTGGGACTGGCAGGAGAGGAGCCACCGGAGCAGGTTGTTACACTTGCCTAGAAAGAGGAGATCACCCCAAAAGGGGAGGAGGGACTGTGTGGTGATTCTTCAGCTTTCTTTTGTGGTTTAAAGGGGTTTCAGCATCACACAGTAGCTGAATCTGTTTTAGTTGTGGCTCCCCCATTCCTGTTCAAGGTCAGCTTGGACAGGGTTTGGAGCAGCTTGTCTAATGAATGACATCCCAGCCCAGGGCAGGAGAATTGGAGCAGGATGATTTTTAATGTCCCTTCCAACACAGACAATGTGTAATGCTATGATCACCTTTAAGCTGCACTGAGTGCTGTGGGGAGCTGAGCAGGAGGAAGAGCTGCCACCCTGAGCACCCAGGGCTCCCCTGCCCATCCAGGTCCCAGCTGGACACCTCTGGTGTTTTGTCACAAAAGCAGGTGCAGGTTTGAACCCCAAACTGCCTGCTGGGTTTGCAGGGGCTCAGCCTGTGGGCAGCAGGGCTCCCTGTCCCCTGTGTGTGCCCTGCCTGTCCTCTGGGCCCTTAGGAATGGGAGGATGTAGGGAACAGTCATGCCTGACCTTCCAGCCACTGGGGAATTATTTGCAGAAAAAAGTGCTCGTGCCCCTCCTCTGCGTGTCCCTTCCTGCCCCAGCCTGGATGATGCAGCAGCAGGGCCTGCCCAGTGACTGGCAGGTACTTGCTTCCAGTAAATTGGCTCTGCTCGAAGTGAGCTCTGTAGTGTACATGCTCAAGTAGAGATTTAAATGCAGTTACAGTGTTTCTGGTAACAAGATCTGGTAGTTTTGCTGCAATCGAATTTACTTTAAAAGTTGGGTTTTAATTATGCAGAGGTAGAAGTAAGGGAGGATGGCATTTCCTGTACCAACCAGAGACTGGATTGAGGTAACCAAGTCCAGTTGGCTGCAGCTGCCCCAGAAAGGGGGATTACAAGCAGGGTGAAATCCCATCAGCAGTATTTCCTGCTGCTTTAATCACAGAATCCCAGAATGGCTTGGATTGCAAGGGACCTTAAAGCTCATCCTGTTTCAACCCCTGCCATGGCAGGGACACCTCCCACTGTCCCAGGCTGCTCCAACCCCAATGTCCAGCCTGGCCTTGGGCACTGCCAGGGATCCAGGGGCAGCCACAGCAAATCTGGGCACCCTGTGCCAGGTCTGCCCACCCTGCCAGGGAACAATTCCTGCCCAATATCCCATCCAGCCCTGCCCTCTGGCAGTGGGGAGCCACCACCCCTTGTCCTATCCCAACAGGCCCCACTGAGAAGTTTGTCCCCATGTTTCTGACAGGCCTCTCTGCTGAGCTGGTGCCTGGCACAGGGTGGCAGGGGAGGGCAGTGGCCTGGGGCCCGCAGGCACATTCCATGGCCTGGGGGCTGTGTCCAGCCCAGTGGGGCTCCAGTGTGCTGGACATGAATGCTACAGGCACAAACCATCCTGGGAGTGAACCTTTGGGTGCTGCACTTGTGCCAGGCGAGGAGCTCTGGGCCACTCTGGAGGGTTCAGTGACCTGAACTGGGCAGTGGGTTTGTGTCCTACGTGAGGAGCAGTAATCTGTTGTGACCAAGTCATGCAGTCCCACTGCATAAAATAACCACCATTTATAGCCATCATTTCATTCAGAAATGGCTCACTTTGGATTATGAATGGTGCCAACATCTCTGTCTGGCTGTACAAACTGTACTGGCTTTCTGTTTTGTCATTTAAAGACACCTACATTCTTGGTTGTCTCTGTTTAAAAGAAGCCTCTTAGAACAAAAATATTTTGTTCCAAATTAAGTGATTTGAACAGCTTAATCCTTTCCCAGTTAAACTGTCATTTGACAGCAGGTTGTTGCACTTTTTCAGTAAGGGGGAAGGACTTTGGAGGCTCCTCTCCTTCAGGGAACCCAGGGCAGTGGCTTTGTGCTGCTCTTGGTGACAGTGTGGCGCTGAGGTGTGGCCTTCAGCTCCTCTGCAGTGCCCTTCTGCTAAGGCTGGCCGATGTGTCCCTCTCTGTGACACCACCAGGACACTCCCCCTTGCCTCAGGAAGGCTCCTTCCTTCCTGGTGGTTGGAAAGAAAGCAATGGCAGGCAAGGAGGGGAATGGGAATGCAGCATCCAAAAACCGCTGGTATTTGGTTTGTACCTGTTCTCCATTCCTTTATCTCTTCTTTGTGGCTCTCCTACACAATATTCTGTTATTACTGAAAAGGCCCATATGCTTCACTGACGGTGTGTTCTCTGCAGAAGTGTCTCTGGAAAGCCAAGGCAGCGAGCTCTGCCCAGTCAGAGTCAGTGTTTCAGGGCAGAATCTGTCCCAATGCTGTGTTAGCCTGATATTTCTAATGCCAGGCCAAGGGCATCAATTCACACATTTTGGAGACATGAATTGCAGTTGTGAGTTTCAGCATTTCAGAGGATTTGCTTTTATATCCAGGCAAGATACTGTGTCTGGGCTTTGGTGGCCTGTGATGATGCTTGGCATTGAGGGACAGAGTATCATCATGGTTAACCCTGCTGTTCTGAGGGAATAGCAGTGCCTTATGTCACCAAATACAGCTGGATATGGAGATACTGGGGAGGGGGAGCAGAGCTGTGTCTTGGTGAACCTGTGCCAGTTATCCACCCAAGTCAAGGTGTTCAGGTTTAGAATGACAAACTGGAAAATCAGACGTACATCTCCAGTGAGAAGCAGGGCAGTTTCACAGCTCCCCAGGCTAATCCAGATCACATCCCTCCTCCAGCCTTGCCAGCCTGCTGATGCACTAAACTGCTTTGTGGGATAAACTTTACAACTTCCTAGAGCAAAACTTGGTGCAAAGAGTTCATAGAAGCAGAGGTTTTGATCTCTCTGCCCTTTCTGGGAGAAGAGTAGGACAGCTTGCCAGATTTCTGCGCTGCTGTTATTTTTTTTAGTGGCAGAATTGGCTGCTTGATCTTAAAAGTCAAGAGAAGGCCTTGAGTCCTTAGTACCGAAGGTGTGGGACATTCAGGACCTTTTGGGTTCCCAGAGCAGCACCTTTCAAAGCTCCTGACTCTGTTTCTCTCCTTCCCTGTCCTTCTCTCCCCCATTAGGTCTGGACTGTTCTGTGTGCCATCCTCCTTCCCCAAGCACGAGGACCCTCCTGCTGATGGCTGCGCTAACGGAGCTGCTGACGGCAGGGGTGCCACGCAGGGCGAGCAGGAGCCACAGCCCGCTGGCCACCAGCCTGCCAAGGGCCACGGGGAGGAGCAGGTGCCACCTCTGCTGCCAGCACCGGGCAGCCTCCCGCCCTACCCCCCGTACTTCGAGGGAGCCCCCTTCCCCCGGCCCCTGTGGCTGCGGCACTCCTACAACCAGTGGGTCCCGCAGCCGCCGCCAAGGACTATCAAGAGGACGAGGAGGCGTTTGTCACGGAACAGGGACCCGGGCAGGCTCATCATGAGCACCATCAGGCTGCGGCCCCGGCAGGTGCTCTGCGAGAAGTGCAAGAACACGCTGAACCCCGAGGACGCCGGCGCGCCGCCGCAGAACACCAAGACCAGGAGGAAGCTGAGCATTCAGGACAAGGAGCAGAAAAAGCACAGCGACTCTGACTACGTGGAGAAAAGGAACAAGAGAGAGAAGAGGGAGGATGACAAGTTTTCTGGGGAGCTGGTGCATCGAACGCCAGTTATAAAAATATCCTACAGTACTCCGCAAGGGAAGGGTGAAGTGGTGAAAATCCCTTCCCGGGTTCATGGCTCCGTGAAACCGTTCTGCCCGGAGCCAGAGTCGCAGAACGGAGCCGGGGACCAAGAGGAGACCGGGGACTCTGAGCGGTGCCGACAAACCAAATGTTTAATGGACAAGTCAGCAGGCAGCCAGCTTGCTTCCATTCCAAAACTGAAGCTCACACGGCCAGTGCATTCCAGCGTGGATGTCCCACCCCCAAAGATACGGCTGAAGCCCCATCGCATCAACGATGGGCAGAGTGTTTCCATTTATAAGGCAGAACTGATTGACGAGATCAATGTCCTCCAGAACAGCAGGGAGCCCAATCCTGGAGCGTTTTACCATGATGAGCCCACCGACAGAAGCTTGGCTGAGATATCTTCAGGCAGTTCAGGTGAAGATGATGACTTTAAAAGGTTTCCCCAGGGTAAAGATGGACATGATAACTTGGCTTTCCTCATGAATTACCGTAAAAGAAAAGCAGATTCTTCCAGTTTATCGGTGTGTAGCAATGACAGCCTAGATGAATCCAAGTCTTCTAGTTCAGAAGTGACATCACCAGAGCTGTGTGACTTTTTGCCTGGTGATGATGCCTCTGTCTCTTCATCTTCAAAAGATGAGCGTAAAATTGTGCCACCACTGACAGTCAGGCTGCACACGCAGAGTGTGTCTAAATGTGTTACAGAAGATGGAAGGACTGTGTCAGTGGGGGATATTGTCTGGGGTAAAATCCACGGCTTTCCGTGGTGGCCAGCACGCGTTCTTGACATAAACCTCAGCCAGAAGGAGAACGGGGAGCCTTCGTGGCGAGAAGCTAAGGTGTCATGGTTTGGTTCTCCGACGACTTCGTTCTTATCTGTTTCAAAACTCTCTCCTTTCTCGGAGTTTTTCAAACTGAGATTTAATCGCAAGAAGAAAGGGATGTACCGGAAAGCAATCACAGAGGCTGCAAAGGCAGTGAAGCACCTGACCCCAGAAATACGAGATCTCTTAACGCAGTTTGAGACATAACTTTGCCTCCAGTATCAGGTGAGTGATTGCTACACTAATGCTTGCCGTGAAAAGCCTCCTGGTGCTTTTTTAATCTGTATTCCTATTCATTTGCATTTGTTTTTCCATTAAATCTGAGATTGACAATTATGAAACGTACGTGCTTGGCTGTTAGTTGGTGGGGGTCATTTCAGAGGTGGTGAGAAATTTTTTCTTTAATCCCAGACTCTTTTGGGGACCATGGGAATTGGAGCCCCTGTTCCCATAGGGAAGTGCAGGCCAGGCAGGACGCTGTGAGGAAGCAGCACTGCCTGTTCCAAGAGCTGATAAACCTGTAGCTGTGTGCCTGGGAGACTGACAGCTCCTAGGCTTGCAGTTTCCTTGGGTCAAAGAGCTAAAACTCACTGGAATTAAGATGACATTTATCATATGTATGTGCTGGTGCCCAGCAGTTACCTGGAACAGTTTAGGGCCCCTTTGCTCCCCTCGCTCTGATTCCTCAGGTTTGGATTTCTTATGAAGGCACTTTATGGCTCCTCAAAATGATTGTACCAAAAGGTGTCTTTGGAAAACAGTATTTCAGTATCTCTCACAGTGCTTGAGCTTTGGGTTGTACCTAAATCTTCACTGACTCTCTGGGGAATGGCCTGGATCAAATTCAGTCCCTTTGGGCTTCACCTCTGTGTGAGGGCATTAGGTGGGAATGGAGAGGTGAGAGCTGATTCTTTGTAATGGATGGGGATGGGTTTCCCTTTCTCATCAAACAATCTGCCTGGGATGAAAATTTGGTACCTAAAAATGCAGGATGTGCCATGACTAGGAATCAAAGTCCACGGGAAAATCCAGTGACTTGGATAAAAGCTGGAATCATTTCACAACCTTTCAGTCATCACTGGTCCAGACAAGACCTCAGCTGTGATGGTATTAGATAAGGGGAGGGATTAACTTTTTGTCAAAACCAGAGGTGTCACTAGGAAGAGCCTGATGTCAAAGGCCATGCTTTCTGCAGTGTGGTTTGTTTTGTTGTCCCCTGAATGCTCTGCTCTGCCAGGGCTGCTCCTCTGGACTCTGTTCTTTATCTGAACTGTCATAATGCAGTGGGATTGGGGTGGTCAGTGCTCATGTAATCCTGATGGGAAAATGGGATTTTGTTCATACCCTCTGTCATGGGACTTCGCCCCTTGCCTGAGTGTGATGAAGGACTTGCTGTGCTTGGGTTATGAGTCCATCTCAGCAGGCCTGGCTGAACAGACAACCAGAGCATGACATGTTTGTGCTGTGTGCTCAGAGTGTCTGGACAACTGCAGCATTGCAGCTTCCTTCTTGATCTTGCCCATAGAACTGTGCTTAGCTCTGGCTAAAGACTTTATTATATCAGGAGTGTTTGGATTGGACACAAATTCCTATTAGCTAGATCAGGAGTATAAATAAAGCAGCTGCCCAGAATGTGCTGTCCTTGCCAGTGGAAGGGTCCTGGCCAATCCCTGGCTCCTGTCTGGACAGTGCTCTGGTTAAAGGAGCAGCAAACTTCATCCTCTGAGCTGTCCTCGCTGTGTGTGAGCAGTGTGGGACAAAGGTAATGAATGTCATCATCATTCCTGGCATCTGTCCTTGCCCTTGTGGGTCCTGGGGGGGCTGGCATGGCCCAGCTGCAGGAGAAGGGACAGCTTGAAGAAAACCTGGTGCTTCATGTCTGAGAGTCCGTGGGGAGCAGGAAAGCTGTGGCCAAGAGGAGTGCCAAGGCCAGAGCTGGGAGCTGGGATGGGAGGGTGCTTGTCCCCACACACCAGTCCAGAGAGCACTGCCCTGGGGCCAGCAGGACCTGCCAGCATGGGCCACAGGCTGCAGGGCAGGGCCTCGAGGAGACAAGCAGCCCTGGCTCCTGAGACACCCTGGGATCTGAGCTACAGGTACAGAGCAGGTCTGTAAACAGGGGGGGAAAGAGGAACAGCTGGAGAACGTGTGGGTAAGAAAATGATGGGATGGCCTGGATTAGACCAAAACATTGCTTCCCTCTGTGCTCTTCAGCCAAACCTCTGCATGTGTATGTGGGTATATACATTTATCAGATAGCACTGCTTTCTTGGCCTCCCTCAGCTGGCTTTGCACAGCTGAATTTGGGGATTTCCTGCCTTACATGTCTGAGCTGAGCTGCCAGCACAGTCTGCCAGGCTGAAGACAACATGACTGCTGGATAAAGAACTGCAAAACTAGAAAAGCAGAACTACACAGCTGCCTGCGTTCCACATGTCACAGTTACCTCGTTTCCCAGTTAGACCAGCATGTCTGGAGTTTTGGTACATCACTTACAAAACTGCTCATTATTTCAGAGAATTGTCTGTACCTAATTCTCCTTGCAGGAGGATTGAATTTTGTTGCTTTCCTTGATTTTCCACAAGGTTTAGAACTGAAATGTTTCCTTCAGCTGCTCATTGTCCTTTCCTGAAGGATGGCATGAAAGGGTTTGGGCTGGAAAGGACCCAAACCCCACCCAGTGCCACCCCTGCCATGGCAGGGACACCTCCCACTGTCCCAGGCTGCTCCAACCCCAATGTCCAGCCTGGCCTTGGGCACTGCCAGGGATCCAGGGGCAGCCACAGCTGCTCTGGGTAACCTGGGAATATTGCATGGGAACACTATAAAATCCATCATGCTGGGGCTGTGGTGGCACAAAGCTTTCTGTCATCAGAAGGGTCCATGAGGTGGCTTCAACACTGACACCTCTCGTGCTGCTCCTGGGCACAGCAGAAGTTTGTGACTGGTGACACTTTTTATTGTGAAACTTTCTGTCTTCTGGCATGTGATGTGTTATGCAGAGAGGAGTTACTGGGAAAATGTATAAACAATGCAGGAGTTTATTGGATGCACAAAACTGGGAAAATTGGATTTTTTTTTTTAACATGGTTTGAGTTGGAAAAGCCGGTAGGATCACTTCTTGTTGTTACTGCTTTGTCCTTGGGGTTTCTTTGCAAGGAAAGTACTAGTCAGGTAATGACAGGGTTTTAATTAAGTAAAACAAGTTTCTGGAAAAACAACAGGCAGAACAGCAGCCTGTAGAACTCAAACTTGTAAGACTTGGTTTAGAGTATGCCAGGAGAGACATGTCTGCTCAGCAGCTTCTGGGGCTGCTCTGTGGCTTCCCTGCTGTGTGACACCACGGGGCCAGCTCCAGGCACAAGGCCAGCAGCTGCCCCTGGCCTGCAGTGACAGATGTTTGCCTTTCCCTTAAGGAAACCCCACCTGAGGGCTGGGGAGGGGGAGCAAGGACCCCTGGGCTGGTGTCACACACATTTTATTGGGAATGAGCCCTGGCTGTGGTCATTGCTCCAGCTGTGCCCTGGGCTGGTGTCACACACATTTCATTGGGAATGAGCCCTGGCTGTGGTCATTGCTCCAGCTGTGCCCTGGGCTGGGGCACAGGAGGGAGGGAGGGGGGGACATGTGTGTTTCCAAAGGCCCCCCTTCCCTGCACCAGGAACCATCGTGTGCTGGGTCAGGGCCTTTGCAAGGAGCGTGTGTTGCTCCAGCCCTGCTGTGTGGGGAGGTGTCCCTGCAGGGACAGGCCCTGGCAGGGCTGGGTCTGCTGCTCTCTGATCCTCCTGAGCAGCTCCTCGTGGCACATGTCCCTTCCCTGCACACAGACCTGCAGTAAAACCTCTAGTAAAAACTGCTGGTAGGTTTTCATCCACATCTCTGCATGAAACAAGTTTACAAGATGTATATCCCTTTGCTTTTTCAGTCTGGAAGGTCCTTTAATCTTTTTCTCTCCTGTCCCCAAGCTGTGACTGGAACCATTAAACTTGCAGATGCTGAAGGCTTTCATTTGAACTGCTCTGAGCTTAATAGACCCTCAGTGTCAGTACATCAAGCCATCCATCACACTGCTACTGTGTGCAAACTCAGAGCTGGCTGCATGCTCACAGTCTGTAGAAACCACTAATGTAAAACCTGGAATATCACCTTGTGACTTCACCTTCGGGCTGTTTGGGGCTCTGTGTGTCCCTGCAGCCAGTGCTGCTGCCAGCAGCTTGTGAAGCAGCAGAAGTCACTCCTCTTTTACCTCCTCTCTTCTGTTCTGCCCGTGGCACAAAAATACTGTACCTTGATATAAAGTGAGGGGGATGATTGGTGTGATAGCTCTATTTTTAACACACTACCTGCTCACATGGAATATTTCAGCACTTAAGATGAATGCTTGAGATTTTTCTTGGTCTGCTTTCTAGATGCTTCAATCCACTAAAACCAGGCATCCAAGTTAATTACTGTTTCACAGTGTTGCTGCAAAACAGCTTGGAGTCAGCGTCTCTGCATGCCCCTGCAAGGTGGGAGAACAAGTCTAGCATAGACTGTGCTGCATTTTTGTGTGCCCAGCACTGATGGTTGGAGCTGCACATCAGGTGACATCCTGATCTTCCCCTTCCCAAAAGCACCTGCCCGTTGTGCCCAGGGACTCCTTTGGAGACACCTGGGTCGGTGCTGCCTGTCCTGCCAGCCGTGGCCCCTCTCCATCCCCTCTCTGCTCCCAGGGTATTCTCTGGAAATGCCACCAGGCCATACATTGTGCTGTTTGTAACTGCACCAGGAATGTGGTCGGCTTTTAGGAGCTCTAACTTCAGCTGCTGGAGGAGATTGGATCCACCCAAGGGCTTAGCAGCTCCCCTGGGAGCCCAGAGAGCAGCTCCTGGGAATACAGAGAGCAGCTCCTGGGAATACAGAGAGCAGCTCCCCTGGGAATACAGAGAGCAGCTCCTGGGAATACAGAGAGCAGCTCCCCTGGGAATACAGAGAGCAGCTCCTGGGAATACAGAGAGCAGCTCCCCTGGGAATACAGAGAGCAGCTCCTGGGAATACGGAGAGCAGCTCCTGGGAATACAGAGAGCAGCTTCCTGGGGCTGAGGGTCTCCAAGCTCCAGCTGCAGCTCCAGGCTCTGCTGGTTGTGCCCTCAGTGAGCAGGACAGGGAGTGTCCCCAGCAGTGTCACCAGCCCACAGCGCACCCAGTGCCTGTAGGATCCACACAGGATCAAGGCTGTGCCAGGGTCTCAGGGCAGGAAATGTGAGAGATGTGTGGACAAAGAACCTGGGAATTGGTTTCTCTGAAAACTTTTGCAAATAAAGTAAAAACAACATTTCTGTGTGTTTTCCTGAGTCACATTTATTTATGTGTTTGGTTTTTGAACTCAAGTGGAGGTGTGGGAGTTGCAGCTGCAATTCCCCTGTTCCCAGCAAGCATGGGAGCAGCAGGGTGGGAGCCAAGGGACACCCAAGGGACTTCTCTGGCCCTCCAGGCAGGGCTCAGAGCTCATCCTGCCTCTGTGGTGCCTCAGCAGGTATTTGTACAGTGGTGAGCACCTCCAAGGTGCACTTAGAGAAAGACTCCTTGGGGCCAAAAAGGAGTAGGGGATTTTGGGAATTTTAGCTCTGTGTAGGGAAGGGTGCCCGTGCTCTGCAGGTGAGGAGCAAAAGGATCTGCACACAGCAGCTGTGCAGTGCTAATGGCACAGGGAGCTGTTGGGCTTGTGAGGCTGCCTGACACCACTGGGTGACACAAGCTGTAGAATCACAGAAGGGGTTGGGTTGGAAGACACCTTAAAGATCATTTTGTTCCACCTTCTGCTATCCCAGGTTGCTCCAAACTCCATCCAGCCTGGTGTTGAATAACCGAATATTTCTCATTTTCATGTTCAGGTGTGAAAGGTAGGACTTTGATGCCAAAAATTGATGTGAAGGCTCTTAATGTTGAAAAACATACAAGCTGTTGTTTTTCAGCCTTGATGTGTTGTGTTTTATCCATGAGTTGCCATCAGTGGAGCTGGGATCAAGGTGAGCAGGAGTGTGTGGGCTGAGTGACAAGCTCTGCTCCTGGCTGTGAAAGACTTAGGGAGCTGCTTGCCTGTGAGGTGAGATGAGACTGGAGGGGCACGAGCTGGGATGTGCTGCTTTTGGCTGGGGTAGAATCAGCTTCACAGTGACTGATTTGGGGCTGTGCTTTGGACTTGTGCTGAACACAGGGCCGATAAAACAGAGATGTTTTTGTTACTGCTGAGCAGGGCTTGCACAGAGCCAAGGCTGCTCCTGCCCCTTCTACAGCCATGCTGGGGAGGGGGCTGAGGGTGTGTGGTAGGCTGGGAGGGGACACAGCCAGGCCAGGTGACCCCAAGTGGCCCAGGGGCTATTCCAGTCCATATATCGTGTTTAGTGTATAAAGTGGGGGGAAGAAGGAGGAAGGGGGGGCATTTGGAGTGATGCCATTTGTTCTCCCAAGTCACAGTTAGATGTGATAGGGCCCTGTTCTCCTGGAGGTGGCTGAACACCTGCCTGCCCATGGAAGCAGGGATTTCATTCCTTGTTTTGCTTTGTTTGTGTGTGCAGCTTTTGCTTTCCCTACAAAGTTGTCTGTCCCAACTCGTGAGTTCCCCAGCTTTTGTCCTTGCAGTTGTCTCCCTGATGCCGTGGGCTGGCTGGGGTTTTACCTCCACATGGGGCTGCTTTATTTCACTAAAATCTGCTTGCTGCAGCTGCTCTGCGTGCTGGCTGTACCTGCACAGAACACATGGGCTCTGCATTAGGCAGATAATGGACTGTGCACATCCTGAGATTAGTGCAGCTGAAATAGGCTTTGATGTCGGGCAGCAAGGGCACAGATGGGGCTTTAATACCTCGGTCCTGGAGAGCTTGTGCTCTTCACATGCACAGCCCTGTGCCCACACTGCAGCTCTCCAGTCAGCTGCCAGTGCTCTCCTGCTTGTCCTGCCAGAGCAGGAGCCTCCATGGGCACGGGTGACCGTGTCCCTGTGCTGTGTGGGGGCTGTGGCTGTGCCTCCTGCCCGCCCCAAGGTGCAGAAGTGTTTTCCCCTCCCTGGGGATGCCCGTGCAGGTGAACGTGACCTCACCTGGCTGGGAGGGTCACTGGTGCCAGAGCTGTTCGCACTGAGCCCGTGGCTGCCCCACATCAGCCATGTCCTCCTGGCCTGGTCACTGCCTGCTGTCTCTGGCAGTGTTAATGAAGGCTCTTCTCATTAAGCTGATGAATTTCTAAAGGAGTGAGTGCCTTCACTGAGTACCAGTTCCCATTTCATCTGCAATAGTCCGTGCTAGTGCAGGATCAGCCAGCCTGGGTTTCTTTATAAAGTGTATTTCCTGTGTGCTCTCTGCAGCTGAAGAAATGAATTGTAGCAAATTACTAGTTTGGCTCCCCTTGTGAGTGATGATTTGCTCCGTTTTGATGCAAGCCAATAACCTGAGCCATTTGCTCATGTGGAAAACAGGCCTTTCCAAAGGCAGAAACCCTCAGTGCAGGATTTGTCATAGGGATGCTTGCACGATGGAGTTGGAGAACTCCAGTGTTGGAGAATGCAGCTGCCAGCCTGCTCAAGTCAGCCTTGAGAGCTGGAACCAGTTCCAAAACCTCACCCATGGGCCAGAGCTGGGGATCCCACTGCCCCCCTTTCCTTCCTGCTGTGAGAGGAGGGCATGGCAAGGAAGGGCTTCACCAGCTTGCTGCAGCCTCTCTGTAAGTCACTTCCCCAAGGAGAGATGGCTGGGGAAAGGCTGATTTGGTGATGCTCAATTACAGCCTGCCATTAATTGCTTTGTGATTAGGAAATAATCCTCAAAATAAACTGCTTCGGCACACTTGGGGTGCTGCAACCTCCAGAGATAAACTGTCTTCTGCACTGTGCTGCTGCTGCTCAGTCTGGGTTTATGAATGGCTTTATTTGATGCAAAACTTCATTTTTCTAGTAATAAACAAGCTGTTGGCTTCAGGGGAGCTGCCTTGGCCGTCCTTTGGACACCCAGCCTGGCACCCAGGTGTCCTGGCCAGCCCACCATGCTGTGCTGGTGACTCACATGGACAAGGCAGCAGCAGTGCCTGGAGCGTGGGGCAGCAGCCGCTGCTCCGGGCTGGAAGTGCTTCTGGAACCAGGAATTTCTGCAGCTGTCAGGGCTGAAGGGACAGTGTTGGGGACAGAGACAGGTAAAGGTACAGTACAGGGACAGGGACAGGGACAGGGACAGGGACAGTACAGGTACTGGTACAGTACAGGTACAATATGGGAACCGTACAGGTACAGTACAGGTACAGGTACATATAGAGATACAGTACATGTCCAGTACATGTCCAGTACGTGTCCAGTACAGGTACAGGTACAGTACAGGTACATGGACAGTACAGGTACAGTACAGGTACAGGTGCAGGTGCCCCCCAGGCACAGGCTCTGAGCTCATGCCCAGGTTAGACACTTGCTGTGGTGCTGGTAGCCCCAGGTTTCTGCTCCCACAGGACAGAACCCCTGCTATTTGCCTTCAGGTAGTTCCAGGAGCAGCTGAGGTTTGGCCCCAGTCCCTGTCCCGTGGAGGAGCCCTGGCCATGGCAGGACCCTTCCCTGGGACCTGCCTGCCATTGTACTTCTGGTGGGATTCTTTCTTCCTCCCAGTGAGAAATCCCAAAGAATCCCAAAGAATCCAATCCAACCCCCCCAGGGCTTGCTGTCACCTCCTCAGCCAGGAAATGCATTTTTTCCTGTTTAGACAAGATCTTCTCACTCTGTAATGTGTCTCTAAAGGGTCAGTGCTTACAAAGCCACTGGAGGGATATTGTTCCAGGTCCCTGGGCCTCAGGAGGGCTTTCCTGGGTGTAAGGTGATAAACCTGCAAGTGGCATTGTTGTGTGTTCTTGAAGTCTCTCTGTCTACCAGAAGACAAATACATTCTGCAAGATTAGCTGTGAATTTATCCTCTGTTGGCTTCAGGTAAGGGAGTCCTGGGGTGAGACCTCCCAGTTTGTGCCAGATACTGAAGGAGTGTGTGAAACCTGAGTGCAGCCCTTGTCTGGAATACAGCTTTTGGGACAGATGTTCCGGGGTATTGAATCAGCTCTTTGCATTGTGCATTGTGTGGGCAATGCTGAGGATCGTTCTGGATGCTGAGTCTGAGTGAATCAGTGTCACTTCGGGTCCCCTGCCTGCAGAAGCCGTGCTGCTGCCCTGTCAGCAGCTTTGGAGTCGTGATCCTCTTGCTGTGTTCGGTGTTCTTGGTTCATTGTGCTCTCTAAGTCACAAACCTCAGCCCTGGGAGGTTTGGAGGTTTTTGATCTGCTCTTCTATGGTGTTCCTGCTGTGTGTCAGGAGCACAGATCCAAGCTGGTGTCTGCTGCACTCCCAGCCCAGCTGGAGCTGCTGTGGTTGGTGTGGCACAGACTCAGGGCTGCTCACATTCCTGGCTGCTGGAGCTGGAGCTGCTGTGGTTGGTGTGGCACAGACTTGGAGCTGCTCACATTCCTGGCTGCTGGAGCTGGAGCTGCTGTGGTTGGAGTGGCACAGACTCAGGGCTGCTCACATTCCTGGCTGCTGGAGCTGCTGTGGTTGGTGTGGCACAGACTCAGGCCTGCTCACATTCCTGGCTGCTGGAGCTGGAGCTGCTGTGGTTGGTGTGGCACAGACTCAGGGCTGCTCACATTCCTGGCTGCTGGAGCTGCACTGCCCTGGGGGTGAGGTGCAGTGGTCAGTGTGAGTGAGGCCAGTGTGAGTGAGGCCAGTGTGAGTGAGGCCAGTGTGAGTGAGGCCAGTGTGAGTGAGGTCTCCGTGCCCTCCTCTCCCTTGGCTCTGTGTCACTGAGTTGTTCCGTGTGTGTTCTGCTTTCTTCACTCAAAGGCAGGTGGATTCTCCCCTTGAGCTCTTCCAGGGCTTCCACACTGCAGCCTGGCTCCCAGGGCCAGTGTGAGCCCCTGCTGCATGCAGGGGTACAGGTGTCACAGGGACAATGACAGCAGTGTGGCACACTGGGACTGGGGAGGGACATGGCTGTCCCAAGGACAGCTCTGTTGTGTGGGGCAGGGCAGGGGCAGCCTGCAGGGCCAGGGCCTGGCTGCTCTGCCTCGCTGGGCACGGCAGGTACTCAGAAAAGCCTCTGTAGGCTGCTCTCGAGGGGACAATAATCCTATTTTGTAGATCGTGTTCGGAAAGTGGAGGCAGATGTTCTTCACGTGGCGCGCTCCGTGGGGACTTGTGGTGGATTAACCTCCAGTAACCCACCCGAGCAGGGACTCCAGAGCCTTTCAGCCAGGCTGGAGATTTATTATCATCACTGAAATTCATATTGTGTTGGTCTTGGGGAGAATTCCCACTCTTGCTCTGGGTTTGTTAACCTGACAGCTTTCTTCCCAGGCTGCAGGCGCTGCTGCTGGGCCAGCTGGGAGCAGAATTCCTGGCTATATTTAGAGGGAAGGCGCAGTGTGTGCCCTGCTGCTGGTGTGTCACAGTAACCTCTCCCTCTCTGCCTTTCTCCAAGGTAACAGAAGACGAGCACAGCTGTTCTCCCGAGGGTCACCGAGCCTGGAACACCCGGACGTGCCCCAGGAGAGGCGGGCACGGCTCAGGACAGGCTCCTGGCAGAGTGCCCCGTGTGCCCCCGGGACAGGTGACAGGCACCGGGACAGAGCTGGGGGCTCTTCTGGTGGGAGGCAGGAAAGGCCAAAGGATATCTTACCCTAGGATGAGAACTTGACCAGTGGGACAGCAATGGACTAGGAGAACAGCAAAATCCACAACTCGGAATGTATTTATTATTAAAAGTTAGCTATTCTTGATAAAATTCCCCAGATTATTGCTGCTGCTTATTTTACTTACAGATTTCACACACTTGTTAATTTTAAAGCTACCAAACTTTTATTCAATACTGTACTCTGAGAAATGTAATTGGGTCAGGACATGCAACAGAATGAAATCATTGTAGTGTCTTAAATACAATGGACTCACTTTGTGTCTATTAAACCTTGGAAGACGTGCAACACACACAGCGTGGCTCTCATTGCATGCTAAAGCTTGCTCGTGTCGTTCACTGCAGAGCAGGAGAATCTGTGCTTCCAGGTGCATGGCCAAGTGCTGGTGACCTGGATGTGCTTGGGTGCTCCCCCTGTGCTTCCCAAGTCACCTGGAAGAGCAGCACAGCCTGGGGCTGCCCTTGCTGGGTGAGGAGGGTTCGTGCTGAGCTGCTGGCTCCAGCCAGGGAGGGAATCCATGTATCCATGTTCTGAACTGAACATGAAGTTGTATGCCCACACTCTGTGTGATTTAAGGCCCTTTGAACATGTGGGACAGAAGGATCCTCTCCTTACCCACAACCAAGAGGTGATGCACGATTCTAAACCAGCAAACCAACAGTGTTTTTGCCAAATTCAAATGGTTCACAAACTGAAGTGACCTATGGGCAGGATTTTGGAACTGTATCAGTTCATTTTTTGGGTTTGCATTAGTCTGGCCTTTCCTTGGATTCCCTCAGCCCAGAGACATTAATTTGAGGTGATCTGTTGCTTCTGGTGCTGAAGAAAACACTTCAGGGTGTCCCTGCTCAGTAGAGTGTTGTGTGGCTGTGGGAGGTTGCCCTGGAGCTGCAGGATCTGTGCACTGATCCTGCTTCCTGTCAGCAGGGGTTTTGGATGTGCTGCAGCAAACACAGGGGTGGACTCTGGCTGAGTTGGAGCCAGCAGGTCGGAAATCACACACTGGTGTTTTCCTGCTGTGTGCTGGTTCACACTGTGGTCTCTGAATGTCAGCAGGAGAGGTCAGAGCTTCCCCTTTCAGCAGCAAAGTGTCACAAGGAGAGCTCAGCACCAAAACCCTTCTGCTGAGCCTCAGCCCAGCACTCAGCAAGGGAAATCTGCATCCCTCAGAGCAGCAGGAAGGCTGTGGTGTGGAACATGAGGTGCCGAACCAGGACAGCTGCTTCCCGAGGCCCATTTCTGTCACCTCTGCAAACAAATCAACGAGCTTCCTGTTTTCCAAAAATAAGTGCAAGAAGGAGAGCAGTATGTCGCAGGAGCTGTGTTCCTGCACCTTGTGTGAATGCTTTGTGCAGTGGCTGCTTCCCCAGGCTGGCAGAGGTGCTCCTGTGCTGGGAACGCTCCTGCTCTGGGAGAACAGCCCTGCCTTTCTTAGCTCCTGCCTGTCTGGCCTCAGGGGCTCGTTGTGAGGTTTTTTCCTAGCATCTTCTCGAGCTAGGCCTGGGCTGACCTGATGGCTCTGAGGTGGTTTTTGTGTTTTCTGCTCACACAGTTGTGCATTGTACAAAATTCCTGCCCAAAAGTGCTGCCAAGCATTTGGCTGTAGCATTACAGCAGTGAGGAGGTACAAGCAGCCTTCTGTTCACTTCAAAAATAATTTTAAAAGGCAAACAAGAATAACCAGGACCCTACTCCTCATTACTCCCAGGAAAAGCACTTGTCTGCTCCCATCTCCAGTGAAGGGCTGCTCCATCACACACGTGGAAAGGCTGCCCCAAGGTTGGAGGAGATGCCAAGGACAGTAGGTGAGTGCTGGCTGTGCTCCTGAGCAGGCAGGACATTCTTCAGACCAGCTGCAGTCCCTGCTGGGTGGGAGGGAATTGTGTCATACCTCACATGTGGGGCCACTGATTTTCTCTAGGCTTGGGTGATGAGATGGCCTGGGAGAGTTTGCTCAGGTCCAGTGTCCATCCTGCAGTGCTGGAGTGGCCCCAGGGTGCAGTTGTTTAAGGGGTGTCCACTTTTGCCCGCTGTCTCTGCAGTAATCAGCCCTGCCAGCGGTGTCACAGCCCAGTGGGACCTGCTGGCCTTGCCCTGTGCCCCACTGATGGCACACATTGGCACTGGCAGCTCGGCAGGGCTCTGCTCCTGGAGCCTGATGGCACACTGGGCAGCTGTGCCCATGCCAGCAGCTGCCCTGTCCTCCCTTGCAGGGAGTGTCCGGGCAGGGGTCCCGCTGTCCCTGCACCTGGGTGTGTGACATTCCTGACGTTGCTGTGCCCTAGGTGAGCAAACAATGGGCTGGTCCTGCCCTGGGCTCTGCCGGGGGCTGAGGGGAAATGGCAGTGCCAGCAGCAGGGAGGTTCCTGGTGTGCTGCCCTTTGTGCCAGGGGCTGGGCAGGGACCCTCCTCCAGACAGCACTGCAGAGCTGCTGTGACAGGGCTCCTTGTTTTTCCTGTCCCCTTTTCCTGTGCTGCCTGCTGGTCTGACAGCTGTCTGGCTGGCTGGCTGTCTGTCCTAACACCGGCTGAAAGAATGAAACAGAGGAGTGACATTTCAGTGCTGCAGGTGAGCCACTGGACTTGTGACCCTTTACTAAGATCTGCCCCAGAGAGTTCCAGTACAAACATGGTAGCAGAGATGGTGCTGCAGGGACACGGGTCCTGCTCAGTGCCACAGGTGAGTTAAACCCAGCCCCACCCAGCACCAAACCACAGCCCAGCTCTGGGCTGTGTGGGGGCTGCCAGAGCTGCCCCACTGCTCCAAGGTGAAAAGATGACTCAGGTTTTGGCAAGGCTGAAAGGATGAATCTCGTAGCAAATTGCTTCTTTGCCTCGGCCATTATGCAGATAAATGAAAATAATTTCTCAGCAAGTACAAATACATAAGCTAAGAGTACAGTGATGGTTTGTTTCTTAACTGGTTTTAAAAATCTAATGTGGAAGATTCTAAATATCACTTTTAATAAGATTGGAATGGCTTTAATTCGGTCATTTACTCTGTCAGAGAAAAAGCTGCGTTGGGCTGAAAGCCTGAATGTAACATTCAGGAGCAGTGAGTGCTCTGCAGCATTCCCTGTGCTTCCCCTCCAGTCCCAGCCCTGCCACGGGCAGGGACTCCTTCCTCTAGACCCGATTGCTGCAAGTCTCATCCCACATTCCTGGAACACTTCCAGGGATGGGGCAGCCACAGTTTCCCTGGGCGGCCTTTGGGGGTCTGGCCTCCCTCACAGGGCAGAATTCCCAGTATTCCCTCTGACCCTCCCCCTGGCAGTATGAAGCCATTCCCCCTCGTCCTGTCCCTCCAGGCCCAAAGTCCCATTATTCAAACCAATACCAAACCTATCAGTATTTTTTGTAATAAGGCTCTCTGCTAATATTCTAAATCTATAGATTAAATTTTGGAGTGGTGGTGGGCAAAACATGGTAGCAGCTGCTTCTGTCTGAACCTGTGATGTTTCCCTAAAGCTTCTCTCTTGCCTCTCTTCCAGCTTCAAGATTTCTGTTCTGAGTTCCCTCTTTGGGCACTTCCCAGGGATCCTGGGAAGCAGCTTTGCACTGATCTCACTGTAGCCTCACTGCAGTAATCCTTCCTGAGGCTGAAGTGTTCCTTCATGAGAAAATGGAGCTTGAAATGTGAAAATGGTTTTATCCTGGTAAAAGAGATACCTGCTCTTCTAGAACGTGGGAATTTTCTTATTTTACTACATCTTCAGATCATACATTGTCCATTTTTATATTCTGCCTGTGGCAGAGGACTTCCAAGCACCTCAGTGTGTTTTTCTCTGTGCCTCGGGATTTATGGCTCTGCTGTTAGACCAGGGAGTGACCTCAAGCACCAGTGGCCAGGTGGGACATGGGGTGCCCTGCCCCACACCTTTCTCACCCCTGGGCAGGGACCCCAGGCCAGGGTCCCTGGATCATCACTGCAGCTGCCCTGCTGTGTGCATCCCCACAGCCAGGTGTGTGCATCCATCCCTGCTGCATCCATCCCTGCTGCATCCATCCCTGCTGCATCCATCCCTGCTGCATCCCTGCATTCATCCCTGCATCCATCCCTGCATCCATCCCTGCATCCCTGCCTGCATCCATCCCTGCATCCATCTTTGCTGCATCCCTGCATCCATCCCTGCTGCATCCCTGCATTCATCCCTGCATCCATCCCTGCATCCATCCCTGCATCCCTGCCTGCATCCATCCCTGCATCCATCTTTGCTGCATCCCTGCATCCATCCCTGCTGCATCCCTGCATTCATCCCTGCATCCATCCCTGCATCCATCCCTGCATCCCTGCCTGCATCCATCCCTGCATCCATCTTTGCTGCATCCCTGCATCCATCCCTGCTGCATCCCTGCATTCATCCCTGCATCCATCCCTGCATCCATCCCTGCATCCCTGCCTGCATCCATCCCTGCATCCATCTTTGCTGCATCCCTGCATCCATCCCTGCTGCATCCCTGCATTCATCCCTGCATCCATCCCTGCATCCATCCCTGCATCCCTGCCTGCATCCATCCCTGCATCCATCTTTGCTGCATCCCTGCATCCATCCCTGCTGCATCCCTGCATTCATCCCTGCATCCATCCCTGCATCCATCCCTGCATCCCTGCCTGCATCCATCCCTGCATCCATCTTTGCTGCATCCCTGCATCCATCCCTGCTGCATCCCTGCATCCATCCCTGCATCCATCCCTGCATCCCTGCTGCATCCCTGCATCCATCCCTGCTGCATCCATCCCTGCTGCATCCATCCCTGCTGCATCCATCCCTGCATCCCTGCTGCATCCATCCCTGCTGCATCCATCCCTGCATCAATCCCTGCCTGCATCCCTGCTGCATCCCTGCATCCATCCCTGCTGCATCCAGCCAGGGGCTGCTGGGCAGCCCTGCTCCCAGCACAGCTGCTCCCTGTTTCTGTGCCTCCAGCTGAGCTCTGGCTGCACAGAGGGACAGGGGGGACACAGGGAATGGGGTGCCCAACCTCCAGGGTGGCTCAGGGAAGCACCACTAAAGAGCAGCTTGCTTCAGTTCAGGCTGAAGTGTATGGAAAAGATTTCCTTTCTCCTAAACTCTTTTTTTCTTAAGTGCATCTTATAAAACACAAAGTTGGGCAAGTTGTTTTTAAAGCAGATTCCTGAGGGAAAGCACATAAACTGCAAGCTGGTTTGCATTAGACACCAAAACCTGGAGCATTTGGCTTTGATAAGCGAGGCCCAACACGGCCTGAAGCAGAACAGGGAATGCTGAGGAACAGGGAATGCTGAGGAACAGGGAATAGCTGAGGAACAGGGAATAGCTGAGAGCAGCTGAGCCCCCACCTCTGGATCTAGGCAGGGAAGGGCTGGTTCTCCTTGCTCAAAGTCCTTGGTGCCAGTGGAGTGAGGCTGAAGGGCCACCCTCCGTGCATGGAGGTGGCACGGGGGACAAAGCCTTGGTCTGGTTCCTGGGGAGGAGCTGCTCTGGCTGTGCCAGGGCTGGAGCCAGCAGAGCCCATCCCTGTGTGTCCAGCCTGCAGCAGGGAAACTCTGGGGCCAGACCCCCTGAAAATCCTGCATCTTTCCTTTCCCTTTGCCCCCATTCAGCAGAGGGGTGTCCCAGGGGCTTGCCAGGGGAGGCAGGGCTGGCATTGGCACAGGGGTGATAATGTCACACACTGGCACACACTGGCACACATTGGCACAGGGGTGATAATGTCACACGCTGGCACACATTGGCACAGGGCTGGCACTGGCACAGGGGTGATAATGTCACACACTGGCACACATTGGCACACACTGGCACAGGGGTGACACTGACACAGTCGTGATAATGTCACACACTGGCACACGCTGGCACACATTGGCACAGGGCTGGCACTGGCACAGGGGTGATAATGTCACACACTGGCACACGCTGGCACAGGGGTGACACTGGCACACCCTTGGCTGGGATGGGGCTGTGCTGCTGCTGCTGCTGGCAAAGCTGGCATGGGCACGGTGACATCAGGGCACTCGGGCCACGTGTGGGGGCTGCAGAAGTGGAGGTGGCTCCTGTGGAGAGGCTTGGGCTGGGCAGCAGGGGATGGGCAGGGGATGGGCAGGGGGCACTGGGGGGTGCCAGCCCACACGGACACAGGGACCAGGGTCTGTGCTCAGCCCGGAGTGGGAGCCCGGCCTGGTTCTGTGCTTCTGTGGCTCCAGGCTGGCTGGGGTGGGGATCCTCCTGCTGGGATCCTCCTGCTGGGATTCTCCTGCTGGGATCCTCCTGCTGGGATCCTCCTGTTGGGATCCTCCTGCTGGGATTCTCCTGCTGGGATTCTCCTGCTGGGATTCTCCTGCTGGGATTCTCCTGCTGGGATCCTGACTCTTCCCCCACCCATCATTTTCTGCCCGGCGTGGTTGGCAGGAGCTGTAATGGTTCTGCGTGGTTTTAATTTGCTGATGGGTGTGAGCTAATGAGCACTTGGGGATCAGGCTCTGCTGGTCGGAGCTGTCACTGCGAGCTCCCAGCATACAGGGCACAGTCCTGGCTGTGCCAGCTGACCCTTGATGCTGTTGGCACAAAGGCACCACAGGCACCAATATCTGTATCAGAGAGGTTTAAATAAGAATCCTCACGTTACTGCAGCCTCTCCAAACCTTAATTATTTCTAATTTCCACCGTCGAACCTCTGTTGCTAAAGAAAATTGAATTTTCCCAGCGGCGCAGAGGCTTGGCTGATGAGTCACGGCGCTTCGTTAGCTAATCTTAGACCCAGTGTGAATTACTCACTGGCTGCTGACACTCTGTAGGCTGAGAAAACGCTCATTTGCAGTGGATAATTTGGGAATTTGGGTCTCTTCCCCGGCAGGAGAGGTGTGGGTGTGCGGGGGTTCAAAGCCATTATGTGGGTGCGTGCTGGTGTCCCGAGGGATCCTCACACATGAAAAGCTCAGAGCCTGTGCTGCTTTCTGCAGCCAGATCCATGGGTGAATCTCAGTGTGGGGATGTTTCAAATCTGGGAATAACTCAGTGTGAGTCTGTGCTGAGCTGGATGGGTCAGGTAGTTGAGGTAATGCCCCAGTGAGAGGGGTTTGGGGAGGACAGGGTTTATTTTGGGAACATCAAATGGTGCAGTTGGTAATGGGGGAGCACAAAAGTGAGTTTGGGGAGGGATTCTCGGGGGTGTCCCATGCAGGGCCTGGAGATGGACTCCATGGTCCTGGTGGCTCCCATCCAATGCAGGACATTCTGTGAATTCTGCAGGTTTTAGCTTTTCTCTGGAGTTGATGTTTTCTTCTGAAGTCCCTCAAAAAGGAGTCTGAGGAAGCAATATCACACCTGTTCTCTGTGAAATGTCCATGCTCCCCCTGTAAACATGATGGGATCGTGAACCCAGAATCCCTGAGTGTTCCTGGCCAGGCACACGTCCCTGTGGGCAGCCCCTGCCGGGCTCTGGCAGCCACAGGGCAATGCCCATGGGCAGCTCTCAAACTGCAGGACTTGGCAGGACCTTTTGGGGTGCTGGGAGGCATTTCCTGGGGGAGCAGCAGGGAATTGTTCCTGCTGCTGGAATGATTTTAATCTTTCTTTTTATTATGGCGCGTGTGTGTGTGCACCAAAAATTTCATCAGCATTTTCCCAAGTGGTTGTTCCCACCGTGGCTTGAGCTAACAAAGTTTATTACAATATCCAGGTAATTTTTCTGCCTGGTGCCAGACACTGTCAGCTGCTGATTAGTGCTGCCAGCTCAGCCTCAGGGGATGGTCCCTGACACGTGAAACAGCTCTTGGTATGATAATTGCAGCAATTTCAAGAAACAGGAGTAGGGGTCTGGGCAAGAATTGCCTTTGGGAACATCTGTTTCACCTTTCTGGCTACAGCCTCTTTCTGAAAGCATCTTTTCAACTGAAAGAAAGAAGCTTGTTCAGTATAACCCAGTCCTGGAGTGACTCACAAATGGCTGGGAGAGCTACACGAGTGCAACTTCTCCTACAAACGGTGGGGAAAGGGTCAGGGATTGGCAGGGCTGCCCAGGGAGGGTTGGGGTCCCCATCCCTGGAGGTGTCCAAGGAATAACTGGACATGGCACTGAGTGCCCTGGGGACAAGCAGGACATGGGCCACAGGCTGGACTCGATGGGCTTGGAGCTCTTGGAGCTCGTTTCCAGCCTCAGAGATTCTGGGATTCCAGGAGAACTCCCCGGCCTGTGTCTGTTCAGCTTCTGAGTTTCATGGAGCTGCAGCTGCACCAGGGTTGTTGTGTTCAGACCCCGGAATCCGTGACATTCCCAAGGGATTCCCAAGGCCATGCTGCATGGGAAGGGCCCAGCTCCAGCTCTGCTCTGCTCTGCAGCCCCTGGCTGGCTCTGAGAAGCTGCAGTGCCGGGCAGAGCCAGCACAGAGGAGCAGATTTGGCTGCCTGGTGCAGTGGGGAGGGCGGTGAGACACGGGGACAGCAGCCCCGTGTGGGGACAAAACCAGCAGCTCCCGGACACCAGCTGGTGTCCCCTCCTTTGTGCAGCTGCAGGGGGCCCTGGAGGAGAGCTGCCTCTTGGCTGAATTAAACCTGTCCCATAACATTGTTCTCTGCTGTGCCTGGCCCCAGCCCCATTGCCAGGGACCTGCAGCTCTGCACCCCGGTTCCATCCATCCTTGCTCCAAGGTTAAACTGTTCATCCTGTGACAGATGTTAATTATCAGCTGTAATTAATGGGTTCCCAGCCCCCTCCACCACAGGCACTGGGGCTGAATGATGAGCAGCAGCCCAGGGCAGCTCCCTGCACCCTGGTGATGGATGTTCTTCCTCGGGTGGTGCCACCAGCCTTCCCTTTATTAGGAACCACCAATGTCTCTCTGGGAAGTGTGGAGCAGCATTCTGTTTAGAAAAGCATTTTTTGTGCAGGGCTTTGTGCTTTTCCCTTTGCCACAAGTCAGCAAACAAAGTTGCTGTTTGCCAGTGCTGCCTTTGCAGAACAGGACCTGCAGCTCTTGGCATGGGGGTCCAAGTGGCCATGGCCACAAGCCAGGGCCTCCATCCTTTGGGAATTTACAGTGCAGGAATCATTCCTTCTGGAAGTGCTTTGTATCTGCTGCAGAACTGAAACCCAGACAGGTTCCAGGCCAAAAGGGGTTGCCCAGGCTGCTGTTCCTGCAGGTTCTGCTGCAGCTGGATGCAGAGTGTGCAGTGCTCTGGGCAGGGACACTCAGCCACAGCCCCGAGTGCAGCCCAGCCAGACCTGCCCAGCCCTGTCCCCCTGCCAGAGGCGCCCAGGGAGCCCTCAGGGCTGGTGGCTGGAGCCAGCCCAGGCAGGAGGGACATGGCAGGGCTGGAGCTGAGCAGCCACAGTGCCAGAAAGGGAAGGGCTGGGACTGCCAGGAACCCAAGGTGCAGCCTGGTCTGCAGAAACCAGCCATAAAGAGAAGTGAGGTCATGCTGAGACACATCCCTGACCAATTGTGCTGTTTTCCTGTCCAGAAAATGTGTTCTCACTGCTCCCATCCGCTGCTGGGGCTGGCAGGAGTGCTGTGCCCCTGCCAGCACAGCTCCCAGCCCTGCCCTCTGTGCTGGCACAGGACTCACAGGAGTCACAGGATTCACAGGAGTCACAAGAGACACAGGATTCACAGGAGTCACAGGAGTCACAGGATTCCCAGGACAGCTCAGCTCAGGGCTCAGCCCTTAGCAGAGAGCCCACAGCAGATTTGGGGCTGTGCCACATCACACAGGGGCTGTGCCATATCACATCTTCAGCAAAAGTCACTGCCAGAGGGATCAGATGGGATCTCTCACAAACTTCCTCGTCCCTGAGGGATCGAAAGCAGCTCTGCAGTACTGCAAGTATAAACATCTACAGTGGCAACATACCCTGGACTCACTGAATTGCTTTAAGATCCAGCAGGGAGCCATCACATTCCTGATGTCTTGGACAGGAAGTGCCACTTAGGTCAATAAACATTTGCTTGCAGCAGAACTGAGAAGCCAAACACAGGGAGCCTGTTATTCCAGTGGCTCGGGTCTCTGACTGAAAGGCAATAAATGAACTAGAAATCTAGTTTATACCCTAGAAATTGGCCATTTCAGACATTTTGTTTTGGCCTTTCAGTTGCAGTTATTAGGCCTTGTTACCTAAATCCACGTTATTATACCAATGATTTGTTAGGCTGTTTGCAGTTGTGGCTATCAGAGTGTTCTGGCCACGTCCAGCTGAGAGGCAGCACAGCCCCTGTCCTGGGCAACTCAGCACCCTTGGGTTGGATCTCAGCCCAGAGGAGATCCTGGCAGGTGGAGGGAGAGAAAAAGGGAGCTGGAGAGGCTGGAGGGCAGCAGGGAAAGAGTCTGTGCTTCTCCAGGGAGGAAAGCAAAGGATGGGTTTACAGCCTTTGAGTTTCCCTTTGGTGCACTCAAGTGTCTCCTGCTGTCAGATGTGAAGTGAATGTCTCTGAGACACAGCTGGGTGGTTTTGTTGTGGCTGCCAGGACTGAGGGGGAGAATTCAGTGAGCTGTTGGAACTGTGAGCACCAGCAGCTCTGCTTCCCTCGTGGCACGTTCTGAGGGGCAGCACGGAAAGGAGCTGTGCTGCAGAAACCCCTCCCTGGGGGCCATGGCCCAGCACGGGGTGTCAGCTCAGCCTCCCAGCCAGCTGCCAGCCACTGGCAACCTGTGGCCAGTGGAAACCTGACGCTTCCTCCAGAGAGGGAATTAGGTGGAGAACTAAATTTAGATGCTGTTGCCTGGGGAGCACAGTAAATGATAGCTGCGAGCTGCTGCTCCACGTGCAGCCCGTGCTGGGCTCCTCCTGTGCAGCTCTCAGGGCTGGCAGCCAGCAGGAAACCCCCTGGAACCATCCGTGGGTGACACAGAACAGAACAGAACAGAACAGAACAGATGGGTTCCCATAAATCACAGGGTTTGGAGTCACAGTGCCTGGGGAGAACAGTCACAGTGCCTGGGGACAACAGTCACGGTGCCTGGGGAGAACAGTCCCAGTGCCTGGGGACAACAGTCCCTTCAATAAATCAGGAGCAGTGCTGGGCTGGCTCTGGGTGATCCACGGGCAGCGCCCAGCCAGGCAGGGTCAGCTCCAGGACTGGGCTTGGGGAGATTGTCCTGGAACTGGGAACACACAGAATGCACACCTGACATACACAGTGTACACCTGACACACACNTGCACTGTGGGCAGCACAGGTCTGAGGCTTAAGGAAAGGAATTGGAGAAGAAAAAAAAGACATTTCTATGCCTCAGCCACGCGGAGTTTCCCTGTGAAAGATCCCGGCACCGGGCTGCCATCTGCCTGGGAAGGGAAGGGAAGGGAAGGGAAGGGAAGGGAAGGGAAGGGAAGGGAAGGGTTTTCCCTCCCGAAGCTGCCCCGGGTGCTGCGCTCCCGTGGCCACCCCGAGGGCCGGGGCTGGCCGGGGGTCTGGGGCCAGCACAGTTCTCCTCTCGGTGGCCACTCTGCTGCTTCCAGCTGGGGTGCCCAGGACTGACCCTCACACGTGGGGCTGCTGGAACAGGAGCCCGTTGGTGACCTGGTGCTGTCCTTGTCTGGGGCTGTGTCACAGCAGCCCGCGTGCTTTGGGTGACCCACGGCTGCACTTCCACAGACAAAGGAACTAAAGGGACCAACAGGAGCTGGTGACCCATGTGTGGATGGGGACAGGAAAGGAGAGCTCTGCTGGAGCTGGAGCACTTTGCTGAGCAGGCAGGCTGAGTGCCAGGCTGATAGGAATGAGCCTGTGCTTGCTCTGCATCTGCACGAGGCAGCTCGAGAATCCAAGGATTTTTTTATTATTCTGTGGCCTTTTATTTTGCCCCTGCTTGTTTTTTTCCACGAGATGTTGAGGTTTCATCTGTGCAGGAGCTCAGCATGGAACCTGTAAGAAGCTGTGCCGGGGTCTGAAAGCTGAGGAGTGAAAGCAGAGGAGATTTCTGGCCAGCTTGGTTAAAGCCCTGGTGCTGCTGAGCGCTGCCCGTGCTGCAGTGCCGTGCAGCCACCCAGGAGCAGCTGCATTCTGTGCAGCTCCAGGGCTGCAGTCCAGGGACAAACCACACTCTGACACTCCAGCTCGCTCCTGCTGCACTTGGGAAAAGCAGGGACAGGCCAGGGCTCCCAAACCCCTATTGCAGCGTCCAGAGCAGTGTGTGCTTTGCTCCCCATGGAGGGCTGGCTAATGGGGGGAGCCCCTGGGGGCTCTGGGACCCCCCTCGTGCCTGGGCACAGCTCTGGGGGCTGGGGCCAAGCCCCAGCTCTGCTCCTTTCCCGTCTCTGTCCCTGCAGTGATGGGATGGGTGCGTGGGAAGCATGGCTGGGCTGCTGGACATGCTCACCCCTCCTCTAAAGCCTGCTTCATTTTCTCTGTGAGCTCAGCAGTTACACACAGAAATGTCTGCTTCAAAACGGGCTGTGGGCACTTGGGAAGGGACAGGGAGTGTCTTTTATGTACTTGTTTATTTATTCATGAGTGAGGTGTATTTGTCTCCCGGGTTTATCCCAGGCCATACCCACCCTGTTTGTTGCCATTTGCCATCAGGTGTTATATTTAGCCACTCGTGTGTGGTGGCAAATACACTGTGGCCTCTGCTTCCAGCAGTGGCAAATTCTGTTTCTAAATATCACAGATCCTGGAGCCGTAGGAGAGCACTGGAAACGCTGTGGTGTGGGGGAAGGCTGCAGCTCTGCATTTCACTGGTGACTTTGCACTGCTCAGAGCTCAGTGGTGTGTGAGCAGCTCCTGAGCAGCCTGAAACTGGACCTGGTGTCACTTGGCTGCTGGGAGCGTGAGCCAGCAGCGAATGCTGGGGTTCAAAGGACACACTTACAAAGGACATCAAAAGGAAGATTTTTCTGGCAATAAAAAGCAGAGTAACCATCCCTCTGCACAGCGCCAGGAGTGTGAGACTGCAGCGTTTGCTGTCCTCGGGATGATGTTCCGTGCTGGCAGGATGTGCAGACAGACACAGCAGCACCTGCACCAGTGTGACCGTGCCAGCGCTCTGCACCCTCAGCCTGGGACCTGCTGCATGCCCAGCCACCAGCGTGCATGGAGTTACAGAATAACCCCGAGGTGGAGGGGAGCTGGGATTTAGGAGCCCTGAGGCCGCTCAGCCACACGTGACACTGGCTGTGCTGCAGTTTGTGCCTGGTGCTCCCTGTGTGCCAGACCCTCCTGCCTGGGCAGAGACCCAGCTCTGGAGCCCCAGGGCTGGGGCAGAGCAGCCTGTGCCAGCACAGCCTCCCCAAACTGCACCTCCGTGCTGGTGCTGGTAATAAAAATAAAAATAAAAATAAAAATAAAAATAAAAATAAAAATAAAAATAAAAATAAAAATAAAAATAAAAATAAAAATAAAAATTTAAATATAAAAAGTCAACGTTCTTCACAGACTTCTGTCTACATAACCTTTAATAGAGAAAAACACTTAATAANAAAACCCAGCAGTTTTTATTGAGAGGTCACATACAAGTGGAAGGGTCAGTATGTTTAGAACTCGTAGAAGGAATGTTCTTCTCATAGAGTGTTGTATCCCTTTGGAATTCACGTACAGAGAAGGTTTGAGCACATA
>VWZS01007220.1:168874-199585 GCA_013397075.1 Rhabdornis inornatus
GTGTTGGGGTGTTGGTGTTGGGGTGCTGGGGTCGGGGTCGGGCAGGATGGAGTGAGTCAGGGTCACCAGGAGCATTCTTCATCAGCTCCACAGAGCTGAAGATGTCTCCTCCATCCTTTGTGACAGGACCAGGGGGGTTCCTGCCTCCCCACCAGCTTCTACCTGATGGTTTATTGTCCTGCAAGGAGCATTGCTCACTGAGGGTCTCCACACCGAGAAATGCAAATTTCATTTCTTGTGGGAGACAGTTAAAAAATGCTCCTCAACAGTTACCCTTGTTAATAGCTCTTTAATTCTCTAATGAATATTTATGAGCAGTTGCCTGAAAGCAATGAACCTTGGACTGTATAGACTGATATTGATTGTGCTTGAAATTAAAAGAATAGTGATTTTTTTCTCTTTTGGTGGAAAAGCTGAACAAGAGGAAGGCAGCCTCAGATTCAGAGTGGGGTATTTAAATTATGGCAGAGACTGAATTATTGAAACATCTCTTGCCAGAGAATTGCCCTAAGGACAGGGTGTTGGTGGCATATCAGCAGTGTCTGCCCATTTTGGGGACACATTGTGTCCCTGCCTGTCGTGGCAGTGGCACCCCCAGGCAGCCCCAGCTCCCCCCACAGAGACCCCTGTCCCTGTCAGAGCCCTGTCCTGCTGAACTCTCACTGCTGCCACAGGGGACCTGTGACAGCAACAAAGCCTGAGCGTTCAGGCACCTGGGCCCTGTCTCTGGCATTTGTAAAGCCAGGGTGTCTGTCTGGAAATGGGATCCACGAGATGTTCCCTGCCCACACAGCACCATGGCACAGCACAGTCACTGCTGGCTGATTTCACAGAAATCAACAGGAAATAAAAACCTCTCCAAGCTGCCTGAGCCTGGGGACTGAGCACTGACGAGCCCAGGGTCCCTGAGCAGCTGGGACAGTCCCTGGCTGTGTGTGACACCCATCGGAGACTGCTCGCAGTCACTCTGCAGGCACCGGGCTGCACCTGCGTTCACACAGGTGAGTTGAGCACAGCACTGCTGATGCAGAGTTTGTCACCTGTGCCCACTGTCCCCACTGGGGACCCGAAGGTCTCCAGGCTGGTTTGTCCTGGGCCGTGTCAGCTCTTGCTGGCCGGGCAGGCAGGCAGGCAGCCCTGCTGGGGAATGCAGGGCACTGCAAATCCAGGGCTTTGTGCTCTGGGAAACCAGGGCTGCAGGACGCAGAGCTGCTGCTAGGGTCTTATCTACTACCAAATTAACTAAAAAATAATTAAAATAACGAATCAGGAAATAAAAGTGCAAGAGTTGCAAGTTCTCTGGAATCTTACCAGAAAAATCTCCTTTTGCTTTCAGGCTGCAATGCAGTCCAGTGCCTTCTTGGAGGGCTCAGGGTTATAAGGAAGCCCATGAGCAGCATGTTTCTGTTCAGAAATCATGAAGGCTTCCAGGGAGGCATCTCAGGGGTGTCCCTGGAACTGAGGCCACCTCTGAAAACAGAGCTCAGACTCCAGTTACAGAATGTGTGCCTGGGACTGGGATGGGCTGTAAGCAGGTGGATTCATGAAGCTGGGAAGGCCCATCAGTGGGATTCCTTTGTCTGGTTTACTAACACACTGAATTTCCACATGAACAGTTGTATTAACTTCTGAAAATCACCAAATAAAATTTAAACTATTTCCTGAGAACAGAGGAGCAAACACAAAGAATGCTGTGCATGGGCTGTGCATGGGCAGGCTGTGGTACTGGTGCTGAGCAGCTTTTGCACGTGTTCATTTCATTTTCCTTTGTTTCTGTTCTTCCTGCTTTTCCACTGCAAGACTGAATCTTCCCAATAAATATTTTTCTTTTCTTAAGCTCCATCAAAGATGTCTCAATGGTTCTTGGTATCACTGCTCAGAGTCAGCACTGCCAAGGGCAGCCTGGACCCCTGGGATGGGATGGGATGGGATGGGATGGGATGGGATGGGATGGGATGGGATGGGATGGGATGGGATGGGATGGAGCAGGGACAGCCCCCCCATGTCCCCTCATCCCAGCACTCCCTGCCCAGCACACAGCTCATGCTGCAGCAGCGCTGTGCCCGAAGTGCTGCTGTCTGCACTTCCTTCCTGTCGGGGATAATCCGAATGTGCTGATGAACTGGAAAGCCCTGGGTCAGGATCCCTAGGACAGGATCCCTGGATCAGGATCCCTGGATCAGGAGCCCTGGGACAGGATCCATGGGTCAGGATCCCTGGCTGCTGTCCCAGCAGGAGGCTGGGTGTGACACCCGAGGCACCCGGTGTCCCCTGCTCAGCTCCCACCTCCTGAGCACCGAGCCCCACCTCCCCTCTGCTCCACTGTGAAACGCTGGCAATGACCACTGAGGGGTAAAATATTCCCTGGACTTCAGGAACACTTTTCTGAAGCAGAGATCAGTGTTTTAAGCACCTGACAATATTCTGACCCTGAATGGGGCTCCAGGTGTTTCAGCTCTCAGGATGGGATAGAGACGCACTGGAGGGAGGAAGACAAACAAAAAAATCAAAACATCCCAAAATTTCAGAGCAGCTGTTGGTAGCTTAGTGCTGGTATTTTACCTGCTGGATTCTGCAAAGGGTGCAAGGAAAGGACCCTGTTTTTACAGCATCATGAGGAACCTCCCTCTTCCTTGTGTTTTCTGTGGGTATTCAGCTTTTGCAGATGCTTGAAATCAAGGGACTGTGGCAAAGGCACAAGGCTGGTTATTGCAGGTTTTTATCACTTCCAGAAAGATCTGTAGAAGGAGAACTTGTCTCACTAAATTCATGGTGCTCTTTGTCCGGGAAGGAAGGCCAGCCCTTGGGATTAAAGCCTGGGTCAAACTGTGCTCCCTCTCCAATTTGGTGCAGTAAAATGCTAAATATCCTGAAAGGCTCCTTATCATGGAACACATGACAAACCCCTCCAATCCTGTCACCCGCTCTGTCACTGTCACCATTTCCCAGAGCTCATCTGGGTCACTCTCAGGTTTCTGGTGCAGGAAAACATCCTGTTTTTCCTTTCAGCTGGATCACTGGAGGGTTTCCAGCCTGTCTGGGAGCTGGATGGGATCTGAAACGGGAGGTTTCTGCTGCGTGGACTCTTCCTTGATGCTGGAGCAACAGGAGGCTGCTCAGCTTCAGGTTTGCTTTGGAGTGTCCTGAAGGCATAAATCAGAGTGCCCTGGGTGCCTGGCTGCCAGAATGGTCCTGCCAGGCTGTGCATAACCCGAGCATCCCGAGCTGTGCATCCCGAGCTGTGCATCCCGAGCCATCCCGAGCCGTGCTGAGCATCCCGAGCTGTGCCGAGCATCCCGAGCATCCCCAGCTGTGCCAAGCATCCCATCTCCAGGCTGTCCATCCCATCTCCTGGCTGTCCATCCCATCTCCAGACTGTCCATCCCATCTCCAGACTGTTCATCCCATCTCCAGGCTGTCCATCCCATCTCCAGACTGTCCATCCCATCTCCAGGCTGTCCATCCCATCCCCTGGCTGTCCATCCCATCTCCAGGCTGTCCATCCCGTCTCCAGGCTGTCCATCCCATCTCCAGGCTGTCCATCCCGTCTCCAGGCTGTCCATCCCATCTCCTGGCTGTCCATCCCATCTCCAGGCTGTCCATCCCATCTCCAGACTGTTCATCCCACCTCCTGGCCAGGCCGGGAACAGCAAGCAGGAGAGCTCGGCAGCCTTGGGGAATGCTGCAGGAAAGCAGACTCCACTTTTTTGTTCTATTTGCACAGAACGTTAATCCTTTGGAAAACGCCGGGTTTTTTTGTAGAGAGGGAAGAGTGGTTGTTTGAGTTCCTCATGTGACTCAAGGTCCTGGAGAAGAGCTCTGGAGCTGTCAGAACGTGTCCCTCTGGCCGAGGACGCTGCAGAGCTCGGGCAGGGCACTGCACACGGGAATTTCTCTGTCCTGGGAGTTGCTCACAGCAGCAGAGCTGCAGCTGGAGCCCGGCGGGCAGCGGGGACCCAGAGCCAGAGCCAAATATTTCCCGAGAGGGTGTCCGGGAGCTCCTGGGGGGGAGCGGGCACCCTGGGGCTTGCAGCGCTGCTGGGGCTCTGCTGGTGCCAGGTCCCCCCACGCTTCCCTTCCCCATCAGCTCTGCTGCTGCTGGGAGCTCCGGGTGCACGGCTGGCAGCTGTGGCCAGCTGGTGACAGTGGCTGGTGGCCACGGGGGTACCCGATGTCACACATGCCAGCTGTCAGCAGCGTTTAGAAGGCGCTGAGGCTGAAGTGGTGCCTGCAGCTGCAGCTGCCAAGGCAGCACCTTGTCCCTGCAGCCCCTCAGCAGTGCCCTGCTCGTTACCCACCCTGGGCCGGGGTAAAACTGCATTGTACACGTGTGTCTTCACTGCCCTGGACTATGACGTAGGAGCAGAAATAACTCCCTCGGGAGAAAGGGAGAAATAACCCGCGTTTTCTATTCTTCAGGAGTGAGTCTGCAGCCACAAGGCAGAGCAGGTAATTACAATGAGCTTCTGCAGGCAATGAGATACAGAAAACCACTAATTATGTGTCTCCAGCCAGCCCCCGCTGCAGTGGGTGGCTCGGGACAGCCTCTGTGTGGCACTGACCCCTGCCAGGCACACCCACAGGCAGGGCTGCAACCGCCCAGACATTTCGGGAAACCCACAGACATCAAATTACACTGGGGAGCATTTGCAAGCGGAAACGGGGAGGTTTGAATCCACAGCAGTGGCCGCTGTGAGGGCACTGCCGGAGAGCCTGGGGGTGGCACAGGGCACAGGGCGGCAGCTCCCGGGGCTGCGGGGACCCAGCCCGGGCACGGGCCGTGCTCACCGACTGCGCCCGAGTCCTGCGGGGCCGTGGATGTGGCGAGGAGGGACCTGGGCCATCCTGGCAGCGGCAGCAGCGCCGAGCCCACCGGGACACAGCCTCCCAGGAAAGGCTCCTTGCGCAGAAATGGAGTTTATTGAAATAACTCTGCCCGTGAGACACCAGCAGAGCCAGGGAACATGCGGAGTCTGGCTCAGGCTGTGGCCACGGGTGGTCACTCCGGCTGTGGACACGGGTGGTCACTCCGGCTCTGGACACGGGTGGTCACTCAGGCTGTGGCCACGAGTGGTCACTCCGGCTCTGGACACGGGTGGTCACTCCGGCTCTGGACACGAGTGGTCACTCAGGCTGCTGGACACGAGTGGTCACTCCGGCTCTGGACACGAGTGGTCACTCAGGCTCTGGACACGAGTGGTCACTCCGGCTCTGGACACGAGTGGTCACTCAGGCTCTGGACACGGGTGGTCACTCAGACTCTGGACACAGGTGGTCACTCAGGCTCTGGACACGAGTGGTCACTCAGACTCTGGACACAGGTGGTCACTCCGGCTGTGGCCACTCCAGGGCTGCAGGAGGAGCTGCAGCAGCAGCAGCTCTGGGAAGGGCAGTGGCAGCAGCAGGAGCTCCCTTCAGCACACAAATTGCACTTTGGAAAAGGCCTCTGCTTTGAGATGCAGCTCCAAACACTGAACATTTAGAATTTTCTTTCCAAGTTTTCTTCTTGATAATGGTTTTCTAAAACCCGTGGGAACACGGGGCTGGTGCTCCAGAAAAAGGCTCAAATGAACAAGCATTTTAATAAGAATTTTATCTCATGTCATAAAAAAAATTACATGAAAATCCCACCGGTTGATGTGCAGGAACTGTATTTACTATGGGCAATTGAAGAAGAAATAAAATTCAACTTCAACCTCATTTCGATTTGCAAGTTATGAGAAATGTTTCTGCAAGGAGCTAATAAATGTGATGAATGCACCCAGCAGTAATTGATCATTTATATAAAAAATTCTGGCAAACATTTAATTCCACTATTCATTAAAATGTTGCCCTTGCGAGACAAAATCCATAAAAATGATCTGTCTAATAACCAAGATGTCAGGGAGCTGAGATTGAGGGTGAAGGTAACCTGGGATTCCAGGAGGCAAATTCCAAACCTGATTCCCTGGTGGGTTAATGCAAGCGGTGCCTGTGCCTGCCCAGCCCAGTGGAACAGATGAGGAGCAGCCTCTGTCCCCTTGCCTGAGTGCATGATTTTTAAACATGATTTTTAAACATGATTTTTAAACATGATTTTTAAACACTTCTGCACAGTGTAAGGTTTGTGGTGCTGGGCACAGCAAACACAAGTGCTGGACACGTTTTTGCTGGGCAGCTGCATTGTGAGCAGGGGCACGTCCTGCTGCAGCCCCCAGCGTGTCCCCCGGCCCCCAGTGTCACCTGAGATCCCTAAAATCGCTTGATTTCAGTAAGTTTTTGCTCAGTTAGTGTCTGTCTCGGGGCAGATGAATGTTCAGCTTCCCAGGGCACTGGCCAGCCCTGGCACAGAGATCTGTCTCTCATGGCCCCTGGTGTCCCTTGGGCTCGTGACAGCACAACCAAGAAAGGTGGATTATTACTGGGTTTGATATTTTTCAGTGAGCAGAGGTCCCCACTGTGAGCCAGCATGGCAGCAGGGTAGGAGAGAGAGCAGCACGGCCTGAGGCAGGGACAGGGACCACCCACCCAAAATCAGAGATGTAATCAATCATCCCCCACCCACCCAAATCAGAGATGTAATCAATCATCCCCCACCCACCCAAAATCAGAGATGTAATCAATCATCCCCACCCACCCAAATCAGAGATGTAATCAATCATCCCCCACCCACCCAAAATCAGAGATGCATCAGGGCAATGGCTGAGGGGCTTGGGGGGCAGGACTGGACAGGCAGGCAGGTGGCAGAGGGACAGGAGCTCAGAGATGGCCAGAGGAGCTCAGAGATGCTCAGAGTTGCTCGTTGGAAAGCTCAGAGGTTCTCAGTGTCCAAGCACACCTTGAGCTCTGGCCAGATGTGCCTGAGGACCTGTCAGTCCTCATTTCTCCTTAATGAGAGGGCAAGTTTATTTTAACAAAATTGGTTTTTTCTTAGTTAATTTTGTTATTTCAGAGCTTTATGAAGAGCTAACATGACTGCCCTTTTGAAGCCACCATTTATATCATTATGCAACTGTACTGCAGAGCTCTGTTAGAGATTTTATGGTTTTCAGGACAAATCCTTCCATCCAAGAGATGTGCACTCCCCAGAAATGTATTGGTGTGGAGTTGCAGTGTTTTCTGGAAAGCCCCAAGTCAGTTATGACGATTAAGTGGATCATTATCATTTTGAAGTACTGTGTGGGATCAGTTGGTGTAAGGGACATTCTCTGAAGAAAGTTTATTGCTGGGGCTTTTCAGGCCGAGGTTGCAATGAAAGTCGACCTAATTAGACAATTTATAGATATTCAGTTACCTAATTTAAATTGGCTGCAGTGCAAGTGCCAAAAAAAAAATCCCTTTATACCTCCCCTTGCCAAGTCTTCTCTTTGGAAATTTATTATGTTTTAAAACACCACTAGAGCAGCATTCCAGGTTTATTTTTCAAGGCTCCTTCATTTTAAAGGCATCACAGTGTGTTTCAAACAGGGGGGAAGTGCAGTCCCACAGAGGTGTTTGCAGGGAGCAGAGCAGCTCACCCTGTGCTCGGTGGAGACCTGAAGGCACATCAAGGGGTGCCAGGGATTGATTGTCTTAAACCCATTTCATTCAAGGATTCCATGGAATTCCAGGATGGTTTGGGTTGGAAAGGACCTTAAATACCAGCTGGTTCCAACCGCTGTCATGGGCAGGGACAACTTCCACTAGACCAGATTGCTCCAAGCCCTGTGCATCCTTTGGCAGCCCTTTCCATGAAGAAATGTTCCCTAATAACCAACCTGAATGTCCCCAGCCCAGCCTGAGGCAGTTCCCTCTGCTCCTGTTCCCAGATCCCAAATCCCCCCGGCTGTCCCCTCCTGTCAGGGACTTGTGCAGAGCCACAAGGTCCCCCCTGAGCCTCCTTTTCTCCAGGCTGGACCCCCCAAGTTCCCTCACCCACTCCCCACCAGCCTTGTGCCCCAGACCCTTCTCCAGCTCCTTTGGGCACAGGTTTGGGGTCATGTTAGTCCTCCAGCTCTGCAGCTGCTCCATTAACCCCTTCAGTCCCCCTTCCCAGTGCCTCCTTGTCCATTGGTGATGAGGGAAGTGAGTTGGAAGTCAGGCTGGATTAGATGGAGCAGTGTGATTTGGGAGTCCTGACAGACACACCCGATGCTGTGAGCTCCGTGGCTCTGGGTGGTTTCAGGGGTTTCGTGCTCAGCACTGGGACTCCTGGGACTCCTCAGGTAAGGTGTGTGCAGAAGGGCACAGCCACCAGAGGAGGTGACACAGGCTGTCACCGGGGAGCAGCATGGTGTGAGTGATGTGCCTCTTGTCAGTCTCTTCAGTGACCCTGGTGAAAATCCAGCCTTGTTCTCAGCAGAAGGAGCTGCTGGGGCCGTGCACTCACTCTGGCTGTGGGTGCAGCAGCCTCAACAACAAATGCTGCCACAGGCCCTTTGATAAGCAGCTGTTCTGTACCATAGTCTGTGACATGGGAATGCTGCAAAAGCAGCAGCTGACAGCGTGGATTAACTGAGCACTGGGCAGTGAGCATTATTCCCTCTGCTCTGCACTCTGGGAGCAGCCAAGGCCAAGCCTTGCTGTGGGTGTGGTGCTTGGATCCATGTCCACTTTGCCTGGCCAAGGAGGAAAATGAAGGAAATCCTGGCTGAGGTTTTACTCCAGTTCTCCCAGTTAGGTGGCTGATGGGATCACAGTGGAACAGCCAAGGGCAGCTGGGCTGAAAGGGGGTGGAAGAGCAGGAGCCCCTGGCAGAGGCTCCTCTGTGGGACAACAGGAGGGAACAGGTAAATTCTGACACCTGCAGTGTCTGGCTCTGGTGGCTGCTGGGGCTCCAGGGGCTCCCAGCCCACCCCTCTCTGTGTGCCCAACCCTGTGAAAATGTGCCTGGAGCTCTGCCTGCTCTCACACCCACACATCTCACTGCCACTTTGGGCTGGGGATGCACTGGAGGCAGCAGCACTGATTTCCTGAAGCTGCCCAGCAGCCTGCATGGAGTCTGCCTTGTTTGAGGCATTCTGTAAATTCAGATGTAATTTGTCTGATTTTAGTAAGACACTTTAAAATTAGATTTTGTGTTTTACAGCTGCACTGGTTGTGCAATTTACAGTGGAAATGCTCCTTTTATTCTGAAAAGTGCCTTCCTAGCTTTCATTTGAGGGCTTGGTACATGGCAGCCCCTGTGGAAGAGCTAGATTTAGAAAAGACCTGGAAATTTTGCTGTCCTTCAGCCCTGAAGGAGGTGCCTGTCTGAGGGAGCTGAGGCCAGAGGGACTTGCACCCCCTTGGGCAGAATAACAGGGCACAGAGGGAGGGAACTAAAAGCAGGTTTAATGCTGCAATGTCCAGCTGGTGTTTCTAATCTGCAGTGCATTACGCTGATGGCCTGAGCAGCGTGTGTGGGACTGAAATCCCTTCATGAAACTCTGGAGGAAGCACTTACCCCTGAGGGGGGCTCTGCCCCAGCCACAGCATCAGGCACTGGGTGGGTGATGTGCTGGGGAAGAGGCAGCAGTGGAAGGAAACTGTTCCCTGTAAATCCACTGAGCTCTCTGAAAGGGTCAGTGGCAGAGGGGGGGGCTGTGTTCCATAGAATGCACCTGGATTTCAAACACCTTTTAGTGCTTCTGCATCCAAAGTCTACAGCTGATGTCAGCTGTAGATCCCAGTGGGAAGAGAGAGTTGGTGTTAAAGGGAAAAAGGCAAAACAAACAAAAAACCACCAACCCCCAAAACAAAACCACAAAAAAACAACTGTAAAGGAGTGGGAGTGAGGTGCCACTGCCTGCTGCCCATAACACACTCAGATGGGTACCAAGTAAAACAAATACTGAGGAACTGCTCGAGGTGGGCAAAGAGAGGCAGAGGACAGGAGGATGAGAGGAGCTGGAGGCAGCAGTGGGTTGTGGGGTGGCTGTGGCCAGCTGTGGAAGAGGTGCTGGCATCTCTGAGAATGCTCTGGCAGACAGCAGCTCGATCCTGAGCCATCACTGAAGGGCAGGTGAAATGCCAGGGGAACACTGGGGAGGAGCTGGACTGCTCCAGGACATCACAGGGTCACAAAGCCAACAACTGCTTTTGTGGTCTGGCCTTCAAAACGCTGTGTTTTACCCTGAGGTGCCAGGCCTGAGGCACAGCTTCTGCCCCGTGCCCAGCCAGGGGCCCTGTGCCATGCAATGATGCTCACACGTCCTTTTGTCCCCTGGCCTGTGCCATCCCCACCCCTGTGATCGTGCTGAGCACTTCTGGTAGAATCACCCACACATCCTGCTGGAACACTCATCTTTAGGCCATTCTTAACAAGTTTGCTCCTCATGTAACATGTCCCGAGTCTGTCACTTCCTAAAAGCCTGCAAGACACCCACAAAAACTCACAGTAACTCACAAAAACTCAGAATAACTCACGGTAACTCAAAATAACTCACAGTAACCCACAGTAACCCACAGTAACTCCCAATAACTCCCAATAACTCTGGTGTGAGCCAAGGCTCTGGCACACCGTGGGCTTTGGTTTGGGGAAATCGTCCCTGGACACTCTTCCGTGACCGAGTGCAGGTTTGTGCAGGGGACAGCAGGCACAGGACTGCTGTCCTGTATGGATGGCACAGCTCCAGGCAGGGACAAGGGATCTTTTCCAGGAGAGACTGTTTGTGTTCCTGCAGGCAGAGGGAGTCTGAGCCTGCTCGGGGCCGACTCGCCTCCTCGCTCTGCGCTGGTTCCCAAAGACTCCTGCAGGAGGAGGAGGAGGTTTCAGAAAACAAACTCAGCCCAGGAACAGCCGGGCAGGGCTGGGCGAGCCCGCGGGGCCCGAGCTGGTCACTGCTGGTCACCGTGCTGGTCACCGTGCTGGTCACTGTGCTGGTCACACCGTGCTGGTCACTGCTGGTCACTGTGCTGGTCACTGCTGGTCACCGTGCTGGTCACTGTGCTGGTCACACCGTGCTGGTCACTGCTGGTCACTGTGCTGGTCACTGTGCTGGTCACACCGTGCTGGTCACCGTGCTGGTCACTGTGCTGGTCACTGTGCTGGTCACTGCTGGTCACTGTGCTGGTCACTGTGCTGGTCACTGTGCTGGTCACACCATGCTGGTCACACCGTGCTGGTCACTGCTGGTCACACCATGCTGGTCACACCATGCTGGGCACTGTGCTGGTCACTGTGCTGGTCACTGCTGGTCACTGTGCTGGTCACTGCGCTGGTCACTGTGCTGGTCACTGTGCTGGTCACTGCTGGTCACTGTGCTGGTCACTGTGCTGGTCACTGCTGGTCACTGCGCTGGTCACTGTGCTGGTCACACCATGCTGGTCACTGTGCTGGTCACTGCGCTGGTGTGAGCAGGGAGTGGTGAAGGGTCACTGCCATGGGATGCTCACAGCACCGCACCGAGAGCTGAGCACAAACCATGGCAGGGTTCATGTGCCACAAACAAGGAACGGGCAGTGAACCTCCAGTCACAGCAGCTCGGCTGTCCCAGCAAAAGCTCCAGTGCTTTGGCTTGTCTTCTTCTTTGAGAGAAACAGCAAATTTTATCTCCAAGGATTTTCCTTCTATGCATTAGGGGTGTGCAAATGGTGAGGAGAGGAGGAATCACTCACTGCTGACAGAGCTCAGCCTGACCCCTCACACTGCTGTGAGCAGGGAGCAAGTGCAGAGGGCAAAGAACGAGTCCCAGATTTCTTCCCAAACCTTGGCTGGGCACAGGCCTTGTGCTCAGATCCTGCGATGTCCCAGACACTCCAACAAAGGTGTGACTGAGTTTTCCTTTCACACACTTGATGATGTTTTTCGTAACTGTAAAACACAGCAAAAAGCATAAATAACACCATAAACTCTAAGGGTGGGCCATTAGTCATCTGAAAAATGTTCTCCCCTTTGAAATACAGTGGAGATTGTCTCAGCAGAACATTTCAGAGCCATACAAATAGTGATGCCAATCCTTAGCATGCAAACATCGATAAAATGCCTTTTGTCTCTATATCAATATTGATAAACATGTCTTGAAAAGCTATAGCACTAAAGGTTAAAAAGTAAAATTAACTTGTGCCTATGAAATTCACTTGTTTTAATTTATGTTTATTCTTTAAAAACATAAAATCTTCTTGTCATAATTTATTCTTGAAATGAGCATTGCCTCTGAAGTTTCCATAGTTACAGATGTTTCTGGGTTTGTAATGTTTGCACAATTGACATTTACTGCACAGTGAAAACCTCTGATTGATTTTTCTACCTGGAGAGGAGAGCACAAGTGCTGGGTGATACAGGGGTGTCCAACGGCCAGGTTCTGGGGGACAATGGCCAGGTTCACCCTACACCTGGCACTGCACCCCACACCTGGCACTGCAACCACACACCTGGCACTGCACCCTACACCTGGCACAGCACCCCACACCTGGCACTGCACCCCACACCTGGCACTGCCACCACACACCTGGCACTGCACCCCCACACCTGGCACTGCACCCCACACCTGGCACAGCAACCACACACCTGGCACAGCACCCTACACCTGGCACAGCACCCCACACCTGGTACTGCACCCCACACCTGGCACTGCAACCACACACCTGGCACTGCAACCACACACCTGGTACTGCCCCCACATCTGGCACTGCAACCCACACAATGGCTGGGTGTTTGTGAGGATGGAGAAATCCTCCCCAGAGCTCATTCTGCATGGCTGGGTGTTTGTGAGGATGGAGAAATCCTCCCAGAGCTCATTCTGCATGGCTGGTGTTTGTGAGGATGGAGAAATCCTCCCAGAGCTCATTCTGCATGGCTGGGTGTTTGTGAGGATGGAGAAATCCTCCCCGAGCTCATTCTGCATGGCTGGGTGTTTGTGAGGATGGAGAAATCCTCCCCAGAGCTCATTCTGCATGGCTGGGTGTTTGTGAGGATGGAGAAATCCTCCCAGAGCTCATTCTGCATGGCTGGGTGTTTGTGAGGATGGAGAAATCCTCCCAGAGCTCATTCTGCATGGCTGGGTGTTTGTGAGGCTGCTGGGTGAACTGAAGGTCTACACCAGTGACCCAAAGCAGCTGGTCCAGCCCCTCCCCTGCTGGTCCAGCCAGCCCTGTCCCCGTGTGGAGTCTGCTGTCCCTGTCCCTGGCTGTCCCTGTCCCCTCTGCTCCCCCACAGCCAAACAGCCACAGCTGCTCACCCTCAGGTACGCCCTGTAGGGAGCTCAACTGACCAAAAACACTATCAAAGAAAAACGTCCTTTCACTGTTAATTCTTTTTAAATGTCTTTTTTAAGTGTTGGCCCTAAGCTAGCTATATTGACAGCAATCTCTAAGTCCTGAAAGTGAGGATATAGATATATAGTGCATTAATTTTCTCACTTGCCTTGTTCCATCCCCAAAATAACAGGAAATGATGACGCATGCTGGGGATAACAGCATCAATTTATACTGAGCAAAGTAAATCCAATCTCAGCTGCTGTAACTCATGGCACTGTTACTTCTGTAAAACATGGGAACTCTTTTCAAATGTAATCCCATTTTCTAAAAACGCCTCTCATCAGGATATTCTTTTTCCTTCTTCCCTGGCTGTTTGATTATTTACAGCTACTTCTAATCAGGCAACAGTGAGATCAGCAGAGAAGTATCTGCAGGAGAAAACAAGGTGGATTAAAGCATTAGGGCTGTAACAAATCAGAAAAGATTAGGAATTCCAGTTTCTAGTCCCAGAGGTTAATGCTGCTGAGAGCTGCAAGAGCAGTTTAATGGGCTGATGTGAACGCCATCAGCTTCAACTTCTTGTCTCCCTAAATCCCTTTTCCTCATCTCATTGTTACCCTGATATTACTATTTTTTCCTGTTTTGAGGAGATTCAGACCATGAGATGAAAGCATATTATGTAAAGAGACATAGGGTGTGTTTTGGGGGGTCACTGCTGCTGGGAGGCTGCTCAGGGTTGTTCTGGGCTGTCAGAGTTTCCTGTCTCTCAGGGGGTGCAGCCCTAAAGATATCTCAGCCAGCCTTTCCCACAAACCTTATTCCTGTGCAAAGCTCTAATGATAACAGAAATTCCTTAAGAAAACTGAAATGACTTCTAAAAAGTATTAAATATGGCTGAAAAAAGTGCACAAACCTGAGCTGGATTCGAGGGTACTTTAAGAATTAAAAAGCATTTTTCATGGAACGGTGACAGGAGCTTGTTTCCTGCATGGAGAGTTTCCTGGGAGCCCACAGGGCTCATGAACTCCGTGGGGTTGGATATTAACCATGACCATACAGCCTGACAGAAGGAATGGGGAACAGGAGCTGGAGAAAAGGTGTTCCCACAGAGAGCCCCGCTGGAAAGTGGAAAAAAAACCCAACAGAAAACACAAAAGGTGATGGGGACTGAGTTTGTGTGACTTGAGTGTGGGAGCTGTGGGCAGGGTGAGGGCTCTGGGCAGTGCCAGCAGAGCGAGCAGCACTCGAGTTTGGTGTGGGGAAAGAGGGAGACACACAAAGGGAGGGGCAGGAAAAGCTGCCATGTCCTGGGGGGCTTTGGCCATGCTGCCCTGTGTCAGAGCCCTCCTCAGTGTCTCCATTGTGTATCTCAAAATTCAAACTCCAGAGTGATCAGCAGCAATATTGCCAAAAACAGTGAGGGCTAATCAGGATTCTCCTTTTCTATTAATTTCTGTTTTCCAGCTCCTACACTTTAGCTACAGCTGGCAGTTCCACAGAGCAGGGGTCACTGCTGGGCTGGGAAGGAGCCCAGGTGAGCTGGGAAGGAGCCCAGGTGAGCTGGAGCAGCCCCTGGGGCCCTGTGGGCTCACAGCAGTGCCAGCCCTGAGCCAAGGGGAGCAGAGCAGCAGCCCCAGCACAGAGCCCAGCTGGGAGCACATCCAGGTGACTGGCAGGCATCACTCACCTGGCAGCAGGAACCACTCACCTGGCAGCAGGAATCACTCACCTGGCAGCAGGAAAATCACACTGCAGGTGACTGGCAGGCATCACTCACCTGGCAGCAGGAATCACTCACCTGGCAGCAGGAATCACTCACCTGGCAGCAGGAACCACTCACCTGGCAGCAGGAACCACTCACCTGGCAGCAGGAATCACTCACCTGGCAGCAGGAAAATCCAGCAGTGGCTGGAGGGGCAGTGCTGGTCCAGGGACACTCCCTGCCCCATCTGTGCCCTCCTCACACAGGGCTGGGCTCCAGCCCCCAACGCCTGGAGCATCTCCAGCCCCGCTTTCCCCACTGTTTCCAGCCTCAGATTTCAACCAGTGTTTATTTAAATTGCTTGGTCATAGCAGAGTTAATTTGTTTGAACGCTGAGCCAGAAACTCTTGGCAGCTTGACGGGAAAACCTCAAACAAACAAACAAAATCTCCTTAAACTGTAGGCATTGCTTAATTCTTCAGTCTTAAGTACAAGACACCTTAGAGAAATGATCAGTTCTGTAAGAGTGGCGAGGCCAGAGCTGTTCCACCCCGAGATGCAGCCTCTGGGTTTGGGTGGTGGCTGCTGTGGGCACAGCACTGGGCTGGCACCGAGTGCCACAGAGTCCAGGGCACCTTCCCAAGGGACAGGGCATGAGCTGGGGCAGCCACACTGAACCACAGAGCATCTTTTCCTCTGCATTAATAGCAAGAAAAGAAAATAAAAAGCACAGCCAGCGCTCTCCTGCCCGTTGTCCAGGAGCACAGGCTCATTCTGGCGATGGATGTGGGTGAATGCACACACAGAATCCAAACGGGAAACAAGGAAGTGAAATTGGCCGGCAGAAAACATTCAGTATTTCCCTTTGGAATGTTTTCTACACAAATAGCCAGCTCGTGGATTTCATGCTGATTTGGTTACTGGTGCAGACTGAGGTCGATACCCTGAGGAGGTGCTACGAGAGCCAGTGGGGTGGGGGAGCTTTTCCAGGATCCCCATCTCTGGCAGGGCAGGATAACCCAGGTGGCTCTGGGCACTGCCGGGGCTCTGGCTGCTGCTGCAGGGCTCAGCAATGCCTCGGTGTCCCAGACTGTGCTGCCCTGCCAGGCCAGGAGCAGCCCTGGGCTCTTACCTGCCATGTGCTTGTTGAACATGCTCTGGGAATATCCCCCAGTGCAGACACGACAGAGTCCCTAGAAAGCTGCTGCTGCCTTCAGCTGAACTTACAGAGTTTCCTTGTGTGCAAACCCAACCTTTCTTGGCCAGGCTAAGCACACTGGGTTTGTTGGCAGGCTGCAGGAGGAAGCCTGTCCCTGTCCCTGTCCCTGTCCCTGTCCTTGGCCCTGTCCCTGGCCCTGTCCCTGGCCCAGTCCCTGTCCTTGGCCCTGGCCCTGTCCCTGTCCCTTCCTGACACCTGTGAGTGCTCCAGGCTGGCTGTGGCTCCTGTGGCTGGCTTTCAGCCTCAGCAGCCCAGGTCACTGCCTGTGGATCCTGGTTATTATCCACCCTGTCCTGGGGACTTTAGCCCTGCTGCCCTGCCAGTGGCCGTGCTGGGGACAGGGAGCAGTTCCCTTCCTGCCCAGTGTGCTCCTGTGCTGCAGTGACCTGCTCTGGGGGTGCTGGGGACAGAGGGGACCGTGTCTGTGCAGGGAGGGCTCCCTGGGGAGTGTCACAGCACTGAGCAGTGACAGCCCAGCCTTGGACTGCCTGGACAGGGCTGGGACAATGACATCTGCAGGGTGGCACCAGCCGTGGCCAGTGTCCTGCCATGCCACCACATCCTCCCCACACAGCTCTGTCAATCCTGCTCCCCACGTGCCTTAGGGGAGAAAACTGCTGATGCTGAGAAACCCTCGCAGCACCCGGTGATGCAGGCAAACATCTGTCAGGATCCAGACTCAGAATCCCAGTCTGGTTTTACCTCAGCCCCGACACACTTGAACAAAGTTTTCAGAAGGAGAAGACTAATAAATCAAGACCATACTTGTGCAGCCCTTCTCGAGGGAGCTGGTTAAAATTAGCAAGGAATGTGTGCTGGAGGAGCCTCCCTCTGCCCAAGGCTCGGCGCCGCCAGCCCAGCCTGGCTCTTCCAAAAAAGGCCAGAACCAGTTCTGGGCCCTGTGCCCCCCACACAGGACAGGGGCTGCCCTTCCCACCCTGCCAGCCTGAGGGGAGGATGACTCCTATTTAAATATTGGGAAAGGAGTGGGATGAGGCATGCCCAGGTCCTGGTGGGCTTCAGAGTTTTCTCTACACATCACTAAATATCAATGGATCATTGAGCCCAAACAGGTGCAGGGAGACTGCTGAGACTGCTCCCTGTGTCCCAGGGAGGAGGTGATGGAAGGAGCACCTCGGCCATGGCAGCAGCCACAGCATGCACTGAGCTCAAGGAAGTGTCCTCTGGATGTTCCAGAGCAAGGTCCTACAGTCCCAAGCACGCAGCAAAAATCAGGGCAAAACAAGTTATTGCAATCCTGACAGAGCCAGCAGCAGGTCTGGGGGAGCAGGGACAGCTCAGAGAACCCCAAGACTCCTGCTCCAGTGCAGGGGGGGCAGGAAGGGCCCCCAAAGGCTTCCCAGAATTTCCTGCTTCTGCCTGTGGGGAATATCCTGCTGGGCACACAGCAAAGCCACACCAGCTGCCCCCACCCGATGTGCTTCACATGTCACACAGATCACCTCTGCTGAGCAGATACCTGCTCCAAAAACTGCATGCCAGATATTCCTGCTTGTTCCCAGGTAACAAATAATCTGCAGATTTTTTTAAAAAAAGCTTTCGTTTTTCTTAAGCAAAGACACTGATGGTGGCACGTTCACCAGGAGCAGTGCCCAAGGCCAGGCTGGACAGGGCTTGGAGCAGCCTGGGACAGTGGAAGGTGTCCCTGCCCAGGGCACGGGGTTGGAACGAGATGAGCTTTAAAGTCCCTTCCAGCCCAAACCAGTGTGTGATTCTGTGATTGATTCTATGCCAGCCAGGTGGCAGTGCCAGCTGCTCCATGTCTGCCACCTCATCACACAGCCCACCAGAGAGGGGAGAAACGCTGAGAGGGGAATGAGACCAGGATCAGCTGCTGCATCCCTTCCCTGCCCCCTCTGCTCCCTGTCTGACCCTGCAGGATCAGCTGCTGCATCCCTTCCCTGCCCCCTCTGCTCCCTGTCTGACCCTGCAGGATCAGCTGCTGCATCCCTTCCCTGCCCCCTCTGCTCCCTGTCTGACCCTGCAGGATCAGCTGCTGCATCCCTTCCCTGCCCCCTCTGCTCCCTGTCTGACCCTGCAGGATCAGCTGCTGCATCCCTTCCCTGCCCCCTCTGCTCCCTGTCTGACCCTGCAGGATCAGCTGCTGCATCCCTTCCCTGCCCCCTCTGCTCCCTGTCTGACCCTGCAGGATCAGCTGCTGCATCCCTTCCCTGCCCCCTCTGCTCCCTGTCTGACCCTGCAGGATCAGCTGCTGCATCCCTTCCCTGCCCCCTCTGCTCCCTGTCTGACCCTGCAGGATCAGCTGCTGCATCCCTTCCCTGCCCCCTCTGCTCCCTGTCTGACCCTGCAGGATCAGCTGCTGCATCCCTTCCCTGCCCCCTCTGCTCCCTGTCTGACCCTGCAGGATCAGCTGCTGCATCCCTTCCCTGTCCTGCTCCCTGTCTGACCCTGCAGGATCAGCTGCTGCATCCCTTCCCTGTCCCCTCTGCTCCCTGTCTGAGGTGCAGGAGGTGGCACTGCCCCTCCCCTGTCGCACAGGGTGACGTGGCTGTCACCCCACGCTCCAGCCCTCTGCAGCCTTGGGGTTGTTGCACGTTTTCTCCTGCAGGAGTTCAAAGCAGGAACCCCGGAGCAGGCGGTGCCCAGAGCCGGAACCCCGGGGCTCTCTCCACTCTTGCCTTTCTATTTTCAGAACAGCAGATTATTGTTAATACATTTCTTGTGTTTGGTTTCTATCAGAGTCAGTTTGTTTAACTAATAGGCAGATTTATTTACCGAGGGGAGGAGGAAAGCAGCAGTTAAAAGGATACAGCAAATCCAGCCAATATTAATCTTGTCCCCAGAAAAACCGCTGGCAGCACCTTGGAATTTTTTCAACTTTTCTACAAGGTCTTTAGATTGTAGTCAAAATAATGCCTTAATCTGCACATTCCCAACCCCAAGGTCTGGAACAGGAAGGGCTTGTGCTGAAGAACAGTCTTTGCTGTAAAATGCAATGGAATTCATTGAGCAACTCAGGAACGGGTGCCAAAAACGTAATTCCCATTTATCTCCACGGGAGATTCCTTACTGCTGCTCAGGGCCTACGGCATAGGCACTTTTCCAATTCCAAAGAAAACATCTCCAGCAAGAGAGGGCAACAATTCCAAATTAATTTTATCTCCTCACTTTTACCAAGCAGAGCAGTTCCACTCTGTTTCTTGAAGACCATTAATATGAATATTATTCTGAAGCTAAAATTGACACTGACAAGCTTTGACCATCCTGACAGTCTCACAAAAATCAGTCAGACTGTTGATGTGAGTGATAACACACAATTACCGTAGTTTATTTGGGATTAACGATTTATAGAATGACAGACTCTCAGAATCTGGGTTTGAAGCTCATCTCACTCCACCCCCTGCCACGGGCAGGGCACTTTCCAGCAGCCCAGGCTGTTCAGAGCAGCTGTACAGACAGGCACAGGACGTTTATCTGCCTCCTGTGTGAAGGCACAAGGTGTGAGCATCACTGAACCATCCCTTCTGCCTGTGCTCACACATGGGCTCAGGGAGGGCTGGGACACTTGCTCACTTCCTTAACCATTTCCCTTCTGGGTGCCCCAGGACACAGCTTTGCATCTGGGTCAGCATCCGAGAAAAGTGAAATTAATTTTTTCAGAACATAGAACAGCCATTTCTTTGCTCACAGAATTTGTCAGAGAGCTGCCTTTCGCCTTCATTTGCTTTACAAAATGTTAATTTTGCTTAGCCACCAACACACAGCATCTTGTAAAAGAGAACCATTTTATCCTCATTACAGTGTTTATGTTAGGAGGAAGAATGAGCAGCTTTGTGACAAGGAAACATCTGAATTTTCCAAAGAGGAGAGGAAAGCTGGCTGTCACGTATTCTGCCATTCTCCTGTTTGCATGTCAGCGTGATCTTTGCTAAAGTTTGCAGATGAAACACCTGAGATCTGTTTTTAGAGCCCAGCTGAGGTCAGAAGCCGTGGCCAGGGACAGCAGAGGGGCAGGGGGACACGGTGCCATCCTGCTCAGGTGCCATGGGCAGTGCCAGGGGCGCTCCCCCCTCCCTGCAGCTGCCTGGTCTCACCTGTCCTGACCTGTTCTCAGCGCCCCTGCTCTGTCTCACCACAGGTTTTCTGTCTGCTGGGCTGTTCTGCTCCCTCCACAGAGGTTTTTCCAGGAGTGAGCTCCTGCCACTGCCCTCCCCAGGCTTGGGAGCAGGTTTGGGATGCAGGCAGCAGCTCCCCTCCTGTGGTGACTCCAGGCACTCCATGGGGAAGTAGATGTGGGAATATTCCTGGCACCACTGTGGAGCTCAGGGCTCCCCAGGCAGCAGGGCTCCAGCATCACACCCCGGTGGGGATACCCCCCTCCTCATCCTCAGTGTATTCTGAATATCCACCTCCCCCAGGAGCTCCAAGAACCACCCTTGGGCTGAGTTGAGTTGAGTTTCAGGCTTTTTTTTTTTTTTTTTTTTTTTTTTAATTCAGGCCAATAGTTCTTATTTCTTTGATGCTGCTCTGTGCTCATCTTTTGTACATTCATTTTACCCTCTTCCTGTTTTATATGTTCCCTAAAGCCCCCAAATCAGAGACACGATGCATTTGACATGCTGAACCCCAGTCTTTCCATCCATCAAACACTTGCTGTCTTCAGGACCCAACTGTTTCTCACCAAAAAGCTGAAAAGATGCTGGCCCTCAGCCCTCACCCTGTGCTCCCCATCCTCACAGGATCCCTGCTCCAAAGGGACAGGATGGATGCTTCCTCCTGTCACCTACATCAGGCCTCTGTTGCCAGAGCTTCAGGCACAGCAGGCGCTGTAAAACCTGTCTGATGAGTCAGGATCAGGCCTTGCTCTTTCTTGAACCAGCTGATCACTAAAGGAGACTTTTTAATCAAGACACATCAGTGACTTGGGAGGTGAACCATTTCCTCATGTAAGCACAGAACAGACCTGGGATGGCATCCATCTGAAAGGAGATGGTGCACTGATCTCCAGAAACCCAGGAAACTCTCCTGCTAATCCTGATTATCTGCTAATTTGAGCTGCATTTTTTCTGCTCTCTTTCACCCTCTTTACCTCCTTGCACCCTTTCCAGTTTCTCTCCGTTCACTGTGTTCCTCTCCCAGGAAGGCTGTGTTGGAAGAGCAGATTAAACCTTTACACAGCTGGTTGTGAATAAATGTCTGTGAGGTTTTCCAGCAGCTTTAGCACATCTCTTGGGAGGTGATGTCTGTGTGTGAAGCACAGCAGGCTCCATCTCAGCTGGTCCAGCAAACTCCATCCATGGAGAAGTCACCTTCTGTCTGTGAGTGCGTTGAGTCCTCTTGACACCGGTTTTTGTTTGCTTCTTTTGTTATTTCCTGTTTGCACAGGCTGATAACTCTGAAAATCAGCCCCTGAACAACAAATCCTGGGGGGGCTGGTTGTCTCTGATGGAGCCACAGCACCCAGACATCAGCCCTGGCTCCGCCAATCCCCAGCACTTCTCTGGGGACAGGCATCGGTCACAGCACCCTGGCTAGCACCCCTTCCAGCAGAACCTCTCTGCAGAGCTTTTCCAGGCCTCTTTCCCAGCAGCTCTTTGCAGGGAAATGCTCCAGCAGCTGAGCAGTGGCTGGATGCAGAGGCATGTGAACCAGCCCTGAGAGTGCCAAAACAAACCAGCTCGTGCAGTGGGAAAGCTCAGGCTGCATCCCAGGGGTGAGAACTTCCCTCCACAATCCCCTGCCAGCAGCACACGCTCCTGCAGCTCAGTTTGGTTTGCACTCACTCCACTGGAGGCTCTGAAAAACCAGATTCCAACACTCAGGTGCAGTTCACTCCCCTCTTGCTTGTCCCCAACTCCTGAGAAAACACAAATCTGAACAGAAAGGAATGTAGTAAGGGTAGATATATATTTATGCATTAAAAAAACACATAGGAAAAAGAAACAACATGAGCCAATGGTGAAGTAGTTTCAGAAAAGAGCACAAAAATAATCTCTGTGACAGCACCAACATCAAAGGCTGTGTGTGACAGAAGGGCGCAGAAGGTGCCATCAGACACAGATGAAAGCACACCTGGGAAGGGGAGACAAGGGAAAGCAGCAGAGCTGGGTCACAGCAGCTGGGGACGTGTCTGCTCTGGCACTGAAAGCCTCATTGCCTGGACAGCAGCCACAGGAGGGGAACAGGCAAGGCTGAGCTGCTGCCTCCCCCTGCCAAAGGCAGCTCTGCATGGTTCCCATTGCACAGCCATGGATGAGCTTTTGGTTCTGGAGGTACTTTTGGTGCCAAAGGAGCAAAGGCAGGAGCCCAGTGTGTGTCACAGGGATCCCTTGGGGCTCCCAGTCTGGAGGCAGTGCTGCAAACCCCACACCTTGTGCACTGCAGGAGGATGGTGTTGGTGCTCACAGCAACACGGGGTTGGGACACAGCACAACTGCTTAAAGAATTTCTGCTTTATATAAGTCAGAATTAAAAAAAAAAAGAAAAAAAAAAAAAAGAAAAAAGAAAAATGCAGAAGACTAGTTATATTTGTTGACATCAGCGTAGAGGTAAGTGTGGGAAAGAAATGGCATATCCAAGGACTCAGGGGAAGGTGGGAGGGGCACAATCTAGGAATACGTGGATCTTTTTGCCAGAACCGTGGGTTGCATGTTCCTATTTAAATATGTTGTTAACGCCTTTATATAATTAATTTCTAAGTTGGTCACCATGGCAGCAATGGCAGACTCACATGAATGAAAATAGACTTCAGCACAGATGAGACCAGAGAATAGCTGGATGTTGTTTTTGCCATCCCTATTGGTCTTGGATCCACTAGTTCCCAGGAGAGTGAGTTTCCCCAGCCAGGGCTGGTTCCTCTGCCAAGCTGCTGGGAGCTGGGCACCCTCTGCCTGCCTGGGATCACCTCCCAGGCATGGCACAGAGCTCTTTTCCATCACATTGAACTTAGGCCCAGCCTCAGCTTTGTTGCCATCTTCCCAGGTTTCTTTGATCTGCAAAGACAAATTTGCTGCCACAGCAACACCGAATCCCTGCCTGGTTTGTTTAGTTGGCAGCTGTGTAAGGAGTAAGTGAGCTCTCATCCTGTATCCTCCTGAATCCAGAGGGCTGATAGTCCCCAGAGACATCCCCCAGCACTCAGAACATCCTTTCCAAACCCTTCTGCCGGGGATCTCAGAGGAGAACAAGGCAGGGGGAAGCTGATGGTGGCACAGGGCTGTGGTCTCAGCTTTGGCACTGGCCTCTAACCCCTCCAGCATCCCTCCCCATCAGCTGTGTCAGCCCTGTCTTCAAAGGTGGAATATTCACAGCTGGAAAGGGGGGAGCACAGACACCCTTTGGAACAGCTGAGTAGCTGGACGTTAATTAAAACAAATCTAGGGATATTAAATTATCTGTGACTGGTTAATGACACTGCAGAAAGCTCGCCAGGGAGAGAATTATAATGTTGCCACGGACCTGTGGCACTGGCAAGGACAGCAAGAGCAGACATGGGCACCAGGATTTCTCACACAGAAGGAAAACCCCGGGATGTTCCTGGAGTCCTGTAGGAAAGGGTCTGCAATGCTGGGGCCACCTGGCAGGGCCATGGAGGGGACACCTGGAGCTCTGCTGACACCACCCCAGGGCGTGGGGGGAGCGGGGCTTCCTCTCACTCTCTGCCCTGACTTTGTCCTTGAAGGAAACCTGGTGGAGATTCACACATCTCTGTCAGTGTAAACACAGAGTGGGAAAGGGAGTTTACACCAGAGGCAAAGAGAAGCAGTTTTCCAAACAGGCTTTTTGCTGAGCCTCATCTGATGAAGCAGCCGTGCTTGGCTGTCCAGGGAAGTCCAGGAGGGAGTTCTTTGCTGGGGGGGCACAGGGGCACAGGATGCTGGGGATTTCAGTGCTGCCCTCAGAGAAAATGGATTGAGATCACACTCATTGGGAATCAGGTAAATAAACTGCTTTCCTGTTCTGCAGAGAGAAAGGCTGGACATCAGTCATTAAGCAGAAGAGAAAAAAAACAGCTAAAAAGGAAGGTGGTGTCAGCCCTTCATCCATTGCTAAGCCACAGGTACCCAGCAGCAGCAGCAGCATTTCTGGACTGTCAAGGACGGGTTTTGGGATTATCTCAGGATAATTTATTGCCAGTCCCAGTTTAGGGCCTTGTTCCTGGCTGGGTTGGGCAGCTGGGGGTGGAGGAGCAGCCGGTCCATGGAGCACCCTGCTGATCTCTGCCACTGGTGCTCACAGCTGGACCCAGGGCTGGTGTGGAGGGCACTTTGGGGCTCTCTGGGGGCACTGCAGGCAGGTGAGGGCCAGGCTGTGCCCCCCGTGCCAGCAGCCACAGAGCCCCCCTGGCACAGGCTCCGCTGGTGCTCTCCAGCCCCCGGGGCTGGTGATTCCCTCCCTGCTCCGTGTCCTGGCAGTGGTGCACACACAAATCCCCAAACAGCCAGTAACACAGCCAGGCACGGCGAAAACCAGTATTTGTTTCTTCCACATTTTTAAACTTGTTTCTAGAGAACTGAAAGACAGCTTTCATCAGAGGTGACTTTGCTTCCGTGACCATGAAGGTTCCTGCCAGAGGCAAGAGCTGCTCTCCAGGAAGGGAAGTTCAGCCAAAGGCTCCTCTGGGCTGGGTTTGTTTCCGGACCCACTGCACTGGATTTTTTGTTTCCATACCCACTGCACTGGTTTTTTTGTTTCCAGACCCTCTGCACTGGTTTTCTACTCTTCACCAATTCCCGTGTCCTTCGATAGGGGCTGGAGCTGTGACCCCCCTGCAGGGCCACTGAGGAGAGGAGGGAGGAGATCCTGCAGGGATGGGCACAGGCAGGAGGGACCCAGGCACTGTGCAGTGGCACTGCCCTGCATGGACACTGCTGGGAATGGACACATGGACACTGTGTGAATGGACACATGGACACTGCTCCGGACAGATGGACACTGCTGGGAATGGACACATGGACACTGTTCTGGATGGACAGATGGACATTGCTGTGGACAGATGGACACTGCTCTGCATGGACACATGGACACTGCTGGGAATGGACAGATGGACACTGTGTGAATGGACACATGGACACTGCTCTGGACAGATGGACACTGTGTGAATGGACACATGGACACTGTTCTGGATGGACAGATGGACACTGCTGTGGACAGATGGACACTGCTCTGCATGGACACATGGACACTGTTCTGGATGGACAGATGGACACTGCTGTGGAGAGATGGACACTGTGTGAATGGACAGATGGACACTGCTGTGGACAGATGGACACCACTGCAGCAGACAGACGGACAGCCACTGCTCTCCAGCCCAGGCTCAGTCCCTGGGCAAGGACAGCCTGGCTCAGACCTGCTGCTCATTTCCAGTGTGCTCAGGCCCTGGCATTAACGAGGTGATAACTTGGGCTCCCCAGCACAGGCTGGGCCACAGCCCAGCAACACAAAGTGAAGCACCAAACTATTTATGTTCCAGTTCCTACAGCTATTTTTAATGGAGCTTCAGAGACTTGCTGTATTATCCTGCCTTTTTAGTGTCTGCTTCTTTTCTTAATCTCATTTCCCCTGCCCTTTCTTTATCTTTGGATCAATTTATACCATCCTTTTTATCATGCTCTAATCAGAACACACTTTATGATTTCAGATAAATGTAGTCATGGTAATTTTCCACTCCATTTAGGTCAAGTCAGGATGAAACAATTTTTTTAAATCTTATCTAGTAACCACCAGAAATGGCTCCTTGTTAAACTATCTGTCCCCTTGCTTTTCTAACTTTATTAGAGTTTAATGTCAACTGTCAGTCTCCTTTTTTGGGTTCTTCAGGAAACTGGTTCTGCACTGAAAGCCAGCCTGTGAACCCTGAAAAAGGCAGGGTGGCCCTTTTCCTGGCAGGGGTGGCTGGTGAAGCTCTCCCATCCCTTTGGCCCCACAGGCACAGCCTCCCCTGCTCCTGCTCAGGCCACAGCAGCCGTGTGCCATCAGCCACAGTGCCCCGTGCTGGGCGGGGCACAGCTCCTCACCATCCAAATCCTGGAGGACAGGGGGTCCCCGTGCACAGGCAGTGGCTGGGGAGGGATGCAGCAGCACTGTGGAGATCTGCACCAACCCACAGGGACCTGGTACCATCCCCACACCCCTCTGGGGATGGCCATGCCTGGGTTTATCCATTTGGGGTGCCTGGGAAGTTACAGCAGCTTCCAGGAGGAATCCCATGCCCGAGCTCTGTCCCGAGAGCACAAGGCCAGGTTCTGCTGCCATCACTCAAGGCTGGGGCTGTGGGCACTCCTGGTGATCCTGCCTGGGCTCAGTGATGCTGTCAGGACTGTTGGCATGTCCTGTCACCTTGGCTGGGGCTGCACCTGCTCTCTGCAGCCAGCTGAAATCTGCCTCGCTCCTCTGAAGTATTTGGAGCAGGACTTTGTTAGCTTTGGGTGACACACACTGTCTGGGGTTTAATAACATCACTGAGAATAATATTACTCAGCTTTGTGCAAGCTCACAGAATGTTAACAATCATTTCAGTTCATATTGCACGATTTCAAAAGTATTTATGTGCCAAAGTGTCCCACTGCTCCTCTGTTGTGCCCTCTGAGGATGCCATTGGTTCCAGCTTTGAAGAGCAAATACCAAGCTCAGAGCTCCCACTTCCCTGCAAGGGTTAGGAACACATTTATCTGCTGCTCCTGGCTGGCTGGAGACAGGCAGGGGCTGGGCACTGGGATGAGAGCAATGGCACAGCTCAGTCCCAGTTTGGCTGCAGGGCAGGCACTGGGATGAGGGCTCTGGCACAGCTCAGTCCCAGTTTGGCTGCAGGGGTTGGGCACTGGGATGAGGGCTCTGGCACAGCTCAGTCCCAGTTCGGCTGCAGGGGTTGGGCACTGGGATGAGGGCTCTGGCACAGCTCAGTCCCAGTTTGGCTGCAGGGATTTTGGAGCTCTGCTGGTTCTGTTGTCCCCTTGCACTCAGCTCATATTCTGTTCACATCTGAGGGGCTGCTTTATTGAATATTGTAGTTTTTGGCAAAGATATGTTTGAGACTTCTGAGGATGTGTGAAGTGAAGACAGAAGTATTTGGGATAAACATTCCTATGAAACCTCAGTGTAATTCGGGTAATTAAATATTTTGACTTCAAAATCACAATGGGGCTGTTGGCCAGGGTGGAACACGGGAGATTTTGGGGAGCTTTGGGCAGGGGACAGCTCCTGCTCCCGGGGCCAGGCACACCTGGCCCAGGTGGGTGTCAGGGAGGGGAAGGAGGTTCTGTTCTGCAGGAACAGTTTGTGTTTGTGGGGAGCTCCAGGGCGAGCTGGGAGGATGCAGCTCCTGGCTGTGGGATGGGGATGAGGCTGCCCCAGCCCTGGCAGGGCTGGAACTGCCCCAAATGTGTCCGAAATTCTGAGATGGTGTCCAAAGGGCTCATCACAGCCAGTGCCATCATCTCTCTGCTGTTCACTTGTGTGAGCTCCTCTAGAATAAAATAACACCTGTGCTCCCCACTAGTCTGCAGAATTTAAATTCTGTGGGTTACACCAAAGATATTGCTGCCTAATAATTAAAGGTGGCAGCACTAGGCCCAAGAGTGCTAAAATCAAAGGGAAGCAAAAGGGAAATTACTTGCTAATGCTTTTATTGGGCTCTAACTGCTGTCAAACCACGGCATAAAAGGCTTAAACTGTGTAATTTCTACTTTCAAAATGAAACTGGACTGGAAGAGATCAGAGTGCCTGAGCATTAATCTCTTGTCTTTCTCTGAGCTACCTGAGACACAGCAGGACTCAATGCCACAAACCCCCCTTTCAGGGAGCCACCAGCCCTTAAATGATGAAGCCCTGTGCCCCAGAAGGGTCAATGAGGTGACTGAGGTCATTTAACCTGGAAAAACTCTCTAAGATCCTCGAGTCCAACTGTTCCAACCAGCAGTGCCAGCATCACCACTGCCCCGTGTCCCCAGGTGCCACATCCACATGGCTTTTATGTCCCCCCAGGAATGGTGACTCCACTGCTTCCCTGGGCAGCCCTTTCCAGACAGGAATTTCCCTGATATCCAACCCAAACCTCGCCTGCTGCAACTTCAGGGGTTTCCCTCTTGTTCTGCTGCTTGCTCCTTGGGAGAAGGGACCAAACCACAGCCAGGGCTTTGCCAGCCTGGGCATGGGGGTAGGTTTGTCATTTATAGGACATTTGTGACTTACCCAGGGAAGGCAGCTGACAGACAAGGGGACCTGATGCATCCAGCCAAGTTCCACATGTCCTGCTTTTACAGAAAGAAAAGATAATGCCACATGTCCTTGTGGCTCTCAGCTCCTCCTGCCTCAAGGGTGCCACTGACACTTAAAGGTGGAAAAGCCTCGTGCTGAGCCCTCCTGCCCAGCTGTGCTTACAGCAGCAGCAGCAGCTCTATGCAAACAGCTCTCCTGAAAACTGATTTAATGACTTCAGAGCAATTGGCTGTTTGTTTTGGTCTGTGCTCTGACAGGGGACAGGGGAACTGTTCATTTAAAGGTTTTAAGATTTCTTCCAGGTACAAGTTAGGAAGTAAACAGCCTAAAGACTTGAAGTGAATGTTATCAGGAGTATGGTGTTCTAATTATAATTGCATAACTCATATTTCAATTTTATGGGAATATTAAAAGGATTCCTGGGAGAATTTTGAGCAGTCTAAAAGTGCAACAGCACAAAACCCAATAAACCTTGCCTTCTTTTGGAGGACATTTCCTTAAAGGGCCCAGTTCAGCTGCCAGAGCTGCAGTCTGTGCACAACAGAAATTTCCTCAAACTCTCTAAAAGATAAACTGCTTCCACACTAGAATTTCCTCCCCTCCATGCTATGGAGTAATGATAGCTTTTGCTGTCAGGGGCTGGAATCCAGAGGACTGTGTGAGTGGATGCAATGTATAAATATTCTCAGTGCATGCTGGTTTGTATAGAATGCAGGATGTATTTATAGCCCTCGTGAGCACAAGACGGATGTGAGCTGAGGGGGAGCCGTGTCTGCGTGGGCAGGAGCCCTTGCTGACCTCCACAGCAGCCTCAGGGGGTTTCAGGGCCAGGAACACCATCGCATTTTTCCCCCTTGCAGTCCTGGAGCTGCTGGCGGGTCCAGTTTCCACGGGCAAAGCCAGGCAGAGCCGGGATAATGAGAAATCATCCTGGAAATCTGCCTGTGCCTGAGCTGTGCTGCAAACTGGGGGTGAAGGAGGCGTCTTGTGGTTCACAGCCCAGTACACACCCCAACGACACTGCTGTCCCTGTCCCTGTCACACTGCTGCTGCTGCTGCTGTCCCTGTCACACTGCTGCTGCTGTCCCTGTCCCTGTCACACTGCTGCTGTCCCTGTCACACTGCTGCTGCTGTCCCAGTGACACTGCTGCTCCTGTCCCTGTCACACTGCTGCTGCTGTCCCAGTGACACTGCTGCTGCTGTCCCTGTCACACTGCTGCTGCTGTCCCTGTCACACTGCTGCTGCTGTCCCTGTCCCTGTCACACTGCTGCTGTCCCTGTCACACTGCTGCTGCTGTCCCAGTGACACTGCTGCTCCTGTCCCTGTCACACTGCTGCTGCTGTCCCAGTGACACTGCTGCTGCTGTCCCTGTCACACTGCTGCTGCTGTCCCTGTCACACTGCTGCTGCTGTCCCTGTCCCTGTCACACTGCTGCTGTCCCTGTCACACTGCTGCTGCTGTCCCAGTGACACTGCTGCTCCTGTCCCTGTCACACTGCTGCTGCTGTCCCAGTGACACTGCTGCTGCTGTCCCTGTCACACTGCTGCTGCTGTCCCTGTCACACTGCTGCTGCTGTCCCTGTCCCTGTCACACTGCTGCTGTCCCTGTCACACTGCTGCTGCTGTCCCAGTGACACTGCTGCTCCTGTCCCTGTCACACTGCTGCTGCTGTCCCAGTGACACTGCTGCTGCTGTCCCTGTCACACTGCTGCTGCTGTCCCTGTCACACTGCTGCTCCTGCCCCTGTCCCTGTCACACTGCTGCTCCTGCTCCTGTCACACTGCTGCTCCTGTCCCTGTCCCTGTCACACTGCTGCTCCTGTCCCAGTGACACTGCTGCTCCTGCTCCTGTCACACTGCTGCTGCTGTCCCTGCCACACTGATGCTCCTGTCCCTGTCCCTGTCACACTGCTGCTGCTGTCCCTGTCCCTGTCACACTGCTGCTCCTGTCCCTGTCACACTGCTGCTGAGGGCAGGGGGACAGAGCTCTGAGCTCCCCAGGGCACACAGAAGCTCCTGGCACAGCCCCTGTGTCCTTGTGCGGGGGCACAGCAGGAGGGAGGGTCACTGGTCCCTCTGCACTCCCTGCCCCTGGGCAGCTGCCCCGGGAGCTGGGGAGCAGAGCCTGGGGGCAGGTGGGCACAGGGCTCGTGCCCACGGTGGTGTGGCAGCACAGGGAATGGCCAGCAGCTCTGCCCACACCTGAACCTGGCAGCTGGGGCAGCCCCTGGGGAGCTGAGCAGAGGGAGGGAGTTTGGCTGGGGGAGGGGGAGGGGGAGGGTGGCCAGGGCAGCCTGCAATGTGGCAACGGGTCCCCGGAGCTCCATTTGTGCTGCAGCCCCAAAGAAGCAAAGTGCCAGCACAAAGAGGGGGTGCAAACAGCCTGGAATGCCTGGCAGGCACCAGGGCTGGTGCCAGGGGCTGGGCCAAGGTGCCAAGGGCCAGGGCATCCTGGG
>VWZS01007220.1:199987-217754 GCA_013397075.1 Rhabdornis inornatus
GGGCTGGGGATCAGGGGGTGCACAGGGCTGGGGGTCAGGGGGAGCACAGGGCTGGGGGTGATGGGGAGCACAGGGCTGGGGGAGCACAGGGCTGGGGGTCAGGGGGAGCACTGCTGCTGCTCACAGGGAGCACATGTTACAGTGAGATCAGAAACCTTAACCAGCCCCTGTTTCCCTCCTTGTTTCCCAGCCCTTGTCTCCTGTGATATCCAAATCCAGCCTGTAGGAAACTCTGCCCGTGCTCCCTGGAGTGGATGAAGGAGGGAGTGAGGGGGACGAGTCCCAGCTCCTACAGCCATGGCCTGGCAGTAAAGGAGCTGCAGCCCCCTGGTCCCATCTGGTCCCCAGGTCCCCTCAGCCCCTAAGATTCCACAGGTCCTCAGATGCCCCAGCCACACCCCTGACTTCTTCAGGCTTAGCAGAGTGAGAAAGACAAAATGTTGAAGCTTCATTCTAGGAAATAAAAATAACCTTAATATCTGGGCTGTCATCATCTTTTAGGTCCTCAGACACTGCTATTTCATGACTTGTGTATTTGTGCTCCAACTGCTTCACACCCTGAGGCACTTTCTGAAAGGAATTCATTTGGGAATCCTTCTCACAGTAGGGTCTGCTGGCATGAGCGTGGGAGGAGACCAAGAAACCTGAGCAAATACCCTGGCTTTCTTCACAGCTTCACTGCTAACAGTTCTCAGGGTTAAATGAATTTTCTGAATCTCTAGTTATTGGTCTAATGAAACTGCAACATACTTTCTGTGTTATTCATCTCATTCTCCACGTACTCTGAGCCCTGACTCAGTCATAGTGGCAGCTCCTGCAGGGGAATAGGAACTCGATAAAAACCACGCTCTGAGATTGCAAACCTTCCCAGGAAAGGATTAAGCCTTGCCTACAAGCAAAATTACATGTAATATCAACATGTTCGTTCTGTTATGATAAATTTTAGGCAAAATAAAGCTCAATGAATCAATTTGTGTAATACAGTGCAATGCTCAGTTTTCCATACTGAGAACCAGGGGATTGAGTGGGAACTGGGAACTTATCTGAAATGTGCCCTTGTGTGTAAATGCATGCAGTAAATACAGGCACAGGTTTGGGCATTTGAAAACATTCTGTGACCTTTCCTGCTCAGACACATCCTCCCTGTGTGCAGCTCATGGCTCCGAGCACAGCTCACCTGGGGCATCCTGCAGGCAGGGGATGATTTTTGGGTGAAGTGGCACAAAGAGAGCCCTCCCCACCGAAATGCTCTCTCTGGAAATGCCCTGAGCTCCCAAAAAACTGCAGAGGCTCCCACAGCTTTCTGCGCTGTGCCAAGACATCCATGCAAACCCTTTTGTACAAGTTTCCCCTGTTTCCTTTCCAGAAATGTTCCAGGCTTGCTCAGCCTATGCTGAGCTCAGAAATGAGGAGACAAACTAACCCTAGGAGATGCAGTTCCCGTTGTGAGGAGCACAAGGGTGGGTGCAGTCCATGGCAGAGGGAACACGGCCCTGTGCTGATGCTGTGGTGTGAGGGGCGGCTCCTGCCACAAAGGAATGACTCAAACACCAAAGCAGCCCCAGCTCAGCAGGGGGAGCAGTGTCGGGGCCTGGCTGCAGGCACTGCAGTCTGTCCCTGGAGGAGCTGGGGTCCCTCAGGGTCACAGCCTGCCTTGTGCCAGGGCCATGTGCCTGTCCCTGGTGTCACAGCTTTGAGAACCCTCAGCTGCCGCCTCCCCCAGCTGAGACACTGGTGACAAAGTGGGGCTTGTCCCCTGCACCCTCCAGGGCCGGGCTGCTTTCCACCTGCTCCTGCCAGGACAAGAAATCCGCTACCACAGAGGGGCCAATCCTGGGAGCTGAAGAGCACTTCTGCCCGAGAGAATGTGATTTAGATTAACTATTTTTAGCTGGATCCAGTGGGAGGTGGAGAAGGAGAGTGTCTTGCAGGAGATGCAGAATACCACGCTATATCGGGCGCCAAAACCGGAGCAGATGCTTCCAATTACACTTAATTCACCTCAATTAGAGAAAAAGGGAAAAAAGAATTATGGTTACACTAAGAATATCCTTTCCCTGAAGTTACAAGTGTTTGGCACTGCAGACTGCCCGCGCTGAGGAGCGGGGACACTGTGACACAGCCAGCCTGGGAGCAGCTTGTGACCCCTGCACACCCTGCTGCACTGCTGCTGCTGCACTGCTGCACTGCTGCACTGCTGCTGCTGCACTGCTGCTGCTGCTGCTGCTGCACTGCTGCTGCTGCTGCCCCAGGGGCACTGTGACACAGCCAGCCTGGGAGCATCCTGTGACCCCTGCACACCCTGCTGCACTGCTGCTGCTGCACTGCTGCACTGCTGCTGCTGCACTGCTGCTGCCCCAGGGACACGGTGCTGGCTGCAGGGGGTTTTCCCTTCACGCTCCCTCTTTGGCACACTTTATCCAGTGGCTGTTTCCTGCACCAGCCAGCTTTGTGGCGCATTAGCACATCCTGGAAGAAGTGTTTCGTCAGAGTTCACGCTGTAGCATGGTCTGGTGCTCACGCAGAGCGTGTTGTGCCTGGTGACAGCACCGTGTCACCCTGCCACCCTGGGACCACTGGAACCACAGCCCAGCTGGCCTCAGCACAGGCACAGCAAACAGGAACAGTCTGTAACGTGCTTGGCACTGGGAGATGCTCCAGTGCCCGTGTTTCACAGCTTCATGTCCTGCTCGGAGAAGAAGAGCTGTCCCAGGTTCCTGGGGTGCATCCCAGGCAGGCAAGGAGCTCGTGTTGGCACCCTGTCACTGGGCTGGGATGGCCCTTCCTCAGGGCCAAGCCATGAGTCACTTTTTCCTCTGGCTTTTGTCTCTGACAAACTGTTTCCTCCAGTCGTGCTGCCCCGTTTATCAGCTGCAGACAGACACCAGAGCTGGGGTTTGTCCCCTCTCCTCGCTCCTCAGGGAGGGCAGGCAGCCCCAGCTCAGCCCCAGGCTGTCCCTGCTCAGCTCCTGCCTCCGCTGCAGCCGGAGGCTGCCAGGCACGAAGGGTCCGTGCCCACCCTGTGTCCTGGCAGACCCCACCCCAGGCTGCCCTGGGCCCCCTTCCTTGTGCTGCAGGCTGGACAGCTTCTTGACATTTTGTCAGACTTAAGGGGGAACAAGTCGTTCAGTCAGTGCTGATTTCCTAATTCAGTGTAACCTTTTCATATCCAGGCTAAGGACAGTTTGACATTTCCTCTGCATCCCAGGGAGAGGCTGCAAAGCCTCTCAGCTCTGCTCCTGATGCTGCTGCACATCTCTGTGACACATTGTGCATTGTCAAACATTTGGAAAATATTAAACTAATTTTTAAAGCTTTTGTTCACCCACTTGAGTCACTGTCATGGAAAACCTGCAGGGCATTCCACTCTGCTTTGCCCACTCCTCCCCCAAATCCTCCAATTTACAGCTTCCCTGGCAGGGTGGGCAGGGCTGGCACAGGGTGCCCAGAGCAGCTGTGGCTGCCCCTGGATCCCTGGCAGTGCCCAAGGCCAGGTTGGACATTGGGCTTGGAGCAGCCTGGGACAGTGGGAGGTGTCCCTGCCATGGCAGGGGTGGCACTGGGTGGGGTTTGGGATCCCTCCCAACCCAAACTATTCTGGGATTCTGTGATTTTTCTCTGAAACATCAACAGAACCTTTCCAAGAGGGAAAGAAGGAAAGAGATGTGTTACCCTTAGAGCAAGCACCGAAAGGAGGTCAGGTGCACTTACATGTCACTGTGCAAGCTCTGCAGAAGGGAAGGGAAATCTGTCTTTCAGCCATGGAAAAGCACCAATCTTGGCTCCCTTTTCCAAGCTTCCAGTGCTGTCTGAGCACCCTCCAGAAATTTAACACATGGCCAGAAACTGCTTTGTCCTTTCCCATTGCTCTGCTCAAAGGCAAATGTTATTTAACATGGCAGAGAAGCCTTTGAAAAAAACATCTTGGATGAATTAACATTTCATCTCTATGCCTGATTTGTTGTCCCTAGATAATGTAACAGGAACAAGCTTTTGCCAGGCACTCCCATGGACCCTTTATGGGATTGTGGGAACTTTTAAAGCCTCCCTTCCTCTGAAAGTTCTGCAGGTGGTATTCTTCCAAAAAGCAAAGGTATCTGTCACCTTGAATTAAATCACCATGTGGGAGATTAAAGGACAACTTTCCTTCCACGTTTCTGACATCCCTTTTTGTTCCAGAATCAGCCTGTGTCCTGTTCCCGATTGAATAAATAGATCTTTTTCCAAACCTTACAATTTGCAGAGAAACTTTACAGGCTGATTGTCCCTCAAACTGGCTGGAGTTGTTTCTCTCTTAATAACCATTTTTCAAGCTGCCAGCAGCTCTTAAAAGTAGTTTTGGATTAAAAAGAAGGAAGACGTCCCAGGACTTCATGTTTTTAATTATGCTCCCAGAGAGCCTTGAAATGACTTTCATGAATCTCTACCCAAAGCAGCCAAGCCTCTTGCTGCTCACCATGTTTCTGTCCTGATAAAAATCTCTTCCCTTTAATGGGACTATTACTGTTTTTAAAAGGCTTACATAAGGGTAAGCCAGTGGGTGGTCTCCAGCTCATACCTCTTCCTCGGTTTCAAACAGCTCCTGAAGGAACAAAACCAAGTTAGTTAAAATAATGCCAAAAAGGCTTCTGCACATGCAGAAAGAGGGGCAGCAGAGACCCACCCATTGCCCACCCTTGGTCCACAAGATGAGATGAGCTCCCAAAGTGTTGAGAGCTCTAAGCTTCCCGAAGCCAAACATTCCTGGTGGGCTCAGGATTGCCATTCCCTGCAGCTCCTGGGTCCATGCAGTGCCTGCAGAGGGAAGGGAAATCACATCGGCCATGCCAGGCTGGAGCCCAGTGCTCCTGAGCAAACCCACAGCAGGCAGCTGGGTCAGTTTGGAGAAAAAGTTATTCCTGAGTAATTGTCTGTATTTACAATCAAGGGAATTGTGTCCTTATAACAACTTTTGTCCTAAAGGCTGGGCTTAGAAAAAGGCACTTTGCACTTAACCACTTCCAGGTCTTGTCTATTCCTGGACTTCTCTGTGGCCCTCACCAGTAACATGGGAAGTACAGTTAGTCCATGCTGGAGACTGATGCCAGCTCACCAGGTAACCTACAAATATGATGTCTTGCAGAATTTTCACATGAAGGGAAGCGCTGGATATTATTCTCAGATTCACTTTCCTCTACTAGGCTTCTTGGCAAAAGTAGGAACAGGATCATGAGAATACTTTTCATCTGGTTGTTCTGTCTCTTGACAGCTACTGAAAAAAGAAAAAGAAACCTGTTTCTTTAAAATTGCAAACAAGTTTGGCTATGAGAGGGACACTAAACAATATGGGTTCATAAAGGAATTGAAATATAGCTCTGCAAATAAACTCGTGGTGAGGTGTATCTGTGGATGGCTTCTGGAGAACAGGGAGGAGGAAGGAAGTATTCACTGAAAATAACCTGTGTCTTGCCTTGCAGTTACTCCAGTTCCTGTTCCTAGTTTCCTGCTTTCATGTTCTAGAGCAGAAGAAACAAAAGAGTGGTGCCTGCATCCCTGCCTCTGCCTCCACCCCAGCCCTGGGGCTGTCAGAGCTGCAGGGACACTCTGTGAGCAAGAAATGTGCTCTGTTCCTGCCTCAGGAGATGGACAAACTTGTCCAAGCCGTTTCCAAGGGTTTCTGTGGGGTGGAAGGTCCTGTTGGCAAGGAGCTGCTGCTGCAGTCCCAGCTCAGCAGAGCCGTGCTCAGCATTCCCTGCAGCTGAGCAGAGCTGGGTTTGGGAGCTGGGCACAGCCTTTGCTCCAGGGCTGCTCTCCCCGACTGCCAGGGACCGTGCCTGCTGCTGGGGAAGAGCTCTCCTTAAACTGCTCAGTGGGGCACACGAGGGACAGAAGGTAACTCGAGGGGAGCTGGCACTCAGCATGAGATGCTTTTGTTTTATCACATTCCTTTGTTCCCTGTCAATGGAAGCATGGGGACAGTCCCAGCTGGAAGTGCTGTACCTGATCTGGCCTGTGCCTGGCCAGCAGCAGCCACAGCAGCTCCTGTTTGCCTGCTGGAACACAAACACATCGCTGTGCTGCTGGGGCTGGGCTCTGCAGGAGCCCAAACTCCCACTGCAAAGGGAGCTGCTGCTCCCAGCACTGGCCCCCCAGGCACTGCCATCCCACCGGGCCCAGAGGCTCCCCCAGCTCCTGGCAGGGCAGGGACAGCTGGGACAGAGGCAGGGGACTCAGCGCTGGTGGTGACAGAGGAGCAGCCCTGGGACACCGCTGCAGGGGGGACAGAGAGCAGAGATGTGGGAGCCACCTGAGCATCACTGCCTGCCAAGCAAACACCCCACACCATCCCAGAGATCTGGGCCAGCTGCAGAGCTCTCTGCTCAAGGTGGAGAGTGGCTGACATCCACACGTGAGGCTCCTGCCCTCCCACCAGTTTTCCTGTGGCTGGAAAAATCGAAGCTATGAAATAGAAAATGTGATTGATACAGGAGCCCTGGCTGTGCACAAACCATAACCTTGCACAGTGTGGAGGTGCAGGGTGAATAAAACCCTCACCTGGTGTCAGTGTTTGCACGCAGGGAATTGTAAGGAAAACCCCACGCTGACTAATGGCACAGGTATTCAGGACTGGAGCAAATAGCTGTGGATGCTGATTGAAGCAATCCATTGTCTCCACCATAGGCTGAATAAAGTTCAGCTTTGGCTCACTGTGAAGCTGTCATACTTTCAATAAAGTGGCACACTTGAACCCGAACAATTCCTTGGCATTCGTTGTCAGGATCACTGTAATTTTCTTTTTTTTTTTTTTTTAGGGGATCCTTGCTGTCCAGCTGTGGTTCCCAGCAGAAGCAAGGTCTGTAATGTGAGGTTTTGGGTCTAGAACAGCAGCTGCCATCAAGCAGGAGTCGCTCTGGGGTCCCCTCCAGGGCACGCTGCCCACTCAGTGCCATTCACTGTTTTGTGTGGTTCCACAGGTGTGAGTGTCCTCAGCATCATCCTCAGCTTCATCCTCAGCTTCATCCTTGGCTGTGCCTTCAGCTCAGTCATCTCTGGAAGATCTGCTTCCTGCTGGCTGCCCAGCTCCCCTCTATTAACAGGATTTAGCTAATTAGCTGTGAGCAGTGCTGTTCTCCCTCACCAATGTAAAGGGTTTACTATTTTTATCTGACTCTGGATGTTTTTGGTTCCTAGGGGATTAAGGTCATAGGGCACATATTTATTCAGATGCTGGAATTCTTACATCGTTTTTCCATTACTCAGTTGGGAAGGAGGAGCCTCAGCCTTCAACTCCCTCTTCCTCCCTCTGGCTGCTCGCCCTCCTGCCTCCCTCCCTGCTCTGCATGGGAAGCCATTTCCTCTGAAACAAGAACGTTCTCTACTTTCACTAGTGGTACAGAAACCAAACAGCTTATTTTTAAACACAAGTGGTGTCCAAGAGAGCGACAGAGCCGTGCAGCCACTCCATGCAGTGCCCTGTTGTTTATCTGCAGCAGGACAGTTTATTCCAAGCATTTTTGAAGCTATTGCTTCCACATGCTGCTGTAAAACAAGGATTCTGCCTTGCAGGACAAGGCTGTTTTCCTTCAGGAAAGCTCTCCCTGGGTACACCCCCCAAAGCCCCACGCCCTGAACTCCCTGTGCTTACGGTGTTTCAGTGATCCCAGCGCTCCAAAGCAGAGCCTGAGAACATTCCTGATGCACTCTCACCTTGGTTAGCTCAGCCCCACCACGCCCTGCGCCACACCGCAGCAAAGGAGCTTCCCATCAGTCATTCTAACAGCAGTGGAATCAGAGCATCGTTCCAGGAGCTGCTGCCATGGCAGGGCTGGCTCCCTGATGCTGCTTGGTGCAGCTCATGAGGGACTGCCTGCTCTCTGCTGCAGCAACCACTCGTGCATGGGGCATTTCCCTCCAGTGTGCAGCATTTAAACATCCGTGGGGGATGTCACAGTCCCCAAGTGAGCAAGGCAAAACCACTGAGGTTCATGGTGAGCCTCAGATCCTGCAGGAATTTCTGCAAGAGTCTCGAGCTGGTCCTCCCAGTTCTGCTTTCTGCTCTTGAGTTAAATCTTTACAGGTCACCATCTCTTTTCCAGATGAGCAAAGCTGCTGATCGTGACTGCCCTGCACATGCACTGATCTGCTGCTGTGCTCTGGAGGGGCTTGTGAGGAACGAGGAGATCCTGCTCTGACAGAGGCTCCCCAAAGGCTCTGCTGGAGAGGAGGGGCCCTGCTCCTGCACCCTAGACATGCCCCAGAGCTCATCTTTAGGTACAATTTCCCACTGATGGCTCTGGGCTCAGGGAAGTTGTGTTGCTGCAGCTCAGGTGAGATGTGTGTGTTCTGTAACACATCTTTGGCTGAGGATCCAAAACCTCGCCAGGTTTTGGTTTAGTCCTGATTTTCTGTTCGTGCTGAGCTCATCTTTTATGATAAAATAATTTACAAATGATGGCCCATTTCCTCCCATCTTCCCACACAGTGAAGGCCAGGCTGGACAGGGCTTGGAGCAACCTGGCCTAGTCAAGGTGTCCCTGCCATGGCAGCAGGGTGGAATGAGATGAGCTTCGAGGTCCCTTCCAACTCCAAGCATTCTGTGATTCTATGATTTTATGAAAGCACACAGGTTGTTGGTCTCAAAGCCTGCATCAGCTCTGAGTCTTCTTTCCATCTCCTTCACACTGTAAAATATACTACAAGATGAAAATGATTGGGCAGAGAAGGCAGAGAAATATGGTACACATTTAACAATAATATTTCTATATAGAATTCCATAGTGTATTGTATCTATTTAATGAGTTTTCTAGATTAAGTAGAAGTCTGGGGAATTTTTATTATAATGCCATATCCCACAAAAATATCTATGGTCCTGGGAGAACAGACACCATGTTAATCTATTTCTTTAATGCTAGGTGATTAGGTAATAGCCTTTCTGCAGCGATGATATTGGCACTGTTACTGCTTGTGTAATTCAGTTTAACAGTTCTGTTCCTCCAGGCCTTCTCCATCCCAGCCTCAGGGCAGGGTGAAAAGGCTGAAGGTGCCAGTGCCTGTGCAGCCCACAGGCTACAGACCAGATGTACGGTATCCCCCGTGCTAAACTACATCCAGATGTTTCTGTTTCTGTGTATTTGGTTTGTGGGCAGTTCAGGGAGGGATGAAGAAGACTGGATTCATGCGGAATGGCTCCTGCTTTGCCAGCCCGCTGCTGTGGAGCCCTGGGCTCCCTGGTTCTGGGGGGAGGCACATCCCAGGACCTGCCCTTCCTCCAGGGGTCCCAGAGCCCAGCAGGACTCACTGCTGCCTTCACCTCAGTGCCCACCCCCGTGCCTTACCCACACTGCCTGAGGGTCTCATAACAGACTCGAGGGAAATCGAATTTCTAGAAAAAGTTGGGTGCAGAAAAAGAACTGGAGTCGTTGTGCTGGAGACAGCAGGTTTGGTCTAATCCCAGGGACAGGCACCCAAATTATATCACAGTTCTTGTTTGAAAGAAACCAAATTTGAGAAATAGAAAGTGGCTTCAATTGTAAATCAGCTGCTTCCACATGTGAAGGATTTGCTTATGAGATGGGGAATTTCCTTGGCATGACCTTGTGAAAGCCTTGGGAAGGGGCTGGGGCAGCCACACAGATCCCTCACTAACCACTGCTGCCAGCAGCAGCACCAAAGCATGTCCCGGTGCCCCCGTGCAGCACTGCAGGGCTGCAACCCCCTGTCCCTGCAGGGCTGCAATCCCCCTGTGCCTGCAGGGCTGCAATCCCCCTGTGCCTGCAGGGCTGCAATCCCCACATCCCTGCAGGGCTGCAATCCCCACATCCCTGCAGGGCTGCAATCCCCCTGTGCCTGCAGGGCTGCAATCCCCACATCCCTGCAGGGCTGCAACCCCCCTGTGCCTGCAGGACTGCAATCCCCCTGTGCCTGCAGGGCTGCAATCCCCCACATCCCTGCAGGGCTGCAATCCCCTGTCCCTGCAGGGCTGCAATCCCCCTGTGCCTGCAGGGCTGCAATCCCCCTGTGCCTGCAGGGCTGCAATCCCCCACATCCCTGCAGGGCTGCAATCCCCCTGTGCCTGCAGGGCTGCAATCCCGCTGTGCCTGCAGGGCTGCAATCCCCACATCCCTGCAGGGCTGCAACCCCCCTGTGCCTGCAGGGCTGCAATCCCCCACATCCCTGCAGGGCTGCAATCCCCCACATCCCTGCAGGGCTGCAATCCCCCTGTCCCTGCTTCTGGCCCCAGCTGCACCCCCAGGACAGTGGGGACCCCTCAGGACACAGTGGGACACCCCAGGACACAGTGGGGACCCCTCAGGACACAGTGGGAACCCCCAGGACACAGTGGGATCCCCCAGGACACAGTGGGGACCCCTCAGGACACAGTGGGACCCCCCAGGACATAGTGAGACCCCTCTGTGGCACCATCCCCCTGCCCTCCCTTTGGCGCACAGCGGGGTCACAAAGCTGCCAGCCCTGCTGACAGCCAGGCTCCAAGGTGCCTGAGAGTCCTCCACAGCCATCCAAAAATAATTCAGGAATTTGAAATGGCCAAAGCAGCGTTAATTCTTCTTATCATGAAAACCAACGGCCTTTGGGGAAGAGGGTTTTAAATTTTTTCATGAGGAAATTGCTCAGCATAAATTCTTAATTCCCTTCGTGTGCCACCATGCATCTCACAGCCCCCCCATGGTTTCCTGGGATTTTCTTTATTTTTAGGGAATTGTTTGTTCTACCAGGTATAAATGGGCAATATAATAAATCCAGATTTTCAAAAAATAGTTTATAAATATTGTGATACCTGCTGTGTGAATATATTCATGCTCAACAACATGGTCTTGGTGGTTTTTTCTTGCTGCTTTATCTGAAAGAGAGGTATTGGTACCACGGAGCAGAACTGGGCATTTCTTAACATCCCCTCAAGTCCCTCTTTGTCTGCTTTCTGGTAGAGCCAGCTGAAAGCCCTCAACTTTTCTTTTTACACTCTTTTCACTCTTTACAAGAGATGGAGGAACTGGTGCAGTTCACACCTTGTCTCACAGGTTGTTACTGGGCTCTGGGAGATTGTTACAGAATGACCAATGGTTTGCTGTTTATATCCTGCTTTCTCTAATCTCTTCCACATATTTATAAAATTTTCCATTTCACACCTTTCTATACTCACAGCGTTTTTGCAACAGGGACTAAACTTTAGCCAAGAACAAACAGAGACAGCTCATCCCCAGCTGGCAGAGGCCCAAATCCAGCTGTAGTAAATTTTGGATGCTCTCAGCAGAAAATCAGGGTCAGAGCTGCCCTGTTGCTCTGCCGGGGAATGGACAGGTAAAGGTTTGGATTTGAAAGCCACGTGTCCTCACTCTTCTACCACAATGCCAATGGTTTTTAGGCACTTTCCCACTTTTGTATCAACAGAAGATCCAGGAGACAGAACCCCAGTTTCACACCCTGCCTTAGAGAGCAGGCATGAAAAAGGAAAAGCAGGGAAAGAAAAGCCAAAGGTTTTCCTGCTCGTGCCAAGACCACTCTGGCTGAGATGCTGCACTCACAGAGCAGCCCCTGCCCACCCAGCACCCCGTGGCTGTGCCAGCGGCAAGGACAGACAGACGGACAAAGGACAGACAGATGGACAAAGGACAGACAGACGGACAAAGGACAGACAGACAAAGGACAGAAGGACAAAGGACAGACAGACAAAGGACAGACAGACAAAGGACAGACAGATGGACAAAGGACAGAAGGACAAAGGACAGAAGGACAAAGGACAGACAGACAAAGGCTGCTCAGCCTGGCAGCACCTTGCTTGGCCCTGGGCATCCATGACCTCGAGAGCTTCCTGGAGCAGAGCGGGGTCAGACTGCGGCACCTGCAGCGAACCCAGGGGAGGCAGAAGAGTCCCAGGGTCCTTCACCAACACTCTGTGCTGACACCAAGCCCCCAGCGACGACACTGCCATCCCCATGGCTGCTAGGGACACTCCCCAGCACACTGCTGTCCCTGCTGTCCCTGCTGTCCCTCCTGTCCCTGCTATCCCTGCTGTCCCTCCTGTCCCTCCTGTCCCTGCTGACCCTCCTGTCCCTGCTGTCCCTGCTGTCCCTCCTGTCCCTGCTCTCCCTGCTGTCCCTCCTGTCCCTGCTATCCCTGCTGACCCTCCTGTCCCTGCTGTCCCTCCTGTCCCTGCTGTCCCTCCTGTCCCTGCTATCCCTGCTGTTCCTGCTGTCCCACTAGCAAAGCTGAGCTCAAGGCACTCAGGGGAGGTGAAACCCACCATGGCAGCATCACATTTATTGTGCTGCAATAAATCACTGCTCAATCCACGTTGCTGTTGAACAGATAAATGGTGCTGCAGCTTTCCAACACGCCAGGCCCAACCTTTCCCAGTTGCTGGTGCTTGGAATGTGCATTCCTGCTCACCAGGGTGAGCAGTGCTGGGAATGGCACGGGTGATTTCCCAGGCACTGCCCTCCTACCCAGCACTGCTTCTAAAGGGTAGGGGCTTGTGAGGAGCAGTCCAGGAGCAGCTGCACCTCATCTATCTACAAAACACCCCAAAACAAAGCCTATACAATGCTTTAGGATTTCTCAAGAAGTGTTTGCACGGTGTGACTCTTTATGAGCTGTAAAAAGTAAATATTTGGATAGCATTTAGCAGACCAGACGGATCCATCTGGGGCTAAATCCTCATAAGGGAAAGAACTGTGAGAAGAGAATAAATATGAGAAACAAAAAGAGGTGGAAGAATGTACAAAAAAATCTTTTATTCAGAAAAAGGTTTAAAAACAAAAGCAGCAAACAGTTTGGGGGTAGGGCTGTTGTTTGGCTTCTACAATAATACTGCTTTTGGCTGAAGTTTAAAACCTCAAAACTTTCTGTTAATCTTTATTTGGTGAGTGACAAACACAGAAAGAACCATCCTAAACATGTATAGGTTTCGTCTGCTTTTAGAGGAGTTCCAGTAAGTTCATTTGGCTGTGTGTGTTACACTAAACACTGAAATAACCATCCTAAACACGTGTAGGTTTCGTTTTGGTGCCCGAGGAGTTCCAGCAAGTTCCATCTGGCTGTGTGTGTTACACTACAGAGGCAGCCAGAGATGAAGGACCCAGCAGAAACTGAGAGCCCGGCATGAGAGCACCTGGGGGACACCCAGCAGGAAACAGCAGCACCACGGCAGAGCTAAGCTCTCCTCAATGCCAGGCTTAGCCAGCAGGCTCAGCCTTGCCCAGGCTCCAGGAAACGCAGGGACAGCCACGTCAGTGCCCGGGACCCAGAGCTGGGCTCCGCATCCCACCGAGGGCACCCGCTGTGCCAGTGACCTCCCGGCGCCCATCCACTGGCTGCAAATGCGTTCTAAAGGACGGAAAAACACTCACTCACCTCATCCCCCTCTCTCCCACTGGCTGCTTGTGTCTCCAGAGCAGCCAGGTGTGCGGGGTGCCTGTGTCCAGTGACAGCAGCCATGGCCACCAGAGCTGGGCAGCCAGGGATGGGACAGGGACAGGGACAGGGATGCAGCTCCACTGCTGAGTGAGGAACTGTGGGGCACAAGGAAAATCATCCCCAGCCCTGACCCACAACGGGCCTTTGGCAATTTCTCTACAAATGCCTGCACCTGAGAGTGACAAATGTGCATCGTGGTCACTGTGCAAAGAACACACACCCCCAGGCACGAGGGGACAAGGCTGGACCTGCATTATCCCAAAACACCCAGAGCGGAGAATGGGGAAGCTGATACTACTGCTGTAATTAAATCTTCACTAAAAGGGTGGGCAGGGATTGGAAGCGCCCAGGGAGGGTTGGATCCCCATCCCTGGAGTGTCCCAGGAATTCCTGGAGGTGGCACTGAGTGCTCTGGACAGGGTGGGGATGGGCACAGGGTGGGCTCCATGGGCTGGCAGGGCATTTCCAACCAAATGATTCTGTGATTCTATGGATACAGCTGACGTAGTTGAAGATCATTACCGCTGTGAACTTTCCTTATTGCTCAAGAGATTTTGGGCACAGGCCCTTCAGCAAGCTCTGTGCTGCTAAAAGAAGCCACCCCACTGAGCTGATGGCAGCAACGCCTCGCTGAGAGCCCCGGGGTTATTGCTGGGTGTCTCTTGCATTGATATACAGATGCTCGCAAGCTGTCCAGGGGATGTCCCCACCTTCCTGGGGACTGCATTCTGGTTCTCACAGAGTGCTCAGTGATGCAGGAAACAGGACTGAGATCCTGCAGAGGTGCTGCAGCGGCAGGGCTGTCACAGGAGGGGATTTGTGAGCCCTCAGTTTTGTTCCCATGTGTACCAGTCCTTGTCTTTAGGATCCCTTTACCCGTGGACTTTGTCACTGATGGTGACAAACGCTGACACAGCTGCCCAGGGCAGTAAGGTGCAAACTTCACCATTTGCCCTTTCTCCTGTCCTGGTGTTGTTTGCAGTGGGATGAGAGCTGCTCCCCAGCCTCACCTCACTGCAGGAGCTGCACCAGGCACCCACTGGGCTGCCCCTGCCAAAGAACAGCAGCATCTCACTTCCTGAGCAGCTGAAGTCCCACTGAAGACACCAGCCTGTGATGTCCTTTCTGCCCTGATTTACTCCTGTGCCCTCAGCATAAAGTGAATCACGTCCTACCCACTGCAAAAGTCACAAAACCACAGAACCAGAAGGGACCCCCCTGCCATGGGCACGGACACCTTCACCAGACCAGGCTGTTCAGTGCTCCACCCAACCTGGCCTTCAACATTTGCAGGGATGGGGCAGCCACAACCTCTTTGAACAACCTGTTCCAGTGCCTCACCACCCTCAAAGTGTACATTGTCCCTCCTGTAAATCACCCTGGCTCTAAACACAGAACAGAAACATCCACATCATTTCAAGCACACTGGGAAACATTGTGGTGCACCTGGAAATTGCTTTTGAATAACAAATTCAGTAACTATATTTTATTTGTTTGTTTTAAAGGAGTGTTTTCAGTGCATAGCATGGACTGCCACTGGATCCAGTGCTTGTTGGGGTAAAGGACATCCACTCCAGGAAAAATCTTCTCATCTGTGTCACAGACCTGATCAAATGCAACATTTAAAAAAAAGAGTTCTAGAAAAAGAAATGGCATTTGTAACAGTTATAGAAAACAGTCCATGTGTGTCAGAAGTTACATTTGCCCTCGTTGCCTCTCTCCTGGCCTGGAGTGTGAGCAGACAGCGCTGGTCTCTGCCATCCTCCAGAGACAGAACAGGCAGCACCTGTGTGCTGTGAGCAGCTCCTCTGGCTACCACTGCAATTTCAGTGCTCAACTGACCGCTTGCAGCTGCCCAGAATCGCAGCAAAAGGCGTTAAATACAAATGGCACTGTGGGACACTGAGACGGGAGTTTCACCCTCAGGGAAAACCTCGACAGCTCATAGGAACAATCCTTAGCGATGCTTAAAGGTGTTTAGGCTCCGTACCTAAGCCAAACCTGCAGACCGTTTACCCCTCATTGTTGCAAAGTTCCTTAGTAAAAACTAACCCGATTATTGAGCTCTCTTGCTCAATCTTAGCATTCAAGGCAGGTACCAAGACTGGAAATGCTCAGACTGCATGGTCTGGGTTTTAAGCACTGGAAAATGAGGAGCTGTGACAGGAAACTCAGGCAGCCCTAGCAAGCAGTGGTGTTTTCCCTACAGTAACACACCAAGCAGCTCCCACCGGCCTTCCAGCCTCGTGTGGGGAGGAAGAGAAATATCTGACCTGCCTCTGAGCCTCGAGCCCGTGGGACTGAGTCCAGGGTGAGAGCTGGGACTGCTGGAGCTGCTGTGGACACAGCCAGAGCCTCTGCTCACTGAACAGATGCACGGTGCCACTTTCACACTTACCCATCTCCCCACAAGGACCCCGTGCCATCCCCTCTGAGAGTTATCCTCTGCAGGATGTGACAGAAGGCATCAGCTCTACAGCACCCACTGAGCTTTAACACTCACATCAGGACACCTAACCCAGCCCTCACCTTTCAGGAGTGCTTTACTCACTGCTCCTCTCCCCATCGCCACGGGCAAGCTTTTATATCCAAATGGATTTGCCCAATTATTTTTTTCTCACATAGCACAGATACAGATCTTATTCATCCAAATTTAACAAGTACCAAACTATCAGCCCTGCACAATTTGCCTTGCAAACCAGCTTATGTCCCCTCTCTCTACCCCTTCCATCATGTTTGTCCTGGCTCCTGGAGCAGCCCAGAATCCAGCTTCAATCATTCCTGTCATGGCTCACTGCTGGAGCTGCCCAGGCTGCACGTCTGGGCTGCTCCTGTCCCTTTCCCCGTGGGGATGGGGGATGTTCTGGGATGTTCTGGGACGTTCTGTCTGGCCTGTGCTTCCCCACACACAGCCCAGCTCTCAGGTACCACTGCTCCTCACTCAGTGTTCAGCACTCCTTGCTGTTGGAAACGGCTTCCATGATAATCCCTCATTGGATAAAGCAGGCTCTTGGGAGCTCATCTGAAAATGCTTTCTATGAAAATGCTGTGATACTTTATGCTCTTTTACCCACTCCCCTCAGTGCAGAAGATGTGGATTCCCAGCCCCCAGGCAGGCATTGCTCGGACACTGCTGTACTTGTGTGCAGCTCTGATCCTCTCACACTGCAGAGCTTCCTCTGCCCAAGCAATTGGCAAAGTCCTGCAATCGCAGTGGCCATTCCTCACCGGGTTCTTTTCACTCTAGTTTCCTGCTCCTGAGCACTGCCAAACTTTTCACCTGGATGCCATCTGGCTTGGGATCCCTTTCCAGCTGGTGTAATCTGACACGGCTCCCTCCAGCATAGCCTGCCTTTGATGTAATCGCTGCTGGCCGAAAGCTGCAAGACCGTGCCAAAAACACAACGACAGCAAAAGTTCCTTCCCCATTTTATTTTCTTTTTCCCTGTCTGTGAATATGTGAAGGCACACCAGGATGGTGTATTGGATCTGCTCACTTTTGACACCTCTGATGGCTGTATCCAGGTAAGATCACCGTATCTACAGTGCAGCTTTCTGCAGTGGTCTCAGGAGCTGCACAAAACCTTGGAAAAGACTTTCCAGAGAAGTCCAGCACTGTTTGTGTCTCCGCATTGCGTCTATCTGTGTGCCACAGATCACTGGAGGTCAGCAAGTATCCCGTGGATGAGGCAGAATTCCAGAATTTCAATATCTTTCTAATTTAATTATATATTTAATTTGTACTTTCTGACAAGTAACGCCGCTGGTCAGGATCTGGCAGAGCTTTTGCCGTTCCAGTTGCATCCCTGCCTGATGAAGTTTGCCACAGAGGAGACCTGAGAGGACTGGCCCGTGGGTTCAGCGTGGCTTAGGATGTGCCCAGGGTGCCCAGCTCGGGCACGGGCTCGCCGCGTTGTGTCCCTTTCTGGGACCGCACCAGGGGATGCTTCGCGCAGAGCAGCAGTGACTGATCTGTCACTGCTCAGGTTTCTTTGGCAAAGTTACCGGGCAGGTTCCTTCCGCAGCGGGGGTTGCCGTGAGCTGCGGGAGACTCCGGGGCACCCACGGGCTCTGCACGGACCCCCAGAGCCCAGGGCTCCGCTCCGGGGCGGGATGCTGGTCCAGCATCGCCCAGCATCGCCCCCGCCCCTGTCCCTGTCCCCTCCCGGCACGGCCCCATCACCGTGCGCTTCCCGGAGGAAGCTCCTGGGGACACCGCGGGGAACAAGGGGCTCCATCCCCGGGGACAGAGCTCGGGACAGAGCTCGGGACAACCCCCGGAGTGCCCGGAGTGGCCGCCGGCCCTGGGGAGCCGCTCCCCGCGGGCGGCAGCGCCCGTCCCGGCGCAGGTTGGGCA
>VWZS01007220.1:218184-276101 GCA_013397075.1 Rhabdornis inornatus
CCGTGCCCGGCGCCTCCCGGGGGTGGGACGGAGCCCGGAGCCAGGGCCGGGGCTGGGGCGGCGGCGCAGCCGTGGGAGCGCCGGTGCCGTGCTCTGTCCCCGTCCCCGGGGTGACGCCGTGTGACACCGCCCGCAGCGTCCGGGGCTCCCGGGCCAGCGGCCGAGCCCCCGGAGCGCCCTGCCCGCCTCCGGGCGCTCCTCACGGGCACGGTGTGACGTGAAAATGCAGCGTGATTTGTGTCCGGTGCGGTGCGAGGGCAAGCCTCGGGAGCGTTTCTCATCGCGGCAAATGGGGCAAAAGCCGCAGCTGGCACAGGCGGGCAGGGCGAGGAACGCTCGCTCCGGTCCGGCTCGGCTCGGCTCGGTTTGTGAATGAAGGCAGGTGCTGCTGCCAGGGCCGGGCTCCCGCAGCCCGGACACTGCCCCGAGAGCAGCAAAGCCCCTGTGCCCGAGCGGTGCAGGCACATCCCAGAGCGCGGGGAGCGTTTCCAGGGCTTTGCTCCTTATGAATGCACATCTGGCACAGAGCTGGGTCCAGACTTGCGCTGTGTGTTAGGAGCGCCTTTGCTCAGAGCCCCGGGATGCAGTAACCCAAGGGTTTTTTGGTTTGGTCTTCAAAGTCTGCTTTGCTCTTTTGTCACTTTAAAGGCTGTTCTGTCGTTCACAGTTTGATTGTAACTGCTGTAGTCCAAGGATGCAGTTCACCTTTTCTTCAAGTTAAGTAGACTTTTACTATTATCGCCACAGTTAGTTTTACACTTAAGCGTGCCGTTTTATAGTAAATGAACGCTGTGAAAGTGTTAATTTCCTCCTGATTGCTATGGCTGTGGCCTTGGGCGTGTTTATGTGTGAGTGATGCTGGTGTGTTCAGCGGGGTTTCAGCAGGTGGCTCCTGCCTCTTTCCTATCCGGGGCTGGAGCCCAGGGTGACAGGTCTGTGTCACCGAGCCTGTCGCCCATAGGAGCCCGGTGGCTCGGTGGGAGCAGTGTCAGTGCAGGAATGCCCGGCTCTCAGACCCAGCCATTTCCTTCCTGTTCGTCCCTGCTCGGGATCCGCGGCTCCGGGCGCTCCTGGGCTCGCCGGGCAGCGTTTGCGGGAGCCGAGGGAGCACACCTCAGTTCTAGCTGGGAAAAGCCTTGCCGTGAAAAACTGCCGTTTCTGCAGCGACAAAAGCGGGCTCGTTTGGATCAGTGTCACTGCAGGGTGGGAAATGGACAGAGTGCTCTGCACATCTGTGGTCCTGGTGTGGGGCTGGTGGCTGCCTGGCCGGGCTCCTGGAGTTGCATTGGGGCAGTTTGGGTGCAGAAACGGTGACATTAACTGGGTTTGGGGACTTGGCTCTCGAGCCGTGTCTGGGAGCTGGCAGTGGCTGTTCTGCTTGCAGAGCCCTTCCCGTGCAGTCGAGGAAGATGTTTCTTTGCTGTGACCTGGAATGATTTCAGTTCTGAACAGGGACTTGCTTTGATGGACTGCGCCAGAGCTGGGCTGGAAAACCATTTCCCATTCCTTGAAGTCACGTTTTCTATTTCTGATTTCAGTGGGTGACCCGTACTGTAATTAAACCCTGCGCTGTCAGTCGGGTGTTGCCCCAGCTGGAGGCAGTGTGGCAGTGAGTGCTGGCACAGGGCAGTGCCAGGGCCAGGTACCCCACACTCAGAATCCTGCTGCCTCCCGTGCTGGGATCCCATCTGCTGTGGGCCAGAGCCCTGTGGGGAGCATTCCCACCTGGAGCTCGGCACAGGTGCCTGTGTGAGAGGCTGCTCACCCAGCAAACCCCGTGCTGGCTCTGGCTGCCCCTCTCCAGGTGTCCCCTGAGTGCTGTGGCAGCAGTGGTTTGCACTCCAAGAGTGTGCTTTGTGTGTGCAAATGCTCTTGAGACCAGCGTTTTATAGCTTTAAATGCCTTCAGGAGGCAGGTTTGCCTGGTGGGACAGTCTTTCCTAGATCTGTGGTGCTGCTGACCTGCCTGTACTTTTGCAAAGAGGACAAAATAGCTTTTTTTGCTCTCCAGTTGGCAGAAGCAGGTTATGATAGCACATGGGTTTGCTCCTGCCAGCCATCCCCATCCACTAATTGCCTGTTGCAGTGGTGACCTGGGAGCTCATGAATAAACATGGCAAAATGAAGAGGGACTGAGCTGGGTTCATTTCATTCCTCTAGTAGTTTTGCTGCTTCATTAAAAATGTTAATGGAGTATTAGATCTTCAAATATTCTTCCAAGTTACATGAATATGTGCATCTCATGAATATGAATGTGTATGATTTTTGGTATCTTTGTGTTTACTTAAGCATTTAATACTTTTCTTCCTATAGAATCATTTCCTGGTTTTGTCACAGCATACACAGTAAAAAAAGATGGAGTTCAGGCTACCCATGAGTCACTCTTTCTCTTTTCCCTCTCCTCTGATGCGCCTGCCTGTGGCAGGGGAATTCAATTAGATGATCTTTAAAAGTTCCTTCCAGCCCAAACCTGTGATCCCATCTTCTCCCTCTTTCTCTCCCTCTCTGATTCCTTGCTTCCTTTGCTTCCTCTCTCTGCGCTGACAAAATTTCACGTGTAACCTGCAATGAGCTCCGTGCTGTGGTGGGCACAGAATCCATTTGCCTGGCACTGCACTGCTTTTGCTGTACAGGGGTTTAATTTATATCCTGAGGATTTTCCCAATCTGCTGTGTCCCCTTCATTCTGCTCAGGTGCTTCTGAACAAGTGCTGCTGTTTTTGCTGACCCCTGGGAGAGGGGTGTGAGCAGCAGGGGAGGGGAGGCGCTGGGCAAAGCTTCTCCCAGCACATGGCCAGTGCAGAGCAGGAGCTGTGGCTGCTCCTGCTGCAGGGACAGGTGAGATCTCTGCCTCTCTGTGATCTCTGTGGCTGCCCCAGGAATTTTGTTACCGTGTGCTGTGTGTTTGTCTGGGTGCAGGCACAAACACTGGAGAAGCTCCCTGGTGCTCACACCTGAAAACCTGGTCTGACTCCACATCAGTTCCAGGTGACTTTGACAATCTGTGCTGGTTAAGTGTCACCATGAAGATCTTTAGGGAAAGGATTTCTGAGCTGCCCAGCAGATGTAGCTGTACAGGTTCTGACATTTCTCCCCGGGCTGGAATACAGTTCATTTCTTCCAGGCATCTTTGAAATTGCAGTGTATGAGCCTAAATCAGGTCAGAGCTTCTGAAACCCTTCCATCTTCGTGCACTGGGTGTATGCAATTCGTAAATTCTCAGGACAGGTTTAGTCAGAACAGGGGTGCAATGATGACAAGGTAGGCGGAAGTTAACCAGAATGTGTTACTTTATTGTTTTAAAAGAGAAGGAGGGCAGAAGTGTGCTGGGGAATTGCTGTGTGGTGCTGATACCCAGGGTTCTGAAGGACTAACAGCATTGCTGCCCTACCTGTGCCCCTGCTTTCCTTGAGTCTGCAGAGCACTGGCCTTCATGTGGCAGTGCCATGGGGGGGCAGTGAGCTTTGACGTGCCGAGGTGGCCTTCACCTCTCCACATCTGGGAGAGTGTGTCCCTTTTTCGTACAGTGCACAGAGGCCAGGGATGGAACTTCCTGTCTCAAGCCCTTTTTGTAGTATTATCATGAATAAACTTATTCTTTAATTCTGAGTATGAACTTGAAGTATTCTTTATCTGTTAAAAGATGAAGTCTATCCTTGAATTTGAAATATAAATAGTTCCCGTAATAATTCTTCAAAACAGCCTTCCTTTCTGATGGATGGTGATCACAGTGTAGTCTCTCTTTATCATGTCTGATGCTAATTTTCTGATTCTGAAGCAGTGGGTGTAAGTTTGTTTTGGTATTGGACATCTGTATTGGTATTAGCTGATAACTATAAAAGGTTTTTTGGCTTTCATTTTGATTTTTTCTATTTTTTTCCCCCATGAATAATTATTTGAATTTTGTGGAATGTTTCAGATGTGGTAGGATAGGAAATGTATTAGTTAGATTTTGGTTTCTAAATAAGCATTAAGAGTAGCGTGTTGCCGTTCAAGGCACCCCCTCTTCAAATTACAGCTATGGGGTTGAGTGAAAGGTAATATTTGATTCATTGTGACTTGTTAAAAGAAACTTGTTGTTTCGCTGCTGACTTGCCCATGGGTCAGGCAGTGTTGATGTTACCTGGAGTGGAAGATCAGACCAGCCCGACCTGTGCAGGTTAGGTGATGTTCCTCTGGGATGCTGCAGTGTGGGGGAGCATTCCCACAGGTGGGCTGGGTGGGGAGCTGGGCTGGGGCTGGGCAGGTGAGCCAAGGACAGGACACAGGGGAGCTGGGCTGGGGCTGTGGGCAGGTGAGCCAAGGACAGCACTGGGGACAGGACACAGGGGAGCTGGCTGTGCCAGGTCCATGCTCCTGTGCTGCCCAGGGCTCGGTGGCAGCGGGGCTGTGGCCAGCGGGGTCTGGCAGGGCTGAGCCCAGCACTGAGCGTTCTGGCTGGCTCACAGATTGACCCAGACCGGGGGTTATTGTCTTGCTCTCTTTGGTGCTGCAGGATTGTGTGCTCACAGCTCAGACTTGCATTTGAGGGCTGTGTGCTTACTGAGCAGTAACATAGGAGGCCAATGGAGAGTATTTTCCATTCTCTATGATGGGAACTGCAGAAAGAAGTGAACTCCAACTTCTCTTTATCTGACTCTGCACTCTGTGCTTTCTAGTTTCTGGTCCTTTCGGATTCTGCTTTCAGTTTTTTTTGGTGTGGGAGGGGCCGTGTTAGTTTCTTAAGTATTGTTGCCGCCTTCTGTTTGTTTGGTTTTCTGTGGCAGACTCTCAGATGTTTTTCCTTCGGTTTCTGCCATGCTCATGTTTATGTTGTGTTTTAGGGGCTTTCTTGTTTGACTCCATTCTGCACTCTCTGTGCAGAGGTGAAACTTTGGGGTAGACCTGGCTGCAGAATAGCCCTGGCTTTGTGTGCCCTGTAGAATGATGCTGTGGAAAAGGATTTTGGTTTGGAATTCCTTCCCGCTGCCCGTGCTCAGCGCTGGGGTGAGCTGAGGGAGGGTGGGCAGCTGCTGGGCTCGGGCAGTGCAGTGCCCAGGCTGCCCTGTGCTGCACAGGTGCCTGCCCAGGTGTCTGGGGACAAGGAGCCAGTGCTGGTACCTGGAACAGCCTGGGCTGGCTGAGGGGTGCTGCCTGGTAAAACTCAAACTCCTCCTTGGTTTGTCTTGGGAGGGCGATGCAGCTCCATAGGGTCAGTGTCAATCCCTGCCCCTGCTCGGAGAGGAGCTGGGTGCTTGTCCTGATTTACAGCTCCCGAGTGCCAGCTTCCAGGGAGGGCTCCTGGCATCCCTCGGGCAGGCTAAGGACACCTGGCAGGGGGTGCTGGGGTGGCCAGTGGCAGCGGGTGCTGGGGGTCCCTGGTGACCAGTGGCCAGGGGTACTGGTGGTGCTGGGGTGGCCAGTGGCAGTGTGTGCTGGGGGTCCCAGGTGGCCAGTACCCTGCTCAGAGCACCCCCAGCTCCCTGCCATGGCCCAGGGTCTGTGTCCTGCTCGCCACCACTTGTCCCCTGCAGCCCCTGGGGTGTGCTCAGAGTCACAGCTGAGTATGAGCTGCACAGAAATTTCTCCTGTAGGTACCAGTGAGGAGCAGGACCCGAAGCAGACGTGCAGTAAGGCAGTGCCAGGTTATTGTGCATCCACATAGTTGTAAAATTTGAAGCTGTAGTTTGCTGAAGACGACTGGAGCACTAACAGTGCAGGCAGCACAGAGGGTAGAGGTTTCCTCCAAGAGTTGTATGCACTTTTTTCCTTAGCAAAAAATCCAGCATTTTTCTTTTTAGCAAATAGCTGTACAATTCTCTGAGCAAAAGAGTTTTCCATTGAGAACGGGTGCAGTGTTTAGCCTTCCTTCAGGAAGATGCTCAGAGGTTTATCTTACAGACTATCTTTTTTTTTCCATTGACTGTTATCACTGACAACAGGAGGAGGTAATAGTGGCAAAGTGCATTGCAATTACACCTTTCTTTAAATGTGGTTTTATAGCAGTAGAGCTGGCATTTTGCAGCTTGTTGGGCTTCCACAAGTCACCAGTTATACCAGTGTGAGGGTTTAAAAGGACTTAGTTCCTATTTTATTTCATATTTGAGTATGAGATTATGCAATGGGGGTAGGAGACCACAGGAATGGTTTACATGCAGGTTTGATAGTTTTTTTGCTTGGACAAGCACTAGGCCATATTTTAAAGCTTTTCTTCCTGCTCCAAAGTTCTCATCATCAGTTTTCCTACCACAAAATTTGACTTCAAAGACACAGAACACCAGTCACGCCCTCCAATTTCGTGATTTACATAAAAAGCTGATCTGTTTTTTGCGTACTATTTCTCTTTCCCCTTTTCTATTATTTATTTTGTCATACTGTTTATATATTCTACCCCCATGAATGTGTTTCTTTTTACCTCAGACATTTTCTCTCCCTTTCTGGTACCATGTGTACTCACCTTCCTCTGAAAGCTCTTCCCGTACTCCTCGTTTATGATTTAAAGTGAGTCACTTGAAGGGGGTTTTTTGATTTGCAGTTCTGTGGGTGCCTCGTACACTGTCAGGAGGGTGAGTGTGGCTGCCCTGAGCACTCTCTGTTCTTGCTGAAGAGACCCCACCAGGTTAAACTGAGTTTCCTCTCCACCGTGGGCATGCTGTGCCTTGGCATCCGAGTGGGAAGAGGAGAGGCAGTGACTGAAGGACCTTGGCAGACAAACTGGCCTTGGGTGTGGCTCTGGAAGGTGTCTCTTCACCACCCTGCACAGGACCAGCCCCTCTGGTACAAAGCTGTAGCTTTGCCTTGTCCTCTGCCCAAACTCTTACCTGAAATTGGAAGGGAAAAAGAGAAAAAGGCAGCCAGATGTGATGCAAGCCAGTTGTGTGCTTTTAGTATGGGGAAGCTCTCAAAATGCATCTGTGTTAGTGTAGGATAATTTTTTTTTTATGTATTCTCTAACCATCTTTCATTCTTTGTGGAGAACAGGAAGTGGTCATGGGAAAACAGGACCCTCTGACTTCAGAGGCTGCTGGAATGGCCTGTCAGAGTCCTTTAGCATCCTTTTGGCATCTTGATTACTGAAGCAGCATCTTCCCCTGCTGAAATTCCCATGAAATATGTTATTTTTCATACTGTGGGGAAGGTCACCTTAAGCACAATAATCATTATTCTGGGGAAGAGCGAGTATTACAAGTAAAATGTTACTTTGGCTTCTTTTCTTCCAATGGTGTGTAGTAGTTATTCAACACTCTTAGCACTACTATCAGCACACCATTTTAAAATGTAAATATTTTATTTAATCACTTTAATTTCTAACACTTTTCCTGTTATTGGCAGAATTTGAAGTTAAAGAATGTATTGAAGCAAACAAAAGTGTTCATTGTTCTTATATGATATTTGAAGTCAGATATAATTGATGGTTTTCATTAATGTCTTCAAGTTGTTAAGTACTCATCTTCATGAGTCAGTCAGCTGTAACAAATGATATCCTTGAGAGCAGAACATTAAAGCTAAGGAAGGCAGTTGAGCTGTGCTGGTGTCCCAGGGTTTGTTCTCTCCTGGTACCTTAGGGTGGCTCCAGCAGCTGCTGGGGTGTGGCTGGCCCTGGCACCTGGCTGTTTATTACCCTGCAGCTCTGGGCTGTGATTCCTGGCACCCCTGGCTCAGGGATGTGGTTACAAGGGCCAAGGTGCAGCACGGGGAGCCCTCCTTTCGCTTGTGCTTTGTCACTGGAAGGATTTTCTCTTCAGGTTTTGGTTTGTCTGCAGTAAAGCAGCTTCTCATCTTTCCTTCTACTGTTTCCCAAGTTGGTGAAAAGCTCTCCCACCTATATTCCTTGCCAAATCCTGCTGTCCCTGTCTCTTCTGTCTCTTCTTTTCCCTGGTTTCACCTTGGTTTCTTTTCTAATACAGTTCACAGCCAGGAGCTCGAGTCAGGAGAGGCTTTGATGTCACACACAGTTGTAGCAGAGGCAGAAGGAAGGGATGGATGATGTGTGGTGTGCAGGGCTGCCTGCCCTGGGCAGAGCCCAGCCAGGGGTTCTGCTCAGCCAGAGCTTTTGGATAATGTGGGTAAAGGAGAAGAAATCCTGGCTTCCCACACACAGGCTTTTTTCTGAGACATACACGTGGTTTTGCATTTGCCTGCTTCCTGCAGGCAGCTGGCTGGCTCTGTACCCTGCATGGCACGGGCTTTGCTCTCCACCCTGCCTGGTCTGGGCTTGCCTGCTCCTTGCAGGTCACTGGCAGCTCCAGAAGCACTGGAAGTATGGCATTTGCTCACATCCTGCTTGTGCTCAGTCTTTGAAAGCCAGAAGGAAAAAATGTTGATTTGGGCTGGTTTGCATCTGGAAGCCATGCACTGTTCCTCTTAGATGGTGTACTGGATGGTGCTGGAGTGAGGTGGTTTGGAGGTCTTCCCTTGCAACAAAAAATATGTAGTGTTAAATTAGGCTCAAATTTGGAACCCATGGTGTTGGACTGCAGCACTCCTGGGTGCAGATCTCTGTGTGGGACACCAATGGCAACCAGAGTTCAGACAGGGACTGTGTGCCTGTGTTGTGCAGCAGTTGCCCAGGACTGTCCAACCCTCAAAACAACCTGGAGAAAAAAATACCTGCAAAAGGTGTGTTCCAGGAGGAGTGGTGGTTAATGGTGGGAATGCTGGGCTCTGGAAATCAGGGTTCAGTTTGCATTCAGCCAGGAGCATCCTGCGTGTCCCAAAGCAGATCCCCAGATTATTGTCGCTCCCACAGGGACACCCCCATGCTCGGGACAGGCTGTGGGCATGGAGTGCTGGTTCTCTTGCTCGGAAGGGGAGCATTTTGGAAGGGGAGCATTTTGGAAGGATGCTCTGGAGGGTCTGAAGCTGGTGCAGGGGAGGGCTGTGGTGGCAGGTGAGCATGGCTCTGCAGCTGGAGCAGGTGTGCAAGCAGAGCTGTTGGCAATGGCTGAGCACCTCCTGCAGCACAGCCTGTGTGGGCAGGCACCCCCCTGCCTTACTGGAGACCCTCCTGGCCAGACAAAGGCTCAGCTAATGAGAGCTGTGAGAGCTTTTGGCTTGACTGGAGCTTCTTGGCTTGCAGGAGCTCAAAGCAAGAGCAGCTCCCTTTAGCTATGGGAGCAAGTACAGGCAGGGAGGGATGCTCCGTGTGGCTCTGTGCTCTGCTGAGGCTCTGTTCAGACAGACACTGTTTACAGGATGTGGAGAACGTCACCTTCTCTAGAACATACACCTTGCTACGAGGCCTCACTCACACGATCACAGGCTCTGGGTGCCATGGGAACACACAGGATCCAAAACCTGTTTGTTGTACTTCACCTGAGGTAGAGCTGCCTCTACATGTTCACTCCTCACTTGCCATTTTCCACTGCGTTCTTGAAAAGAAATTTTTTAATTGTCCTGGAATGCTTGAATGTGTTGGCAAGGCACTGGGTGTTGATGGCTGGGCTCTTTGGAGCACCTCTGTACCGGGCTGGTGGCACTGGTGGCATGGCAGTGGGTGAGCAGTCAGAGGCACACAGGCATTGGGAGCAGGACCTAATGCTGAATTCTTTCATTAAAGCTTTTAAAGTGATATGGTGGGAGCTTGTTTTGAAGCTTTTTGTTTTCCTGGTGTGGCAAACTCTAAGTTTAGAGGCTTTACCAATCCTTTTGGGAAAGCAAAACCAGTTTTCCTGTAGGAAGAGCTCAGAATTGTGTGCTGAACTCTGTGTATCAAGTGAATATGAAAAGAAATGGTACAGAAATCCCTTGAGGAAAGTCTGTACTCATAAAGTACCATCAGCCAGCATTGGGTCTGCTTTAATTACTTCAGAATTTTTATTTAAGGACTGAATTTTTGCTTTTCTCAGACTCTCTGGGCAGAGAAGACCTTTCCCTGCACTCTTGGGCAGACAGCTGTCATTGGGTCCAGCACTGCAGCAGATTTGCACAGAAAGGTTCCCTTTGACAGGGGCATTGGTTGTTTGTGTTCCTGAGTTGACCATGCAAAATATTTTTAAAAACCATCTGTTCAGAGTGAAAGTTTTGATCTAGAATTCTTATTGTGCTTTTTATTGGAGGAAGAAATTGAAAAAGTGTTTGGGTGTTTTTTTATATTTATTTTTAACTTCAAATGCCGCCAGGCACATGAAGAAGTCAAGAACTGGGCGGGACAGTGTGATAGGACCAACCCACGCACTTCAGAGAACTGGATGTGACCCAAAAATCTTCTGCTAAGACAAGTTTATTTTCATGAACTGGCAGTGTTGTTTTTCTGGGCTGGGAGGACAGGCCTGATCCTGGCTCCACTGCTCACCAGGGCTCTGAAGCCAGTTCTCATTTGTCTTGTGGGACAGCCTTTTAGCAAAAAGGAAACAAACCCTTTTCTCTTCAACTGTCCTTACTAAATATTAAAGTATTTGTTATTTGTGACCATTGTGCGCCTTTTACTGATCTCAGAAAAGAAAGATCTGTAGTTCCTTTCCCACTTTTTCCTAAATTATATGAATGTGGTGTGGATCTGCCTGCTCTTGCAGGCTGTTACTATCATTGTAGTGTCACTGAGGTGTGTGAACAGAAACCTGTCTCCCTGGATGGAGGGAGACAGAACTCTATCAGTCAGGAGAAGGGACACATCCTTTAAGTGAGTGAATTTCTGTGCAAGACTTGCTTGTGTTCCTTAAAAAGAACAAACTTGTGTGAGCATTGTGTTGTATAATGAAAGTGCCTACTGAACAGGTCAGGGTAGGAGCTGCTGCACTCAGAACAGTGCAGGGAAGGTCCGTAAGGAAATGCCAGAGGTGGTGGTACCTCCATCTCTGGAGGTGCTGGGAAGCCGTGTGGACAAAGCCCTGGGCAGGGACTGGACCTCCAGAGCCCCCCCACCTCCTGTGACTCTGTAGCCACACATTGTACATTTTTTCCTTGGTTTTATCTTTGTTGCTGATGCTGTTGGCTGTTGCTTTCCAGCCCTTGCTAGGGATGACAGCATACTTATCTGTTCAACATTTTGTGGCAAATCTTCATTCCCTTTTTCATCTGCGTTTGTTGTGGACGTGGACCATTTCCAGATCCTTTGCAGAGTGACTGGTCCAGGAACTGGAACATGTGCGTGCTTTCCTAAAAATTGGAGGAAAACCATGCATGTTGTCTGTCAGCTTGTAAAGTCTCTAAATACTGTGAAAGTTTCCTCATGCCCTCTTAGTGTGTGGGAACTGGAATCTCCAGGTCAGGCTCGCAGCTCCGATGGGTTTTGTTTGTTTGCTTTTCTGTTGACATTTCAGTAGCAAATAAATTCGCTGTTCCCAGATACTCCAGAAGTGGGAAAGAGCCAGAAGAGCGTTCCAAGAGCCTGGGCCAGAGAGGGCAGTGGATCCGCAGGGTCTGCTGGCAGCTGATGTGGCATTTACCCCAGAATGAAGCTGCAGCAGGGGCACGTGCTGGGAAGTGATTCAAAAGCAGAGGAGCTGCTACTCCTGTACGTTTCTTTTCGGTTCACTCTGTGTTTGCAGCGCTGCTGGTTTTTGCCTTAAGCGTGATTGGTCCGAACAACTGTGCTGAGAGCCGGGACAGGACATCACGGGACAGAAAGTGAACAGAAAGTATTCCTTTTGTTTGTTCAGTCCCGGTGTCACGCACAGCACGGGGGCTGCCGCTTGCTTTGGGGCGATTCACGGCACAGCCGGAGATTCTGCCGGGCTGGGCAGGACCGGACCGGACCCGGCTGGGCTGTGTTGGGCTGGGCAGGACCGGACCCGGCTGGGCTGTGTTGGGCTGGGCAGGACCGGACCCGGCTGGGCTGTGTTGGGCTGGGCAGGACCGGACCCGGCTGGGCTGTGTTGGGCTGGGCAGGACCGGACCCGGCTGGGCTGTGTTGGGCTGGGCAGGACCGGACCCGGCTGGGCTGTGTTGGGCTGGGCAGGACCGGACCCGGCTGGGCTGTGTTGGGCTGGGCAGGACCGGACCCGGCTGGGCTGTGTTGGGCTGGGCAGGACCGGACCCGGCTGGGCTGTGTTGGGCTGGGCAGGACCGGACCCGGCNCGGCAGGGCCGGGCTCGCCCGCTGTGCTGGCGGTGCCGCCGGCGGCAGGGCAGGTTCAGACCCTTCCTTGCCTCTGCCCGGAATTCCAGAGCTGATCCCTGAGGTGGCTCCCGCTGCCTTGGCGCTGTTGCCTGAGCCGGGGCTGGCTGTGCTGCCTGCGGGGCTGGGGTCGGGGTGTGGAGCAGGGCTCCTGTCCCCGTGGCTCCATGGTTCCATGTCTCCATGTCTGGGGCACTCTGGGGATGGTGATGGGGATGGGGTGTGGAGTCCCATGGTTCCATGTCTCGTCTCCCATGGTTCCATGTCTCTGTGGTTCCATGTCTCGTGGCCCGGGCACTCTGCCGAGTTCCCCGGGCAGCGGGTGGCCTGGCACAGCAGGGCCCGCAGGGCTGGGGTCAGGGTGTGGAGCAGGGGTTCTGTGTCTTGTCTCAGTGTCTCCCGTTATTCCATGGCTCATCTCCATGGTTCCACGTCTCTGCAGTTCCATGTCCCCGTGGCCCAGGCACTGTTCCTGGCTCCCCGGGCAGTGGGTGGCTCAGGCCTGGCACAGCAGGGCTGCAGGGCTGGGGATGGATTGTGGAGCAGGGGATCCATGGTTCCATGTCTCGGCTCCATGGCCCGGGCACTGTTCCTGGCTCCCTGGGCAGTGGGTGGCTCAGGCCTGGCACAGCAGGGGCTGCAGGGCTGGGGATGGATTGTGGAGCAGGGGTTCCATGGTTCCATGTCCCCGTGGTTCCATGTCCCCGTGGCCCGGGCACTGTTCCTGGCTCCCTGGGCAGTGGGTGGCTCAGGCCTGGCACAGCAGGGCTGCAGGGCTGGGGATGGATTGTGGAGCAGGGGATCCATGGATCCATGTCTCGGCTCCATGGCCCGGGCACTGTTCCTGGCTCCCTGGGCAGTGGGTGGCTCAGGCCTGGCACAGCAGGCCCAGCACAGGTGGGTGTCCCCAGGGCAGGGCTCACGGTGCTCCGGGGGTGACAGGAGGTGGCCGGGCTGGGGGGATCTCTTGGGGCTGTGGTTATCAGCAGTGCTGTCTCTCCATCTCCCCAGACCCTCTGTGCAAACAGAAAGCAGCTTTGCAGCTGTGTGAGTTCTTTGCTGGAGGAGTGTCTGTCTGTCTGTCTCATCTGCTGCTTGAGGTTTATCCTGAAAGCCCCTGCAGGGTCGTGTCCTGGAAATGGAGAGACCCCTCTGTGCCACACACCATAAACGCACAGGAGCTGCTCAGCTTTGAGTAGTTTGTGACTTTTAGGTTCACCTCTGCAGTGGGATCCAGAAATGGGAGCAAGGACTGGAGCAGAAGAGGATGGACAGGAATCGCAGCTATCTCCCTGGGATGTCACACAAATGCTGAAATATTAATGTATGCCCTGGATAAGTTGTTTAAAAAAGTTTTAAAAAACCAAACAAATAAAACTCAACCAAGAAAAACCCCTAAGCAAATCCTCAGACAGTTAAAAGTGAATGTTATGTAGCCTCATACTTGGCAGGAACGTTGTTACTGTTTTTTCTTCCAAACACAAGAATAAGCCAATGGTGAATCTCAGCTTTAGTGGAAAGCTGGCTTTGCTGAGGGGTCTGGAAGTGCTTGGGTCATGTTGCTGTGTTCCTTAGAGCTCCTCAGAGCTTTCCTTGAGAGCTGGAGAATGTCAGACTGCACTTTGTTTGCATGACCTGTGCACATGCTGACACTTCTGTGCATCACACCATCCTAGAGGGAGATATTTCCAGCTGCCCAGCTTTTTCAGAAGGTTCAGTAGTATTTTAATTAATTGAAAAATGTGAGGCATTTTCCTGAGATCTTGGCAGAACTGAAATTCTTGCTGTGTCTTCGCAGCACTTCTTCCAAAACCTCTTAATTAAATCCATGAACCTAAAAGCTTTAAGAAAATGGAAGTTCTCATTAAATGGGCATATAAAAAAGTTGGGAGACTTACAAAGTTGTTTGTTAAAGTGGGAATTTCCAATTTCTGAAATGTGACATTAACAAAGACAGCTTATTAGACTATTCCATGTGTTCTGTTCCATTTTTCTTGCTTTTTCTTGTTTAAATTGGGTGCTTTTCCTTTAGTACCTATTTTAAGGTAAAGAATAGGAGGTGTGTGGTGTCAGTGCTTGTAGAGGAGAGGTGCTCACACCTTCCTAGGCTAATTCCTGACGTTTCAGGGCAGTGTGCATTTCTGTTGTGTCCCAACCTGAGGTGTATCACTGTGGGTAAAATCCTATGTCCTATAAAATATCTGTGGGATTGTGCAAGTGTTTCTTCTGTAGAGCATAACGAAATCACAATGTGAAAATGCAATAGGTGGATCTGCCAAAACCCCATCTGGAATTGGGGGATTTACTTTGTTTTACTTTTTTGTCTATCTCTGTGCACTAGCTGTGACTTGCCATGGGAGACAAGTGGGTGCCTTTTCCAAATAATTTAAGTAACCCTGAGCTTAAACAGCATTTTGGAAACAGATGTTAGATCTCTGGGAAGAGAGAGTAGAAGCTGCATTCTTCCCACAGCACTCAGTTCTGTGTCACTGGGAGGATGCTGGCTGGAGGTTTGTGTTTGCAGTACTGAGACCTGAGGATCAAAGCCCTGCTCACAGCTCGGCTGCTCTGGAGTTCCTGGTTTTGGTGGAGCTGTGACCATTGCTTGTTCCTGGGAAGGTTCTGAAGGCTGAGGGGCAGCTGGGTGGGTCTTTGCCCCACTTTTTGTGAGTGTCACATATTCCCTCTGGTCCCTGAACAAGGGATCTACAGGTAAATTGGCCTTTATGATAAAGTGAGATTATGGTAAGTCCTAAAAAATATCTGGGAAGGTGCTTGCCTTGTAGCTGGAGGCGATTGATAGAGCTGTTGGAACAGTCTGCACTAACCACTCCAGAGCTGTCTGTTCAGAAGACACTGAGTTGAGTAACCCTGAGACTCAGGGTAATTTTTGGTTCTGGTTCCTGTTGTGGTCAGTGAGGCTGGGGTGTGCTGCAGTGGCCTGAGATGTAGAAATAGCCCTGAGCCCAGCACTGCTCTGTCCCTGGGCGCCCAGCGTTTGTCCATCAGAGCCTTCAGGTGTGCTCCAGCTGCATTCATCTCCAGAGTTTAGAAATGCACTTGGTTGGTTGTGTGACAGGGTTTTTGCTTCTTTGTTTGTCCACAAGGTTTGGGTTTTTTTTCTGATGGTGGTGTTTTTATTGTTTTGTTTTTAGGGTTTTGGTTGTGTGATTTTTTTATATTTTGAAAGGGACTGACTTCTGACAACGAATTTGAAGAAAATGTGATGTGAGCAGGTCACAATAAATACTGCCCCAATGAACTGTGCTTTAAATGAGTTATTAGAGGTGGTAAATCTCTTTGGTCCTTTTAATCCTCTCCTGGGTTTGTAAAGGTAACTCAGGCTTCATGGTAGTGAGTTTTCTTGGAGCAGTGTTCTCCCTTCTGCCTGTCTTGTACTTTTCTCCTCCTTTTATCATTACCTGTGCCTCAAAGGTGAATAAAATGGGTTTGCTGTGCGAGGGAAGGATTCCAGGGGCACTTCTGGAAGATCCTGTGCTCCCCATGGCACTCTGGAGATGGCTGTGCTGGGGTTTTGTCAGCTGGTGTGCTGTTAAAGTTGAGCTCTCTGGAGTGTCCTCTCTCCAGACTGCCTGACATTTGCTCCTCTGATAAATTGCAGAGCACAAGCCAAGGCAGGGAGCAGAATTGTCCTGCTTTCACTGGACAGTGCTTCAGACTTTCACTGGATTTTATCGCTGCATCTTGTTTACTTCTTTGAGTGCTCTTTGCAAACAGCTGCGTCGGGTTTGGCCTTTAAAAAAAGGAGGCAGTGTGCAATTTCTGTTCTACCTCGTTTTGTTTAATTGAATGTTTTTTGAAATGTGTCTGCCATCGTTGCTTGGCAAGGCCCCCTGAGATCTGTAGCCACAAGAAGCTCTGTGTGCCATCTGTGAACTGGACATTCTGTTAGTTTTCTTTCTCAAGTGTCTGTTGTTGTTTTAAACTCGGCGCAGACATTGCCAGCACTGAGGTTTGTGAGAGCAGCCGTTCTTGGGAAGCTGCTGGCAGCCTCTGTGAGCAGAGGGTGAGCCCAGAGCTCTGCTGCTCCATCATGGAGCACTGGAGATAACAGGGAAAGGAAGACATGCCAGCTCCTGGATTTTAACCAAGTAACTGCTAGTTCTGGTAGTTCAACAATGTTTAGGATTAGCATGTCTAAAACAGACCATTTTTAATTTGTCAGGTAGAATGTGTTATTTTCAAGATAAACCAAGTTTAATACTTGCTAGTTTTTAAACCTGACAAATAGCTAGAGGTAAAAACCCCAAGCCCAGTTGCCGCATTGTTCCTTTAGGATGATTTTTTTAGTTGGTGTGTTGCAGCAATGTGTATCTCTCGTACTGATGTCAGTCCTTCCTGCCTGTCAGGGAGATGAACTGTCACATCTTTATGTTTAGAGAGCAGAAGGGTTCAAGTGCACTTCTCAATCATGTTTTGAGCCTGGTCTGTGGTGTTTTAGAGCAGCTGAACCTCACAGTTGTACAGATGGCTGTCTGCAAAGGCTGCTGTGGGGTTCCTTGTGCTGGAGCCCTGGGGCACAGCCCTGGGGTGCTGGTGTGACACTGGCACTTGGGTACCAGGGGCTGTGCTTCAGGGCTCTGGGCTCAGCTTAGGACATCTCCAGGTGCCCACCTGACTGATCCCTGAGAGCATCAGAGCTTGGTACTTTGCCATTGCAGTTCACTCTAGCACTCAATCACAATGATGTGAAATTATTTATACAAGTTTTGACCTTGGCATGGCTGCTTCTATTTCTTGCATAAATTAGTGGGTTTTCATTAAATACCACACAAAAATTGTGATTGTGTGCAAGGGAAGACAGGAGAGGAAAGATGACAGGACTGGTACCTGTAGTATCTGGTCTTATTGGTTTATCAGCCTTATTTATTTTTTTAAACTTGGTTGATTAGCATGATGCTGTTACATCCAGTAATTAATTTTATTTTTTGGGTTTTTTTGGATGGGAGATTTCATAAGGTTTATCTGTGTAAGTAACTTCAGTGACCCCTCAAGCCTCTTGATGCAAAGAAAACAAACAGGATTGGGTTGGGGGATAAGGTGTGTATTATTCAGAAAGGAAGTAGGAAGCATTGTAGTGAAGCTGTGTGTGAATTCTCTCACTCTTCTGTATAAGGATAACCCACAAAGGTGATGTTTTCCTATATATGCAAATATTTATTACATTAGGTGGACTGGTGTTTTAAACAAAGTAAAGCTCTGGATGAAATTTAGTGTAAGTTTCCATATGGAAACTATGTCAAATATAATCAAAGCAGACAGGCAAGCTATTAATAACTGTGCCTAGCAAATCTTTCAAGGTTTTGATGAGACCTTTGTGTGTTAGGGATTAATATGCTTCTTTTTCCAGATACTCACTGAAATGACTTTTTCTTCTCAAATTGTAGTAGTGACTGGAAAAGTGATTGTGTGAAAATGATCTCTCTGCATCAGTGGCTGTAAAGGACTGGCCGTGTATGTTTCAAACTCTGCCATTCCATTCCCACGCTCCTTGGGAGCCTCTCCCGTGATGTTCTGTGTTACAGTGCAAATAATGTGGATTTCCAGCTGATCCTCGAGTGTGAATGTTGTGACTACAGTTAACAGCTGCCTGAAAGTGCTGCTGGATTTTAATTTTTTTTCCCTGAACTATCTCCTTGGACAGCCTTCCAAAAATTGATAAACCAAGTTTTACACTCTAGTGCAATATTTTTATTGTCTTTTGTTTGCCTTCATCAAGTATTTTGCATGGATGTATCTAGGCTGAGAGCACTGTATATTCAGGTTAAGGCTGTAATGACAGAAACATGTGTGTGCCTCCTAGGTGAAACAGAGATGGAAAGACTGACCAGAAGGCTGGGTTTGGAGTGACAGGGTGCAGTGTTTACTAACTCTTACAGAGGAGCTTTTTTCCCCATGGACTTCTGTAATGTAATTCAAGCGTTTTCAGTGCAGGGAGATACCTAGCAAGATAAAAACTGCCGTTTTGGGGTTTTCTTTCATCTTCCACAAAGGTTCTTTTGTGCCAAAGGGCTGAAGTTCTGATAAATCCTTCTCTTTGGAAAGTGGTTTCAGCAGCAGCTGTCCATGGGACGTGCTGCATCTTAAGAGATGAATTCTGCAGTGAAATTATTCAAAGCCAAAGCTCCAGGTAAAGGCTTTGTGCCAGGTACAGTGGTGTGTGTGTGTGTGTGTGGGTGCACTTTGTGCAATAGACTTTGGGCAGGAAACTTCCTTCAGAGTTTGTCTTTATCCAGCCGGTTTGGACATGACCTGATTCCTGCTTTTTTTCTCTTCCAACCTTCCTGTGGCTTCTCCCTTCTCTGTACAGCTTTGTAAACACCGATTAGAGCTGTGCCCTGCAGGTAGATCCTTTTCTTTTCCCTTGGCCATCACATGTGGTCAGAGCACAACAACCAGGGTGGCACAAACAGAATGGGTGCAGCTGTCTGGAACTGTCCCCAGGCTTCATCCTGAAGGGGCAGATTTCCATGGCAGTGAAGGAGGAATGGGAGCAGAGCTTTTACTGAGGCTCTGGAGGGCATGTTGGACAGGTAACTGAGGTGTTCCCTTCCTGGGAAAGCTCCCACTGAGAAGCTTTCTCTGTGCTGGTGAAGGTAGGAGCGGATTGGACTTGTCCTACAAGCTGTTCCCAGTGTTCCCCATGAGCCTGGCTCTCAGGTGCCAGCCCAGCATGTTTTATTCATGTGTTTTGGGGCTGAGCTCGATTTCAGGGGTGCCAGCAGACAGGCTTTGCAAAGCTCCTCAGTGTTCCTGCCCTTGGTCTGCAGCAAAGCCTGTGGGTTACTTCATGCCACCATCTTCCTTCCTGTCTCACCTAATTAACTCCCAGGCGTTGCAGGAGCCCTTGGCATTAATGATGCTTCCAGCTCTCCTGGCATCTGCTTTCTCTCAGCAATCTAATCTGCTGAGAATAGAAATATTTAATTTAAAAGTTCCACAGCCAGTGTATGGGAATGTAGGTGAAATTTATCAGAGGCCAGCTGTGATGTTGTGGTTCCTTTTGAACTCTGAAAGCTATTGCAGAATGTTTGTATGTACTGACAGGAATGAGAAATGGGCGGGGGGAGGAGGGAAAGGGACAGAGAAAGAGAAGACTGCCTGTTTTAAATTATTCAAGAATGAGAACCTCACTGAAACAGACCTGCTGGGCTTTTAGAATTTACAGAAAACTCCTGTTAGTTGGTGTCGTGTGTGAGATTAATTTGAAGATTTCCATGAAGTATGGATTTAATGTCTGGTTCTGGCTGCTGAGTTTAAGCCAAGCTTGGCTCTCTACCTGTTGGGGTTGGTGGCACTGTTCTGGGGGCAGGGTGGGAAGCACTGGGATGCCAAGGACAGAAATGATGCTTGGGGCTGTGCCCTGAGTGAGGGTGCGTGTTGGTTTGACCTGGGGAGGAGAAACTCAGAAATTCTCTTTGTGAGTGCTTACAGACTTTTTCAATCCTCCCCAGAGTGAAAGGGAAAAAGAAAATATTCTAAAGTCAGTGAAGTAAAAGCTAAGTTTCTTTAGATGAAAGGAGAATAAGGAAATGCTGTGAAGATAGCTGAAAAGTCCTTTTGTAAGATTGTAAAAATGAACTAATGTACTGAATATTCCTATAAACCACTCTCTCCAAAGTAAACTGAAAAAAGACTATTTAAGTTAAAACTGACTAAAGCAGTTTTTTGTATGTTTGTTTTGTTGTTATGAAGGTTGGGAGAGAGAAGGAAGGAGTAGCCTGAAAATCTTATTCTGAATTTGTTTTTTTTTTTCCCATTCTTCATGTAGTTAATAAATTTCTTTTTATACCCTCTTAAGTTTTAAGCCTGCCTTACTTCTACTCCTAGTTCTGTCTCCCAACAGAAAATAAGTATATTTAAATTAGCAAATCAAAACCATGACATTATTTAGTACATTAGCCAATAAAACAAACTTAAACCAAAACATTTTTTAAGAAAATAAAATTAAACCAAAACAGGGTGTTACCTGTTCTGCTGTGACAGGGGACAGATGGCAGGGAGCAGACAAGCGGTGTGACCCTGCTTTCCAGGGCCAGACTGAGCTGCACCCTTGTATTCAGAGTCACAGCAAGGGTTGGGCTGGAAGTGACCTCAAATCCCCCCCAGAGCCACCCCTGCCATGGCAGGGACACCTCCCACTGTCCCAGGCTGCTCCAAGCCCAATGTCCAACCTGGCCTTGGGCACTGCCGGGGATCCAGGGGCAGCCACAGCTGCTCTGGGCACCCTGTGCCAGCCCTGCCCACCCTCACAGGGAAGAATTTCTCCTGAATATCCAACCCAAATCTGCCCTCTGGCAGTGGGAAGCCATTCCCACTGTCCTGTCACTCCAGTGCCCAGTCCCTCTCCAGCTCTCCTGGAGCCCCTTTAGGCCCTGGAAGGGCTCTGAGCTCTCCCTGGGTCCTTCTCGAGGCTGAACAGCCCCAGTTGTCCCAGTCTGGCTCCAGAGCAGAGGGGCTCCAGCCCTGGGACAGCAGAGAAGTCTCCTCTGGCCTTGCTGCAGTGTTTGGCAGCACTGACTTTTTAAAGGTGAACTCCTGCTTTCTTCCTGTCCGTGGAGTATCTCATGTATCTGGAATCCCAGGAATTCATAATGTGATTGATTGATTGCATATTTCCCCTGGTTTCCTTTAGATGTGGAAATGTACAGTAAGCTTTTTAAGCTGGAGAAATTAATTGGAATTGCCACTCTTGTTACTGATATCCATCCTTAAAACAGGACTGATTAAAAGTCTTTTGAAATCAATGAGTTTATTGAACCCAGGTCCAGTAAATGGAGATAATATTCTTTCTTCTCTAAAATTCAGGGCTTGGATGGAGGGTGTCTGCCACCAGCTGTGTGAGGACATGCAGAGGGGTCTGCCCTGGGATATCCAGCACTCAGCTGCTGAGGGCCGTGGGTTTGAGGAGGGTGGTTTTGCTTTGTATTCATTTGCTTTTTATACTAAGGATGTTCTTGGGAAATTTGGTGGTTTCTTATTTCAAAACCACCCTGTTGCCTAATCTTCTATGCAGGGATTTTTTTTTTTCTCTTTTTGTCTAGGTATCTTCTTTTGTACATGTCCTCATTTTTACACTGTACCATCCTTTCTCTTAGCATTTCCCTGCTGTTCACATATCAGTAGAGCAATAGAACTGTAATTTTCAATCCCTTGTACTAAAATAGGACAGATATTTCAGCAATATACCAGTGATGCTTTCTTCTTTGAAAGATTCAAAGCAGGCTCAGCTTTGCATCATGAGGAGCACCATGGCTTGTTGGATTTGTTGGGAGCCTGGTGGCACTGTCAGCAGGGCTGTGTGCCTGCAGTGTTCCTGGCTTCGAAGAATTGCTGTGCTTGATGGTAAGATAGGAAATGGAATGGGTTCTTGATAGCTGTCCCATCCATCAGGATGGGTTCGTTCCCAAGCAAGATCAGGTGTGAATGAATTGATGCTCAGGTGAAGCTTCATGGAATACCTTGGGATATAAGGCAGAGGTTTCTGTGGATGGTTGCTCTATAAAAAAGGAGTCTCCTCCCTTGTTGCTGTGCTGTGGGGCAGCCAGGCTGGCAGCCCGGGGTGGTGGCCCCCAGCCTGTGTGCCTGCAGGAGAGCCCTCTCCGAGCAGCCCTGCAGCCCGTGGAGGTGAGCTGGCTGCAGCCATGATCTCCTGTCCATCAGGAGGTGATTCCAGAGCTCCATGCAGTCCTGGTGATGTGGAGAGATCTGTGGGGATTGCGTGGTGCCATCTCTGTGGTAACCACAGCTCCACCTCCTATGGAAAAGGGCTTTATAGAAAGGAAGGTATTTTTAGTTTCCCTGACTGAGCTGCAGCAGCTGGGGAGGTGGAGGGGCCAAACCAGCGTTGGGGAAATCATTTCAGGATTTACCTACTCTGGGTTTGAGCATGCTGGATCCCAGTCCTGCAGTGCCTCCCATCCCTCCCCGGGCTGTGGCTGTGCTGGATCCCAGCAGTCCTGCAGTGCCTCCCATCCCTCCCCGAGCTGTGGCTGTGCTGGATCCCAGCAGTCCTGCAGTGCCTCCCATCCCTCCCCGGGCTGTTGTCCCCAGTGCTGGTCCCAGCCCTGCAGTGCCTCTGCCTGGGGCCAGCTGTGCAGCACATCAGCCTTTGTGCTGCCTTTGAGGGGCAGAGCTCAGGTTTGTTGCAGCAGCAGCACAATCTGTTTGGACACGAGCTGCCTGCAGGGTGCTGACATGGGAAAGCTGCTTCCTTGCTGATAACACGGCTGAGGAAAAAGACTTTTTAACCTTCAGCTCAGACTCCCGATGTAGCAATAAACTCCAGCTCTGTCCCTGTCACATTTATGTCTTGCTCTTGTACCAAAGATGAGTGAGGGAGATGCTGCTACCTGTGCCAGGGAGCAGATAAATCGTCCCTGGCTGGGGCACACAGCAGTGCCCGGTGCCAAAGGCTGGGGCAGGACTGGGGGCAGTGTGGGGGATGCTCTCCTGCAGGAGGTGCCTGGGCACATCTGGCAGCAGCTGGCATTGGCTGGCAGCCACACTGGGGCTGTGCTGGCCCCAGGGCCGTGTCTGGGCAGTGCCTGCCTGCTGTGCCTGCCAGGGCAGCCCTGTGTCCCGGGCTCCAGCCTGGGCACGGCTGTCCTGGCATCCTGGGCAGCAGCACCAGGGACATCTGGGTGGCTCTGTTCAGTGTCATCTGGTGAGTGCCTGGACAAACCAGTTCAAAAGTTTTGAGTGTTGCACAGTTAGGAAGCCCAGGTAGATATGTTCCTGTATTCCCTGTGGAATTCCTTTAGATACAGATCTCTGCTGATTAATGCACTGTTGAGGACCTCTTTTATTTCTGGTTTTGTTTCAAATACTGTCACAGAAATGGGATTTGCTCTAGAGAAAGACACTGGGCAAACTGGGCTGGGGGGGGTGAATTTAGGGCAGGATTTTCTCAGCTCATGACCCCCAGTGTGTGTCTCTTCCCCACCACCCTGCTGAAAAGCTGAATTCCTGGTTTTTGGTGGCCCATGAGCCTGGGCTGCCTCTGCAGCTGAGTCAGGGCAGATGCCCAGTGCTGGGAATGCACTGGAGTGACTCAGGTGCTCCTTGGCTGCTCCTCTGCACCCTCCTGTTCCACAGGTGCAGGGTGGGGCTGGCTGGGGCACCTGGCACACCTCACCCACCCAGGGGAAGGGACAGTGACAGCTGTGGGGCCAAGCAGGGCACAGGTTGGGATGAGCTGCCTGGTGCCAGCTGAGAGAGTGGGATTTGGGACTTAGAGAAAATTTGAGCATTTCATGAGATCTGAAATAAGTGGGAGAAGTGTTTGGGGGTTAATCCTCTCTGAGGAAAAGCAGAAGCTGCATCTGGGGATGTTTTGTGGCTTGCATTTCCCCAATTTCCTGGATGGAATTCACATTTCCTGGATGGAGTTCAGTGCACTGCTCTCCTGCTCTGCAGCCTCACAAAGCTGTTTGCTTGGGAGCAGCAAGCCTGAGTTGAGCATCTGTTCTGGCTTTGCCTTGGGCACTGGTGAGGTGTGTGCTAAGTGCCTGGTGTCTCTGTGGGAAATAATGTACCTTGGGTAATACAGGGTGAAGTGCAGGTTAAGATGCTTCAAAAACTCCAGAATGGGCTTGGAGAACAAGTCCTCAATATTTTTATTGCTAATTAAAAATTAATTAAATTGGTATATTTGCTCTGTTTCCTGTGGTGGAAATGTCTGTTTAATGTTTAATATCTTACAAGATATGACACTTTGTTAAAAACGCTGTCTTTGCACTTTTATGCTATTTGGTAACAGTGGTTTTGGAAAGTATCTGTTGATTTTGAACAGCAGTGTTCAGACTACCTCGAGTTTGATCTTGTGGGCTGAATACCTGTCTAAGGCTGGAGTGCATCCCTCCTGCTGGTTTCCTTTAGAGAAGATTCAGCAGGCTCGCTCCTATCAAACAGTAAGGGGAAGAAATCAGGAATTTGTTCTTGTTTTGTCAACAAGAAATTGATAGGAAGGAATGTTTTGGGATGTGAGAGCCTTCTGAAAGGGAAGTAAAACCATAATGAGATGTTTGCACAGGTACAGGAGACACAAAGGCCTCGTGCTGGTAAGTGTTTTTTAATTATTTACAGTAGATGCAAGATTTGGCCAGCTGGGAGCAATGATGCTTTTCTCTCCCCTGTTCCTTTCTGTTCATGGTTGGTGTGTCCAGCAGCCCCACTGAAGAGCTCTGAGTAGCAGGCACTTGCCTTCAACAGTGCCCTTCAGTTCTGGAAGCCTAGGGCTGCTTCCAGGGTCACCTCTGATGGAATTAGAAGGTATTTCCTGAGTAACCTTGACTCTGAGTTTTCAGGATACTGAGTGAAGTGGTTTTGTCTCTAGTTTTGTGGTTGTATTGGAGCTGCAAATGAAGAATTAAAAAAAAAAGTAATCCATAGTTATCCAAGTTTTCTAGGAAACTGCTTAAAAATACTAATGGAGCTGGGGTTTTTTGCAAGTAAAAAATGAAAATACTCCCTTTTGTAAATACAGAATGGTGCTCTTAGACCCTTCTTGCTCACACTTCAACCATATAATAATCCAACCTGAAATGGCAAATAATCAGAAGCAAAATGGATTTAATTAACTTTTGACCCTATCAATTTGCTTGGCTTTTAAAAGTCAGTGAAATCTTCACCTGGATATTGGCAGTGCTGGTTTGGGTACACACTTGTTTCTGCTGCTGTTCCCTGCAAGCTGCAGGGTGTTGCTGTGTCCCCAGTGTGTAATTAATCCCAGCAGCACCATGGGCTGCCTTGCTGTTAGAGCAAGAAGTGGCACTCAGAAATCTGCCAGTGCCAGACTTTGCACCTCAAGGACTTTAATTCCTCATAGCAGGTGTGGAGATGGATATCCAAGTGTACACCCACCCCATATGTGTAGGCACCGTGTTCCTTTGGGGTCAGTGGATTTGCAGCCTGGAACCCGGCTTGGTCAATCCAGTGCTGGCCCTGAGCACCATTCCTGCCAGTCTGGAGTAAAATCTTGGTTCATTAACTCATGGTTAATTTTATCTGTGTCTGGGATTTGAGAATCTGCCCGTGTACACTCCTGTCATTGGGCTGTAAATAGAATTACAGCTGAAAAGTCACAGCTGAAGGGGAGATGCCATCTGAGCTGTGCAATCTGGGTCACTCGCTGCCAGCCCACGTGTGTGGGACGGTGCCAGGGAGGAGCCCAGGCTGGAGGATGCTCGGGGAACCCCAGCTGGGATTTGGCTGGGAATCCTGTTTTCATCCTGAGTGTTTTGTGACTAAAGCTGCACAGAAGGATGTGTCCAAGGATGCCACCAGGGCCGTGGGACAGGGCCAGCAGCTCCCAGGACAGCAGGGCCAGCCTGGCCCCTCAGGAACAGGCTGCAGAAGCCAAGTTACTGCTCCCTGGGGAAGTGCCTTGCCCCACAAGGACACGGATCCCTGTGGCTCAGTTCCTTGGCACAGCCCTGGTTTCTGTGGCTGCTGGCTCTGGAGCAGCACGTGGCATTCACACATCAGTCAGATGAGGAGACTCAGACCCAAGGAAGGCTCCAGAGCCCTGCTGAGCCCTCAGCAGTGGTCACAGCTTCATCATTTACTGTCCTGTGCACTCTGATCCAGATGGACCGTGAAGTGATCACCATGGCTAATATCCTGTTGTTAATCAGAGACTGGAAATTGGAGAATGGGGGGGGAAATTCTGGAGTTCTAACATGGTTCAGACATTTGGTGTGCCTTTAAGGATCTCTGACAGGTCAGGTCTGTTTGGATGTGTGAAGCTGTGCCCTGTCACTGTGAATTATCTGTTCTGGAAATAGAATAAGTGGTAAAGCAGGTGAGCTGACACTGAGCTCCAGTGTCAGCACCTTGGTGGTGTACTTGTCACACAGGACACCTGTGCTGGCAGCTGGGTGGAAAACTGAGCTCCTGAGCCCCAGGAAAAGAAATTTAAAAACTTGGTTTTGCTGTGGAATTTGGGAGAAAGTTTGAGGGTTCTGTTTTGATGTTTTGACTCTGGTGATGTCTGAAGTTGGACAATGTACGGGGATGGATGTAGCTAATCCCAGTGTATCAAACCCTTTTAGTTTTGAGTGGAAATATAAAACAGGTATATGACAGCCTGTATGTACCAGATACTAACTAAGAGTGCCTTAATAAATAATTCCAATTAGTTTTATTAAGCTGTATCTGCAGTTGAGTAAATTTTGTGTTACTATGGAAAATATCTGTGTGAAAACTTAAGAGGGAAACAAAATCCAATTGGGCACGTAAGAAGGGATGTAAGCACAGGGCAGGAAGAAAATCTTCACTTGTTCAGTTGTTTTCTTAAAATACCAAGTGAAGTGCCCTCACTTGTACTTCACTTTATGAATAAAGGAAGTATTCCAGTCCAGTACAGATCTCTTTTGAGGGAAGAAATTCCATTTCTTGTGTGCATCTGAAGTTTGTCAGCATTCAGGTCACCTATGGAAACTTCTCCTCGTCCCTCTGTGTGTCAGAGGGGTTTGGGGAGGACCCAAACACCCTGTGGCTGTGGCCAGGCTCTGCTCCTCGTGGTGACACACTGGTGGCACACTGGTGGCATTGGCTGCTGGGGTGGGTGCCATGGCTGTGTTGGCAGATGTCCACTGCAGCTCTTCCAGGAGGGCTGGAATTGGTGAGAGACCAAGCTTTTAGTGCTGAGCTGCTCTGAAAAATGAAATCTGTTTCAAGGATGGAAACAGTTGCTATTGTTTAAACTGAATTAATGTGATGGTGAATTATTTGCTGTAGTTTTTGACAGTTTCCATAACTCTTTTCCTGTGGAATGGGCTGTAGATTGTGTTGGTGCCATGAGGTGGAGAACAGTTTGTCAATGTAGAAGAGTGTGGCACAGAGCAAAAATGACAATATAGAGAGTGTGATGCACAGGGCTGCTCGATGGCTCCTGAGCTGCAGGCTCCATTGCACTCCTCAGGCTCCTCTGGGTCTCTGCTGGGAGCAGCAGCTCCAGCCTGAGGACTGGGGGCAGTTTCCAGCCCAAGGGAATGGCTGTTGGCTTGATCCTGATTCTTAATTCTGAATTTAAGGACAATTTTACGCTTGCTTTTTAAATAACATTAAGGTATTTCAGCATAAATATGTGGTTCCAGAGCTCTCCTAGAGAAGCATATATAAAAGCATGTCCAGCTGTCCTTGTGAGCGTGTCCCAGGTCTGTGGTGTTGTCCTGAAGTGCATCCTCAGGCCATGGTAGCCACTGATGAGCCCATTGCAGTTCCATCTCTTGCAGGTGATCAGAGCAAACTCAAGGTGGCTTTTCCCAGTGTAACCCACAAGTCATTTGGGACATTTCAAAATATGAAAAAAATGTCACGGAGAAAGAGTCACTGAAGTTGTCCTTACTGTTCTCAGAGTTTAACTGAAGCCTGAAGCCCATTTTCCTAAACAGGAAAAGAGCCATTCCAGCACCATGAGGAATGTTGATACTAGGTGAAGTGCACTTCCTTGTGACAGAGAAAAATAGAGGTGTTACCTCACTGCAAACAGGATATCTCTGAATAGTTAGGTTTAAATATACAATATTTTCCATAGTAGCCACGGGGACAGAGTGAATTTTGGCTGCAGCAGTGTTACTGCTGGTTGTGGGGGGGTGACACTGGTGCTTCACAGTGCCACGCATTTGGTTTTATGGTTGGATCAAGCCTGGCTGGATAAACGTGTCCACAGCATGTTTGTGGAAATGGGAGTTTGTGCTTGGCTTTTTAAATGTCTTGTGCATAGAACAGGGCTGTGGCACAGCTGCAGAGTGTCCAGGGGAGTGCAGGTGGAGTCACCTCCCTTCCTGGGGCCATCCTTGTGGCAGACTCACCCTCACTGCTCAGTACAGGGGGCTCGGACATGGGAAGGAAGTTTTCCAGCTGAGGATGTCTTCCCTGTGTTCCCTCCAAAGTCTGTCTTGTCAGCAGCAGTGGGTGGTGAATGTTGTGTGACAAAAGGGAGTGATTTTCTCTGGAACACTTTTCCTTCTGGTGAGCAGGTCCCAGAGCCCATGCTCTTGAAGTGCTTGACATGCATTTTAATTTTCAAGCATGTGCTTATTCAAGTCCAGCGTGCCAGAGTGTGTATGTACAGCAGGTTGGGAAGAGTTCAGTAGTTCTGAGGAAATGGATTCATCAATTCTCTTGCTGCAGTCTTGTCTCTCATCTGAGCAAGACTTGGTTACAATGATGAAAAACTTTCTGGAGGTGCAACTTATAAATTGGAGGTGTCTATTCCTGGCTGTGTCTCGTGAATAATTTTGTAGATGGGTGTAGAAAAGCAAAGTGCTATTTAATGAGTCGGGGGAAAACACTTCTAGGTGTTTTGCATGTTTTGTTTTTTTGTTTTGTTCCTGTACCTGTGGGTTTGTATAGTGCTAAGACTTGTTATTTTTGTTCTGCTCTTTTTATCCGTGATGCTTTCTGCCAGTAGCGACTTCCCCATGAGCTTAAGAATCTCTCCAGGAGTCCCACAGGAGTGGTTCTACCAACCCCAGTGCAGACAGTGTTTTTCTGGCTCCTTGAGTCCAGGCTGTGGTGGCCTTGCTGTCCCTCTCATGGGACGTGCCAGGCTCACGGTCAGCTCTGCTGCTGCCCTGCTCAGGTTCTTGCTCTGCACCTGGTGCTGGGGAAGGCTGTCCCCACCTTGTGTCACATCTGATCCTGTCTGGCCTGCCACATTCTGGCTGTCACACATCTTTGCTCCTTGCCATGTCTCTTCATTTAGTGCACATTCCATTATGTTGGGGATAAGCTGCCTCACTTCGTGTAAAATCCCGTGGCTTGCTCAGCCTTGCCAAGACATTTTGTGTCAATAGTGGGAAACTGACTTCTGGTTGCTCAGTTTGTTTATTTGTTTTTGGCCAAAGCTTCCTGTCTTGATTGCTCTCACACTGGATTTGCCAGGAGAAGTTTTTGCTCTATTGTAGGACAAAGCCTTGTGGAAATCTACAGAACTTTCAGGGGGACACTGTAAAAATTTGAAAGGATTAAACAGCATGTGTACTTGAACAACAGCCTTCTATGCTGGCTTCAGCCTGCTGAGCTCCCTGCACTCACATTCTTCACAGTTAGAATCACGTTAACATATATTTGCATACATAGAAATACATGTATGTGTTTGTAGTTAAAGAATCAGTTGGGGCATAGGCTGCAGTGCCTGTGCTGGGTGTAGTGCCTGGCACACCGGGTACCACTGTGGGGCTGGCACCCCTCCCTGCTGTCACAGGGATGTCACAGGGGTGTCACAGGGATGGAGTGTGTGCTGGAGTTTAAAGCTCCCATGGAAGATGCAAACAGGAAGGAAGCTGCCAAGCATTTTCCTGTGAAATGCAGCATGAGAATGTGAGCTCCACTGCAGGGGGATGGAGGGTGCCATGGATGGGGAGCAGATCACAGCAGCCTTGCAGGAAAGGTGCCCTGGGGCACTGAGTTGGGTGGCACAACTCTCCCTCTGCCTGAGTAGTGAACCTTTGTCCCAGCCACGGTGGTGCTTCGCATTTCTGCCATTGTGTGTGGAACTTGTGCAGTTTATTCTTGTTTGTGCAGATCACTTCCCTGCTTCACCCTTTGCTTGTGTGAAACTGGTGCTGCTGAATATCAGGCACATGTACAAAGGATGTTATATAAAGCATGGCAAATAAATTTGCTTTTGTTTTTTACAAAAAGGACACTTTGAAAAGTAGTTCTGTAGCCCCTGAGTGCTTTGGAGCTGTGCAGTCTGTCAGGTCACTGCTCGAGCAGTGAATGGAGTTCTGTTTTGTTTTGTTTTCACACCTGGGGCTGGAGTTTGAGGTGTTCCTGTCCTTGTCATGGGATGATCAGGGGCAGCATGGGGGGAGCTCCCAACCCTCAGCCTGGTGCTATAGCTGGGGCAACAAACCTGAAATCAGGAGATCTGGGGTATTACTCATTTCTTTCTGTTGTCATACCTTAACAAAGGCTTGACTCATGTTTTCAAGTTCGTGTAACCACAGAGGGAGAAACTGGGAGAAGTCACATTCTTCATAGGAATGGTGTCTGAGGTGCTCACCTGGCCATTGGAGTTTTCTTTAAAAAAATTTTAAAAAGGTCTGAATCACAACCACAAAGCAAAAGTTGAGAGTGCTGAGGCAGTGGATGGAGCTGTAGGAGCTGCCTGCAGGCTGTACCTGCAGTAAATGCCTGGGAAGGGTTGCAGGGCAGGAACCTCAGTTCCCAGGATGAACTCCTGCTTTGCAGGTACTGCTTACCTTCAGCAGGTGTGCTCTGAAAATGTGCTCTCATTTCTGTACTCTTCACTTGCTGCCTCATGTGATCCTTCCCTTTCACCAGTGTTCAGTGAAGATCTGCAGAAAGGGGGTTTGGGCCCTAATTCTGCCACACATAAGCATGAGGTTAGCTGTAGGACAGGGGTGCTTTAGCTCACTGTGTGTTCTTGTTTTGCAGAGTTATATTGAAAATTGTGAAAATAACACACGTTATTACCTTTGTTAATATCTGTCCCTGTTTTCAGTTAGTTTCAAACAAAAAGCCTCTTGCCTAAAGCCTGGAAAATTGTACAGGAAATGCCGATGGGAAGTGATGGAAGCCCAGCAGCTCTTCCAAAACTTGCTGTGACAGCTTTTCTCTTTGCAGTAGTTGTGGTAACAGCTACCACTTTGGTTTTCAGCAGCCTCTTTGCAGCCAGGAGGGTTTAGATATTAAATACCTTTTGCATCACTAACTGCTGGTCACACAGGTTTGACAGTAACTTAATTAATCAATTAATCTGTTCACAACTGTAAATGCATATTACAAGTAAACTTTCATTCAGGTGGAGCTGGGCTGTGTGTGCCCTGAGAGCTGTGAGAGCTCTGGTGGTCACAGCAGCTCTGGGCTGTCACATCCCCAGTGATGCTGGGGAAAGGATCCTTGTGGAATGCACTGTCCTGCTGAGTGTGACAGGTCTGCAGCAGCTTTACTGGGAGACAACTGGAGATTGGATAAATATGTACCAGCACTTCTGTGAGAAGAGGGAAGATGCAGAGCAGCTGTCTCAGGGACAGGAGCAGGGCAGCAGAGCATCTGAGCTGTGCTGGCAGTGCTGCCCCTCACATCAAACTGTCCCCGTGTTCTGGAGCACAGGGCTCACCTGGCCATGTACAGCAGGACCAGGGAGCAAATCAAAGCTTTGTCTCTTGGCCTCTGGTTGTACTTGGATAACCTTTATTGCACTGCTTTGGGCAAAAGCAAAACCTTTTGGGCTGGGTCTTCAGTTTGAGTTTGTTGCCATTTGTTTTACACAAGAAATGCACTCGGCTGGTTTTGTTTTCCTTGTTTAGGGATCTTGGCACATGGAGCTGGAGGTGTGGGAGCTCAGGAGCTCGGTGTGTGGGGCCAGGCTGGAAGGAGTTTGTGCAGGGGAAGGTCCCTGCAGGCAGAGGCAGCAGTGGGGATGGTGCCTGCAGTGGGAGCTCAGGACAGCCCAGCCTTGGTGCCCACTGGCAAGTGCCAGTGTGGAGCTGGTGCACGGGCAAGCTCCAGCATCCTCCTTTCCCAGGCACGTGTTTGAGTGGAAATAATCCCAGGGCTGCAGCAGCTCCCAGTCTGGGTTCCACTGCTGCTGACTGGTGTCCTGGGAGCAGCACACGGTTTGCAGGCAGAACTGGAATTAGATGGCGCTGTTCCTGTCACAGGTTCTCACACAAACCCCTGAGGCTGTGTTTGGGGTGTTTGTTGTGAGTAAGGTTTCACGTTCCCAGGGAAAGCTGTGGGTGATCAGTGGAGAAGGGGCACCAGGGAGTGTTTGCTGGGTTCTGTGACACTGCCCAAAATGAAACAATGTACAGGTTTTCAGAGCTGAGCACAGTCCTCGTGCTTAAAAACATAAACTGCTCAAGTGGATGTAGGCATTAGCGTGATCCTGTGAGGCTGGAGTGCTTGGCAGGGTGTCTTTCTGATCTGTGCATGCTTTTGTTGCTTTGGATATTTTTAAAATTTATTTTCAGCCACGGTGGATTTTTTTCCCCTCAAACTCAAGAGAAGCTGTGATCTCACTGTTGGTTATTCTGGAGGTTTTGTGCTAGCAGAGTGTGTTCATCCAGCACTGCACACTGACACTCCTGGCTGCTGTTGTCTGCCTGGTGTTTCCTTCCTTCAGAGTCTATATTTAGTGTTAGACTGTGTTCACTGTGGCACAGGGCTACAGGCAGTTTGCTTTCAAGCCAAAGGAAATGGTTCTCTTTAAGGATAAGAGTGAACAAGGGGCAGGATTTCCTGTGGAAACGCACCCACAGGAGAGTTGACTTTTACTTTGAAGTTAATGGCAAAAAGGCAAAGTGAAACCCTGAGGAGTTTCTATGCACAGGAACGATTTTTATTTTGCCTGCTGAAGGCAGCCTGGATGCAGGGAGGGGTGAGGAAGGGTCTGGGCAGGGGCTGCAGGTCCCAGGGATGCTCCAGCTCCTGCCAGCCTGAGCCCAGCTCAGGGCACGTGAGCAGGTGTGCTGCCAGGTGTGCGTGCTGCCAGGTGTGCTTGCTGCCCACCCTGGTCCTTCAGGAGTGCTGAGCTGCTGCCCATCCGTGCTCAGTGCACTGGAGGGTGTCTGCAGTTGCAGAACCGCCAGCAGTGCAGCCTCTCTGACACTGCCACTCCTGTGACCTCAGGAGTTAATATAATGTTGCACAAATTAGTCTGGAATGTGTTTTTTGTTTCATCTCATGCATTTAGTCTTTATTTCCTTCTTTCATGAAAGCTGACAACATTCCATTTTATACTATAAAATGCATTTTTGTCTGAGGGATGAGGGACCAGGAAAACATTCTCTTTCAAATCTGTGTTTGGGATTTTTGCTTGTTTTTCTACTGTAACAAGAGGATTGAGCCCTGCTGTATTATTGTAAGGTGTGTTCTGACTGAAATCAGAAACACTGGCTGTACATCCAGTTTTTATGTGTAGAAGCCCAAGGACTTTACAACTGTGAATGGATCAATATAACAACAGCCTCTTCTCTGTAACTGGGGCCCAAACACAATCCCTAAGATCTATATACTGAAATAAATATGCGGAGATATCAGCATTCCAGACATCTAAAAATGCCTGTTTCAGTATTGCTTATTATATATTTATTATTTAGGTTTCCAAACGAATATAAATGCCAGATTTAAATGTACATCTGTTTTTAAAGCAGTAGTAAAGTATCTGTGTATTTCATTTGAGATTTTGCTTCTGGAAGCTGGCTGGATGAAACACTTCACAAAGGGCTGTGCACATCTCTGCCAATTTATTTCTTTCTAAGCTTGTCTCTCTGCCAGATGTCTGATGGCCTTTTGTGGAAACTTAAGGGAATATTGAGGATGGTTATTTCCAGTTGCATGTATCAGTTCTGGTGCTTTGGCTTCCTTGAAACTGCATCAGCAATGTTTTATTAATTGAGCAAAACTGTTTTCCTTTCAGGACTTTGTTTCTCTAAATTGTTTCTTCTGAGTTGTCCATGTTTTTGAATATTTCTATTTCTCCTTGTATGCTTTATTTTTACCATAAAGAATCATCTAGATATTTTCTTTATAAATTTTTGCTCTTACAGCAACTGCATGTAAAGTGCAATTGTAACATCTAAACCTTGTTCTGGGCATCCCAAGGGTGTAGGAGGGAAAAGAATTTCGCTCCTGGATAACCAAGATGTCAGTAATAATGCACATGGGACAAGTGGGGCTTCCTGTGTTCAGTTGGTTTGTTGGTGGGTGGTTTCCCCCCATCCTTCCTGTGTGCAGCAAACCTGAAAGCTTGGCTTTGCTCGAGGACACCTGGCTGTGACACCCAGCAGGGGAGGAGGTGTTTCAGTGTCACCTGTCAGGAGAGGAGTGTTCAGGTCCCTTCCTGAAGCTCAGCAGGCTGTGACCACACTGCTGCCCTGGGCATGGCTTGTCCCAGCCCTCCTCAGCTGATGGGGCAGCGTGGCACAGACTCCCCTTCCCTCTGGGAGGGCTACTGCACTGGGAATGCAGTGTGGCCCTGAGCCCCACCGCGGCCACGCGTGTGTGGCCCTGAGCCCCACCGCGGCCACGCGTGTGTGCAGCGTCTGTCTGTCCTGCACTGCTCTGCCCAGTCTGTTCTCTGTGTGTGTCTGTGTGTGTGTGCAGTGTCTGTCTGTCTGTCCTGCACTGCTCTGCCCAGTCTGTTCTCTGTGTGTGTCTGTGTGTGTGTGCAGTGTCTCTGTGTTGTGCAGTGCTCTGCCCAGTCTGTTCTCTGTGTGTGTCTGTGTGTGTGTGCAGCGTCTGTCTGTCCTGCACTGCTCTGCCCAGTCTGTTCTCTGTGTGTGTGTCTGTGTGTGTGTGCAGCGTCTGTCTGTCTTGTGCTGCTCTGCCCAGTCTGTTCTCTGTGTGTGTGTGCAGTGTCTGTCTGTCCTGTGCTGCTCTGCCCAGTCTGTTCTCTGTGTGTGTCTGTGTGTGTGTGTGCAGTGTCTGTCTGTCTGTCCTGCGCTGCTCTGCCCAGTCTGTTCACCAGTGCAGAAGTCACTGGGATCCTGGGGATGTTCTGTTCTGTTCTGTTGTTCTCCACCACGCCAGCACAGCATGGCTGTGGAAAGGCCTGCAGCTGACAGAGACCACTGGTTTCAAACATGTGGGATGTTTTCAGCTTCCATAAAACTCAGCTTCCAACAGGAAGAACTGTTTGGGTCTTTGGCCTTGAGTTCCTGGGAGCTGAGAGTCAGGGTGGCACTGCTCCCCTGTGCACGTTCCTGGACCATGCAGATTTAAAGAACAGTTGTAGATATCCCCCGTTCAACCTGGGGAGTTTTAAAGGTTTCTCTTAAAACAAATACAGAAGGAAACCCTACAAATACACAGGACAGACCATGGTGGTGGTTGTGAGTGTGAATTTTGCCAGAGATCTATTTTATCTATTCACATCAAAAGCAGATTAATTTGATTTAAACTCTTTCAGTTCTCCCTCTGTCATTCCAAAATCAGGATACAAAGCAATGGGAAACTTGAGTGTGTTAATGTGGTTAATCTTGCTATTTGCAAACAATTAGAGTTTGTGTGGTGTTGGATTAAGTCTTGTTAATGCTCTTAACATGCTGGTTATTCAAATATCCAGGAGCTTTTAAGCTTTCAGTAAGATGTCAGTAATAGAAGTTAAATTTGAAGTGCATAGGCAGTTCCCTGGGGTCAGCAGATTGAAGATTCTGGACTTGTCTCACTGCAGTCTTTGTAGATCTGTAGCCAGCAGGGGCTGAGCCTGTGCTGAGTGGGCTGTGCAGGGCTGAGCCCTGGCCCTGCTCCTGTGCTGTGTGTGCCAGGGCCAGCCCAGGCTGAGCTCTGCAGTGCCCGAGGATGAGCAGTGCTGTGTGCTGTGTGCCTGCAGGAGAGATGGTGAAACACAGCTCAGCTTCGTGCCCAGGGCTGTGTCTGGGTGTGTGCTGCACCTGTGTGAGCCTGCTCGCTTTGCCTTCGGATCTGCTGGGTTGTAAGAGGCTGATGGGGGGACAGAGGCTGCAGAGGGCTCTCAGAATGCTGTTTACTGCATAGACCAGGTTCCAGCAGTTGAGGGCTGTGAGTGAGCCCAGAGCTGCTGGCTGTAGACAAGCCGTGTGTCCTGAAGTCTGATTCTAATTCTGGTTACAATCCATTATAAACTTTTCATAACAGAGCATCTTAATACGTGACTGCCAATCAGCATCATACACAATACCTTTTACATTTACATACAACCTGCCCAAACTGCTAAAATTACCACATCATGTCAGTGACTAGCCAATCATCGGAGTTCGTAGTTACATGTTAAATTTTGGGACTTGTTTTGCTGTGGAAATTTCTGAGATTTTTTTCTCTACTTGCAGCATTGGCTTTCTTGTTTGCCTGTGACAATCCTGTTGTTTGGTAAAAACATCTTTTGTTTGAGGTGGATTTACCCTTTGCTCTAAGCCATAAAAGCCCCTTCCAACTCACTTGCTCTTTGCCTTTAGTTACCCAGTCAGACTGGCTCAGCAATTCTTTTCTTCTATACCAAAACTTGCTATCATTTCTATTCCTTCTTCAGATTCTATATTCAAAGATCTTTCTGCTACACATCCCTGTGAGACCTTCCTGTCAAATCCTTATCCTTCCCAACACTGGATTATTTTCTACACCAGCAGTTCTGAAAATCTGCAGCTTTTGTTGCCCCATCTCAGTATAATCGAATGTAATGCTTAAGGAAATTACCTGTTGTGTAAATGCTACTAAAAATGTGTATCTTCAATTAGCTGTTCTGTGGGAATGTTACAATGGAAAGCTGAGCTCCATTAGTGCTGAGAGAAGTATTTTTCTTTTGTTCTGTGATGCTGGATTAGCCAAGAAAGGAACAGACTTTGGACAGGCATTAATACTTTGTTTGGAATATTGTAGAATCACAGATGGATTGGGTTGGAAGGGACCTTAAAGATAATGTCATTCCACCAGTCTGGGCCACCTTCCAGCAGACCAGGGTGCTCCCAGCCCTGTCCAGCCTGGCCTTGGGCACCTGGTGCTGGCTCTAAAGCTCCACAGCCTCAAGGTCCTTGGAGTGCAGTTTTCATCTTTCTGCTTGGGAGTTATAAGTGTTGTGTTGTGAACTTGGGTATTGGATGTGATTGATGAACTTTCTGAGATTTAGTTCTTCTTACGAATGGCAGATTGCTTTTAGTCACTGCCCTGAATCATCATGTATTAGATACAAACATTGCTTATGCTGAATTAGGTGACAATTTCAAGTTTGTCGTGTAAACTTCACTTTTTTCCTTTGGTAATGAGTAGTTTTCTTTTTTTATTTTTTCCTTTCCTATTTTATTTGAGGGATATTTTTGAGTTGATCTTGTTCCTTTGTCTGTGGAGTTTAGGTGGGGCTCCCAAATATCCATGTTGGGAACCTGAGGCAGAGCTGCTCTTTGGGGCAGGAACGAAAATTGACGATCCTGTTCAACAAGCAGCGTGTTTGTGGTGTTCCCTCCTCACTGTCCTGCCCTGTCCTGCCTGCAAGGAGCTGCTGGTCACCCTCCTGGCACCCCCAGGTCACCCTCTGCTGGCACTTGTCCCCACTGGGCTCAAGGTCGCAGGGCACTCTACATCCCAACCTCCAAATTAAACTGAACTGGCGACGCTTTTACTGACACTGATGTTCTTTATTAAAAAGCATTTGTTGTTCTAACTCATTTTTTCACCTCCATGCCCACAGGAGGTTTGTATTACCAGGCTCAGTGCTTGTGCTGGGCCTGTGTCCTGGCCAGGGGCTGCTCCTTGGCAAGGGTTTCTTGGTGCTGCCAGACTTTTGGTGGCTTTAAGGGCAATTATGGCATTGCCTCATCAGCAGGAGCTGCTGAAGAACTGGAGCTTGTTTCAGCTGCTGCTGTAAGCTCCTGCTCCCAGCCTTGCTTTTGGGAGCATCTGTGTGATTCCGTGGTTGTTTTAGAGTCTTTCAACATGTGGGGTTGGTCAGTGAGGCTCTGGGTTTGAAAGGTCTTGTCCAGAGGGGAGTGCTGCCAGCACATGCTGCCATTATTCTATAGACAGTAAAGACTGGTGGCTCTTTTCCCCTCCCCTGTCCTGGGCTGTTTGAGGAGTGACTAATTGTGGTTGTGGTATGAAGTATAATATATATATTATATATGTGTGTTACACACACTCTCTATATAATGTATATATGTGTGTTACACACACTCTTGTATCTGTGTATGTCTTTACATCCAGCTCTTTTGAGGAGGTAGGCACTTGCTTCGTCCCCCGTGCTCGTGTTGCATTATTCCCTGCATTTCTGCAGCTGCAGTGCATTATCAGGTCAGTGCTGGTGTCTGTGTGCTGCTGTGTTCAGAGTTCAGCCCCCCTGCCGGGGCAGGGCTGTCTCTTGGTCTCTCACAGGCACGGGAGGTTTTGGTTGTTCCAAGAGGTGCTGCTTTCTCCTGCGTGCACAGACTCTGTTCACAGGCAGCTCTGGCTGTGGGGAGGCACGGAGCCTCCCAGACAGGCAGCAGTGCCAGGTCTGTGTCTCTCAGTGCTTCAGTAAAAGTTCGGGTTTTGAACAATCTGCACTTTCCCTTTGATGGTTTTTCTTGAACTCATAATTCTAGTTTTCCTGTTTGGTCCTGGTTGGTTTGTCTACGTGGGCTTTGAAATGTTGTGAGCTCATCATGTGAACGGAACATGCAGGTTATCATCTTTTTGTTTGTCTAAGAGTGTAAAGTTGGTACAAAACTCCACATTAATGGTACCCAGCTATGGGGGGGTTTCCAGTATCATCTGTGTAGTTCAGTAGAGCATAGCAACAGCCATGCTTACGAGTCTGTTTGAAAATAAAAAAATATTTAAATCCAGTGGATCTTTGAATATAAATGTCTAAAGGATGCCAGTAAATTTACAAAAACAATATAAGAGATCAAAAAACCATGATATAAATAATTCTGTTGAAACAATTATGATGGTCAGTCAGTGTTGACTGACTCAAAAGAAGTTTTTAGGAAGCCTGCTGGTCAAACAGAACTTGATCAAAGGTTTTGCTTTTCATTAAATAAGCAGAAAACCAAGTACAGTAGAAGCAGGGGAAAACAGCCTGTATTTCATGTTTTTCTTTATGTGTCTTGAAGGTTAGGATGAAAAGGCTCAGGGTCCTGCCTGGGGCTGCACCTTGGGAGTCTGTGACTGCAGCAGGGACTGCTGAGGGGTGCCAGGAGACTTCTGGAACTCAGGTTCCACTGATCCCTCAGCCCATGTGGCATGTTGGGGCTGTTTCAGTCAGGTTAGGGTTAGGTTAGTTTGTATATTTATTTTTTAAAATAAAAAATGGGGTTGGTTGTGCCTTGTGAGTTCAGGCAGTGTGCAGAGTCCAGGTGGCCAGTTGTCCTCTGATTCATTTTGGAGCCCAGTTTTCACAAAGCGAGTCAAGATTTTTTTTCCTTTTAGCTTAAAAAATGAGACTATGCTTTGCTAAAAATAAACTTCACAAAATAGAACCTGCTTTCTATAATTCATCGGCTTTCTTCCATTTCCCTCTGAACAAAGCTGAAAAGAAATTTTTCAGGCTGTTAATTTAGCTTCATTTAGTTCTTTTCCCTTTTTCCTTTTGAATGAAAGGCTCCTTACCCTGTCTAAATATATATTCTTTCTCGTTTTTTTGAGAAGACTCCTTCCCCATCTGAGTATATTTTTGCAGCAGGGTTAAAGCTTTGCTGTTGAGTATAATTTTGTAGGAAATAGAAATACTGGGGAGAAGAGGGACTGCTTGTGTGTTGGGTTTGACAAGCCGCTTGTTTTCGGGCTGTTACCAGCTCATGTGGTGTTGGTGTGTTCACAAGCTGACTGGCTTTCCTTATAAACCTGACCATTACAGTGACCAGTGTGACATAAATAGACTTCAAGTGGAAACTCATCATGAAAAGAGATAGTTTTAGTGGGATTTGGAATTCCAGGAAAAGGTCAAAACTGTTTTTGATTGCGGGGAGCAGCGCATGCAGGACGCACGTCCTGTTTTTTCACAGGGATCCCATGTGGTGCTGCTGTCTGGAAGCTGTGCTTGTTTGAGGAGAAGAGTTTCTTTGGAGAAGGGTTTCTATTTGTGGCTCAGTGCAGTCAAATGTGTGCCCGAGGGGTGGGATGGAACCAGAGCTGTGCTCCTCCAGGCACAGGGAATGGCAGAGTTTGGGATGAGTTTGAGGAGGAATTACCCTGAGGAATCCCTGCTGACCACACTTGGTGTTCCCAGGGTGGGCACCTGGGGACACACCTGCAGCAGGGACTGTGGCTCCTTTAGTGGCAGGAGAGCTGGAGAGGGACTGGGATGGAGAGACAGGACACAGGGAATGGCTCCCACTGCCAGAGGACAGGGATGGATGGGATTTTGGGCAGGAATTGTTCCCTGGCAGGGTGGGGATGGAATTCCCAGATTTGCTGTGGCTGCCCCTGGATCCCTGGCAGTGCCCAAGGCCAGGTTGGACATTGGGCTTGGAGCAGCCTGGGACAGTGGGAGGTGTCCCTGCCATGGCAGGGGTGGCTCTGGGTGGGGTTTGGGGTCCCTCCCAACTCGAACCATTCTATAGTTCTAGAAATTCCAAACAAAGTGTTCATGTCTTGTGAGTATTTTGCAGGGGAGAAGGACTGGATTCAGTCAGCAGGAGCAGAGCTGGAGGTGGGGATAGCCAGAAAGAAAGAGTCTAAAAAATTGGGGCTTGGATTAGTGACCCAGGAGAAATTGGTTCATTGGTGAATGGGTATGAAAGGATTTAGCATCAAAGAAGACAGGGAAAAGATTAATTTTCATTGTGTTACAAAAAGAATGAGATCATTTAATGAAGGACAGAATGTGGAGAGAAAGGATAGGAAGAAGTCCAAAGTCTGTGGAAGACATGAAATATAATGTGCCTATTTTTAGACAGAAAAATAAGAGGAAGATAAATTATCTTTCTACTTGATTGTTATCTCCAGTCCTTCAAAACTTCAAGTTGTTTCATTTATGTGAGGTGGCTGGAGAGGAGTCTGAGGCAGAGGGCTGGGTTACAGAGTTGTACCCCAGAGTGGTGGAAGTGGAAAGAAAGGATGTGGTGGTGCCAGAGGAGCCCTGCTGGAGGAGGGCACGGCACTGGGAGCCAGCAGAGCCCTTCTGAGCTGTGGGCACAGGGCCAGGGGCTCTGCCAGGGCAAGGAGTCCAGGGCCAGGGGCTCTGCCAGGGCAAGGAGTCCAGGGCCAGGGGCAGCCAGGGGGCTTGCATGGACCGGGGCACAGGGGTTGTGTTGGCAGCCCCAGAGATCTCCTTTGCTCCCTCTCTCTTGGGACTGGTTACTGAGGAGCTTAAACGGGCACCTTCCAGGGCTGCTTGTGCTGCTCCAGCTTTGAAGTTGTATCCAGCTGTGTGAAAATAGCACACCTGAGGGGAGAGCAGAAGAGAAGTTTGGTGCCTGTGTTTCTGCCTCCGGGCAGTTGGTGTCAGAGCTCTTTGTCAGGGATGAGCTTCTGGTTTTCAGTGTGAGAGGTTCTGCTGCCTCCCACTGATTGCTGCCACTGCTGTGACAAGGAAGTGTGATTTGTACTGTTACTCCCCCTTGGATGCAGAAACTATCCAGAAGAATTATCTTGTTGAAGATAAAGCTCAACAAATGAATTCTCTCCCTCTGTGATGTCTGGGCTGGGGTCTGTTGCTGTTTTGCTGCTTCAGTTTTCATAACTTCTGCAGCAATCTGGAAATGCTTCTCCCAGTTTGTCCTTGGCAGGTGTGATGGGGTGAGCATCCCCAAAAGCACTGTCACTCCTCTGACCCACTTGGGGTCCCTTGGAGCTCAGGTGGTGGCACCTGGGGTGGGCAGTTCCTGGTGCCCAGCTGGTGAATGTGCCCTCCCAACAGGGCACAGCTCAGGTGTGCCATTGCCTGAGAAACCTGTGGCTACAAATGCTGAGCAGTCGTGTACAAAATGCACTTCTGGTGACAATCAGGGGACCTGGGAGTGAAAGGTGAGGTCTGGCCAGTGGCATCATGGAGCAACATCCTGCTGTTTGTACTTTTTGCTTTAATTGGGAAAAAAGCTCCCTTCTTGAATACACTGAGGAAAGCAGTAAGATCACAATACTGTTGTAAAAATAGATTTCTCTTATTCTTAATTAATTTTTGCCTTTTGTTTTTCAGCCAGAAAATTTACAGAAGAATTGGCTTCGGGAGTTTTATCAGGTAAGGTGAAGTTTATTTTCTCATGGACTTCTGTGCATCTTTTTTTATTGGCCTAATTAATAATGTCAGGATATTTTGCTTTGTGAAGTGAAAGCACTATTTTGTAGTGATTTTATTTTATAGTAACAGACAGCCCTGAAGAATATGTCTCTTTCTGGATTTTTAAGTAATCATTATAAAAATCCAGCATATAAGCACAGTTTGTTCTCATCAGCAATTATCTGCCAAAAAAATATATTCAGGTTTTATAAGATGGGCTTCAGTTTGGCATGAAATGGTCTTTTAAGTCTACTGAGTAAGATATGTATTTGAGTACATTTAAAAAAAAAAACCGCAAACCTGTTTGGAAGTCTAGTTTACCTTAAAATTGAAATATGACAGTTTTGGGCCTTGGTTTGCAATAAATCAGTCCTGTGTCGGCTCTCTCTTAACAATTTTCTTGTCTGGTAATGTCAAAATATTGGCATTGAACCCATGTTATAAAATGTGCTGTAACCTTCTGGTGTGAGGGGTTTTTCAGAGTCTAGGAGCCCCTGTCCCACACTGTAATTGTGGCTGAACTTGCAGTGTGTGTGCAGAAATTCAGCAGTGAGGAACAGGAGATGAGCAGTGCTGGGGGGCAGGGAGGTGCCATCCCTGGGAAGCAGTGGGAGCTGCTGGCAGAACTCAGGGACTCCTGAGTCCCACAGTGTGTGCCCTGGAAGGGCCTGGAGGGTCCTGGAAGGACCTTAAAGACCCTAAAGTCCATGGAGAGCCACACCCTGCCAGGGGCAGGGACACTTCTGCCACAGCAGCTTTGCCAAGTGCCACAGGATTGCTTTCTCCAGTCCTACAGCTCCTGCACAAAAATAGTTCAACAACAGAGTTGTGCTGTTCAAAGTTTAAAGTGAAACTGTGTGCAGCAGTATGATTAGCAGTATCTCATCGTTTGCTTTTGTGATTGAAAGCATCCCCTGAGTGTTTACATTGTCAGGTTACCAGTGCAGCCTGTGACCTTTATTACACCGATGTAAAATACCATTCACTTTTACTGGCAAATGTAAGAGATTTGCAAAAATCCAAGGTGCAGTAACCACTCTTAGATTCTTTATTATCTGCCATCTTCAGATTCGTCTCTGTAGTTTTCTCCCATCCTGGTTGGTCACTGCAGTGTGTTCATGATGTTTGCACTGCACAGGCGTCTCAGCTCGTTGTGATTCCAACCCTCCACAGCTTCAGGAAAAACTCTTCCCATGCAGGAAATACAAATAAACAGAGATAACTCTGTATTTTTGGTGGGGTTTTTTTTTCTTTTTTTTTTAGATGGCTGCATGTTTTTCATCATCACATGACTTACATATCTTTATCAAGGAGACTCCTTCTGTGTTCATTGTTTACTGAAGTGGGATGAGCACTGCAGAAACGCTTCAGAATAGTTTGTGGAAAACAGGAAGAGGAGGGGAAGAGAAAGAGCTGCTGCTATCTTAGGGCAGGGACCACTGACACGTGACTGAACGTGGTCTGTCTTTGGCCAGTAAATATTACTGTGTGTACACAATTCCAAAGAGGAATAAAATTATCCATGAAATGCAGACCCAGACCAGGGAAGTGTTGCTGAGGCAGACCCAAGCCCATCCCTCAGCTCAGGGGGTTCTGCTCTGCTCCCTCTCCATACCTCTGTCCCTTTAAAAAGAGAAAGACAGGGAAGATCGGCAAAGGACAGAGTTAGCAGTGCCCATGGCTGCTGCTGGCCTTACCCTGCTTCCCCTCTGGGCTGGCTGCTCAAGCTCTCCAGCACAGGAGGAAGTGGAACAAAACTTGACAAAAAGCTCCTCAGGGAAAAGGCAAACGTGTCTGTACCAGAAGTCACTGAGCCCCGCTCTGGCTGAGGCTTCAGAGCCACGCAGCAAGTGAAGAGTGTAATCTCGGGGGATTATTGTGTTTAACCCCACGCCCTGGGTGAAAGCTCTGTGAGCTGAGGCTCAGCAGAGCTCTGGAAAACGCCTCGGTGTGCCTCTTGTCAGCTTGAAACCAGAGAAACCACAGAGGGCAGTTTTTTCCATTCTTCTGAGGAATTCAATTTGCATATGCAGTTGTGTCAGGGCAGTTTGCATAACTTCTGAGGATGAGGTGCTTGTGTAAGCAGCCAAAACGTTCTCCACAGAAAAGGAAGCACCATTACCTCTCTAAGTTTTAAATGTTTCTAGAAATTAAACCCATAATGAATGGGTGTCAAAGAGCAGTTCGGTTGAAGAGCATTTTGTGGACTTGTTTATAAGTTCCAGTAAGTTAAAATAAGGGATTTTATTTGCAGCCATGGGTGAATACAAGTCACTTACGTGTTGCCATTGACTGACGTGCTGTATGCATTTCCAAGGACATCCAGCTCCTGGCACAGCCATCCTGCCCTTGGCCTGGGTGCTGTTCAGGGCTGTGCCATCCACCCTGTGCTCTGTCACCCTCTGTGCCACCTGGTGCCACTTCAGCAGCTAAGCCTGTGTTCCCATCAGGGGTACAAGTGAGCACTGTGGCAGAAAGGTGCTGCAAATCCCAGAGTTTCCAGAGTTGGCTCTGGTTTCTAATGTTCAAAGCAGAAAATTGTGTTTGCAATTGAAGACAATCTGCTGGAATCAAAACCAAAGGAAAAAGGCTTGTGGGCAAGTGTGTCACAGTGTGGCCCTGAGAACTGGGAATTGCACTGGCTGGTGGAAAAGCTGCTTTGCAGGGAGGCAGGATGCAGTGAAGTCCTGGTGCTGGGGGTTGTGCCCCATCTCCTAACTGCAGACAGGTGCTGGGAACTTGGCTCTGAAAGAGCTGAATTTGGACTCCAGTTCTCTTTCCAGTAAAAATGCTCTTACCCCAGAAACCTACACTGGAAACAAGAAGGGGAGAGGATTGTTGGGGGAGAGTGGAAACAGCCTGAGGACGGTGTTTTGGAGCGTTTAATGTGTGATAGGGAAGACTTCAGTTCTTACCAAGAAATGGGATGATTGATGGTCTGGGTGTTAGTGCTTAACAAGCAGTGGGTGATTTGGGAAACTGGCTGCCATGCAAATGGCAATACTCACAGAATGTGCACGTGGGGATTTTGTCCCACTTGTGCCAAGTGCCCATGCCCTGGTTTGGAGCCTCTGTGTCAGTGCTCAGGAGAAAATCCGGGGGAACAAGCTCCAAGAATGTGAAGGAAGCTGTTTGCAAGCAAAGGCTGTGGGAGCACAGAGAGAGGACTTTTATTGCCTTATTCCTTTACTTATGACTCCTTTTCCTTTTCACTCCCTCTTTCCCCATCCCTTGCCCTTTCTCCATCTGCACTGGGTTTCATGTTTGGGGCAGGAGGAGTTCAGGAGCTGGAACTGTTGAAAATCTGCACTGATTTTAGTAACAATATTCTTGTGTCGCATTTGTGGCACACGGTCATTTTAGATGCAAACTTGGAGCCAGAGGGTTTTTCCCCTAATGCAATTTTCCATGTTGCCTGATGTGTTTGAGAGTATTTTGAGCCTTTATTTGTAGTAATACAGAAGTTAAAAGTTTACCTAATAGCTAAAGGTCATCTTGGTATAGCTGCGTGGGAACTTTGTGTGTTACTCTTTGGAGAGAAGGAAGAAAAACAAACAAAAAAAGGCCAAAACCAACCAAACAAAAAAATCCCAAACCCCAAAACACAAAAAAATCCTACCCAGCCGCTCAAAGGTTGTTTAATTATTTTAGTCGACTTAATGCTGCTTTTTTAACTAGAGGGGGTGATTAAGGGTTTTTTTAACTAGAGGGGGTGGAAAAGCTCTGTTGCAGCCCTTCCAGGCTGAGGTCTCAGCCCTTTTCCGGAGGGTGTATTCCTCAGGTGGGGCTGTTTGGGCTGTTGGTTGTTGCTTTGTGTCCATGGGCTGTGACCAGGGTGGGGGGGTGCTGGTTCTGGGTGCCTGGTCCCCAGGGGGAGCCTCCTCTTCTTCAGGCTTAGAGAAGCTGGAAAGACTTGAAGTGCTTTAGGACCACACAGTCTAAATTGTATTTCACAGCTCAGAAGGAAGCTAAAGCTCATATTTTGCTGGTTTTTAAGCAATCCTATTTACACAACATCAAGGCTCAAGCTGCTCTTCTCCAGTCTTTGCTTGGGTTGAGGTCTGACTCCGGTGCCCTTGCCCCTGTGGCCACACTGCCCTCTGAGGGAGGCCTGGCCAGCAGTGTGGGCTGTGTCCTGTCCTGGCTGCTGGCCCAGTTCCAGCCCAGCCTGACCCACCCTGCCATCCCTGGGGTCCCATCCCCATTCCCCAAACAGGCAAACACCTGCAAAATGAGAAGATGTCAGCCCTGTACTCTTCACCAGTTCTGTGTTCATACTCAGCTCTGCTGGAACATCTTAGTTACCCACATCCCCCAAAATAACTCCTGATTGTGGCTTCCTTTACACTGTTTTTGCATATCCAGAATTGAAAATAATGCCCAACTTTGTAAATACATTGTGCTGCTGTGGATGCAAATTCATTATTTATGTGGTCTCATGTGTGATCTTTAACCTCTGGCAACTGGGAGTTTTCAGCTCTGAAGTATTCATTACTCATTATTATGTACTGTTTGTTCTTCCATAAGAGTAGAAAACTAGTAAAAGGTAATGAAGCAGAGCCAATTTGCTTTTAGTTGGAGGGTACTTACTATATGAGAGGACATAACTAATATTCAGGTATGTTCTAGTGGTTTAACCTGCAAGGAATGCCACAAGGACCTCCCTGCTATTAAGCCAATGCTGTTTCCCGGTTAAAAATGACATAATTTTTTTTTCTTTTTTTTTTTTTTTAATACCTGCTATGATTTCAAATTCTCAAGGATTTGTATGTAAGCAAAAAAACCTGTGTCCTGCATCTTCAGAACCTGGAAGTGTTTTCAGGTGCTGCTTCAGCACAGCAGAGTTGTTCTGCAGTGTTGTCTCACTGCTGGACTCCCCATTTGGGCTCCCTGTGACTGATGGTTCAGGACTGTGAGACAGTTTGTGCCTAAATCTTACTTGAAATAGTTCATTATGTTCCTGTCTTAGCAGTTGATGTTTTCATGAGCTGTGTGAGAAGAGCTGTTGCTGCAGCAGTTAAATGAGTGGCAGATGCTCAGGGTGCTGCTGCCTGTGCTGCCCTGGGACAGTGACAGTGGCTGTGTTGGCTTGAAGGGTTAAACACTGACAGCTGCTCTCTGATGATGCTGACTTCAGACAGCTCTCCAGGTAGACAAGGTCAGGACTTGGAATCTAGAGCTGATTTGACCAGTAAAGCACGTGGAGAATTGGGCTGGCCTGGGGTTAGGGTTTGCTCTGCAGGCAGCAAGCAGGATGAGCCAGGCAGGTCAGTCAGGGTTGTCACTCGCTGCTGCTGGCTCTGGTGGCAGCCTGCTGCCAGTGCTCCCTTGGGCAGTGCCTTGGCAAGAAAGCAGCATCTGGACAGGAGCACCTTCTCAGCAACTGTGCCTTAGTTGTTTGGAAATCTGTGGTAGGAAATATATATCAGCAGAAAAGCATGTCCCAGTTAGTCGGGTATCATTTCTTGCATTTCGGGTATGTTTTTAGACATCCAGTCTGGCACCTGATTTTTTTTATTATTATTTTTTGTTCTTTAATTTTTTATGCCCTCCTTCTCCCCAGTTAAACTTACTGTTGGGTCCTGCTGTGGTTCATTCTCCATCCCTACTGACGATGGCATGATTTAAAGCAAGTTGCTAACACCTCTGTTGGCAGAAACCAGCATTAATAATCTAATAGAATCCAATCGAAATTTGCATTTTCCCTTTACCCAGTAACACTGCCAGCAGCTCACCTCAGAATGTTCCACCAGGCAGGTCAGTGCCAAGATGTTTCAGTGACCAGGAATCTGAGGTGCAGGGGAAGTGACTGCTGGAAATGACTCAGAAACCCACGGCAGGACATTCCCTTCTTTCTGCAGGGGTGGCTGCTGTGGGCTGGCAGTGCTGCAGTTCACTGTGTGACCTGGGCAGAGCAGGACAGCGGGTTCTCCTTGCCTCTGGTGTGCATGAGCCTCTGCCAGGCTTCCTTGCCCTGGCTGGGCTCTACAGCTGCAGTCCTGAGCTGGTCCTGAGCCCCCTGGCCACTGCCAGGGGCTGTGCCAGGCGCTGATGGAGAGCAGTGTCCAGGAATGTCCCTGAGGACAGAGGGACACAGGGCACTGATGGAGAGCAGTGTCCAGGAATGTCCCTGAGGACAGAGGGACACGGGGCACTGATGGAGAGCAGTGTCCAGGAATGTCCCTGAGGACAGAGGGACACGGGGCACTGATGGAGAGCAGTGTCCCGGGGACTAAGTCATAGCTTAAAAAAGGAAATATTAGTTAAGAATATTTAAGATGGTAATTGGGTATTAGGAATATTTTCTGTGGATGGCAGATGATGCTCCCCTTGCTGCCACTTGTGCCAGGGTGCAGTCACCTCCCCGGTGGAGCTGCCAGTCCCCCTGAGCACCTGGATCTGCCGCTCATGCTGTGTGCTGAGCCCTGAAACTCGCTTTTCTCTCTGTTCCAGGTTGTCCATGCACACAAGCCCCATTTCATGGCTCTACACTGTCAAGAATTCGGAGGGAAGAACTATGAAGCTTCGATGTCTCATGTGGACAAGTTTGTGAAGTAAGTGGCGAGGGCATAGCCTGACCCCCGAGCCGGGGACAAGGGCAGGAGCGATCAGTCAGCGGTGGGCCATGCCGGGATTATTTATGCCGATGTAATTAGTTTGTAATTAATTTATAATTAATTGATCGGGGGCGGCGGGGCCGGAACGAGCCCGGGGCAGCGCCCGCGAGCCGCGCGCGCCCTCTGCTGGCGGCGGCGGGAACGGCCACGAATCCCAAATCCACAAATCCCCAAATCCGGGAGACAAAACCCGCGCCCTTCCCTTCCCAGTCCCGTCCGGATGGCACCGGAGCGCGAATCCCGGGAGACAAACCCCGCGCCCTTCCCTTCCCGGTGCTGTCTGAATGGCGCTGGGCAGCTGTCACCACGCTGAGGGTGCAGGCGGTGAGGGGCTGTGCTGGGGACACTCTGTCCCTGGGGGGACACTCTGTCCCCGGGGGGCTGTGCTGGGGACACTCTGTCCCCGGGGGGCTGTGCTGGGGACGCTGTCCCTGAGTTCCCCCGAGGAAGAGGAAGGTGCTGGGTCCCTCTGGGTGATGTCAGGGATGTCACAGCACAGAGCAGTGCTGGGGCAATGCCGTGCATCTGTGCCTCCCTTTACATGGTCATTCTTCTCTTTCTCTTTTAGAGAACTGCTGTCAAGTGATGCAATGAAAGACTACAACAGAGCTCGAGTTTACCTGGATGAGAACTATAAATCACAGGAACATTTCACGGTAAATTTCTTTATTTCACTGGTGTAGTTTAACCGAAGGTCACTTTCTTCTGTTTGGAATTTTTGACCCATGTGGAACCATGAGCTGTTTCCATCCTGATGATGAGGATGTTTTTACTACTGCTGTGTTTTACTACTGGCAGTGTTTATTCTGTGGCATGTGTACATGCTGATTTCACAGGGCTGCATCCATGTAAAATGAGCAGAATATCAGTGTGCAGACAGTTTCAAATGGTTGTCAGAGGTTTTCTTTCATCCCACAGCCAGCTTTGGTGGCTCAGAGTCACTTCCATTCCCGAGCCTGGCAGTGTATGGCAGTGTGAGGTGGTGCCAGCACTGGGTGTGATGGGCTGGTGAGAGCTTGGCCAGGGCTCAGGGTTTGTGTAGAGGATCTGCAGAGCTGGCTCACAGCCTGCCTGGCCTGAGGCATGGTGACAGCAGCCACAGCACAGGTTTGCATGAGCACACCAGTGGCGTTCAGTACGTGCAGAATGATGTGTGTGGATCAGGGTTAGGGTTTTTCCTGCAGAGCACAAAGGCTGGCAAGGTCGGTGCCAGGGCTGTGCATTGTGCCAGCACCTCTGCTGTTTGTCCAAGTGATCCCTGCTGGGTTGTACAGGAGCTAACAACCCTTTGGAGGTCAGTCAGTGACATCTCCCAGGGCAGAAGCTTCCCTCTCCCCCAGTGTGCTGCTCAGTGGCAGTGCTGCCCAGCAGCCAAAAACAGCACCTGGAGCACAGTTCAGGCAGTAACAAAACCAGCTGCCCAGCACACACACAAACCCCAGCCTGGAGCCATATAGGACAGCTAGTACCAATGTTATGGAATTATGGAAATAATGTAACCAAAATAATATGGAAATAATTGTGGAAATAGTTATGGAAATAATATAACCAAAACCATGTTCTTATTGTTTGGTTAAATTACCCTCTGTTGAAGTGGTGACTTTAAAGATACAAAATGGGTTTATATAAATGTTTGATGTGTACTCCACATGATAGGCTGTTTGTAACCCTTAAGAACCTTCTAGAGCTGAATCTGCTTAGTGTGGAAAAGGCAGAACCCAAAGGAAGAGCAATTTTTCAATGATGTTTTGTGTTCCTATCACTGGGAGGAAATGCTGTGTGCTAGAGGAATGTTTTGTACCTTATTGTTAGACTGTAGTAGTGGCTTAGAACCAAAGCCCAAAAACCCTAGAAAGGAGAGAGGGTGAGCTCCTTAACCTCCTGGCTTGTTAGACTCTGCATTTTGGCACTGAATGCTCTCGGTCCTCACTCACAGATCCCCCACTGCTGTCAGGAATCAAAGATTCACAGAGATGGATTTTCACACATGTGATTTGACCTGGCAGATCTCCAGCTCCTCTGCTCAGTGTGTGTGTGTATGTGTGACACTGTGAGCAGAGCTTTCACATGTGCTGTGTCCATTTTGGGTAAAGTTTGGCTCTTATCTCCAGTGTGGTTTGCCTTGTACGATGTCATGTGTTTCCTTGTGAGTTCTGTTTGACTGCAGGGTTCTGTTTCTGTGGCCTTTTTTCCATCCCTTCTAAGGCACACACTTGGCAGCAGATGCTAGCTTGGTCGTTATATTATTGCTCTCTGAAATATAAATGTTTATCATATGTATTGTTGTATAATGCTATTTGCTTTAGAAAGGGAGAAGCCCAAGTCGTTACAGTTTGGCTAACCTTTATCCCTGCTGCTCTCACGTCCCCTTTTTTACCAGTTTTGGCATCACTTCCTCTGTAAGGCTTTACTTGGCTTGGCTCCTGCACAGCTAAACCAGATTTTGCTGCCCACAGTTCCTCAGCTGGGCTGCTAGGACTGGCAGCAAGATCTGAGGCAGCACTGTCAGCAGCCTCTGTGTCCAGCTCACAGCAGCACAGGTGCAAATTCCACATGAGAAATAAGAAACCAGTGATAATGAGGTGTCTCTGCTGGAGTGACTTGGTTTTAAAAACTAATAATCCACATTGTATTAAGGATCAAGATGGATCATTTTGCATCATCCCAGGCATAAAGCTTAATATCAGGATTTGTCATTTATGGTGACATACACCAAATCTGGTGTCAGAGCAGCTGGTTTTGGGTCTGGGATTTGTGGGGAGCAGGGTAGGTGCTGTGATGAGGGAGAGAGCTGTGGTTCAGTGGATTGTGTTTGTTCTGCCAGGAATGATGGTGGGGTGAGACTGCCTGGGATTTCCTGCCACTCAGAACTTATTAATGCACAGAATAAACCCCAGAGCAGCGAGTGCAAGGCTGGGGAAGGTGCTGGGGCAGCAGGTCCTTGTCCCAGGGAAGGGGTCAGGCTGGCAGTGACAGCTCTGGGCAGTGACTCCTGTGCCAGGGAAGGGGTCAGGCTGGCAGTGACAGCTCTGGGCAGTGACTCCTGGCCCAAGGCTTTCATTAGGGCCAGGCAGGGTCACAGGGCACACGGGGACACAGCAGATCCTGTCACACTTGGGAGAGGCACAGCTTTATCAGATGTAAAAATGACCTGCAGAGGAGTCTCTTGGCACAGAGCTGCTGCATTAGAGCTGATGCCTGGCAGCACTGGGAGGTGGCAGTGCTGGAGCTCAGAGCTGCCAGCACTTATGGATCAGGGTGCTGGGTGACAGCCTCCTCTGGGCTGACAGGGGCTTCCCAGAAATTCCAGATTAACTAAACTGGCAGGTGTGCTGCTGTTCCAGCTCTGACTGGAAATACCCATAGCAGTTGAGTGTGGATAAACTGGCTCATGTGCTAAATTTCAGGCACTCAAATAACTTGGCACAGCTTTGTGAACCACAGCCTCCTGTAAATCCCTGTTTGAAAGCATGGAACTTTGTTTTGTTGTGTGACATATTATATAGATCTTGATTTCTGTCAGAGAACATATAATTAATGAAAAGACATATATAAGAGCACTGAAATAGGTTAAAAAAATGGGAAGCTGAAAAACTCAGTACATTGTGTTTTTTATTTGTGACAATACTGACTGGACTTCACATGTAATAAAACAGGTATTTGCACTTGCATTGATTTTACCAAACATCGCATTATTTACTTATTATTTTACTCCCATTATTTTACCATCCCATTCTCTGCTAATTTAATTGTACTTGGTATATTTTGTATAAGGGGTAAATTACAAATTTTATCACTTTTCTATGTGAAGAATTACTCAGAAGTAGTTGGGTGTGTTGAGCTTCAGCATGTCAATCCTCCTTGAATAACCCAAGTTAATGGTAAATAAGGTGTTTTTTCTGGAATAAGAAAATGTACTGGAGGTGAATATCAGTCAGAAATACATTGATGTTTTCATCAGATCCATAACTTTTTATATGAAAACATATCAGTATAATCAGTGGCATTTTTATTGCAATTAGATCAAGTCTAGTTTTGTTTTGTGCCTTGTATTTATTGATTTCTGGAGTACTCAATTAAGGTCTTCTATTGCTTAGCAAATCCTTGGCTTCCTTTTCATTGTTCAGGGAAGGCAGAGGAAAGTCCAGGGTAGCTGAAAGCCTTCTTGCTGTCTGGAACTCGTGGTTTCTGTAGGCTGGGAGAGAATCTTTGCTGGAGTGAGTGAGTGCTGACCTCCAGGGGTGAGGAGCCCCAGCTGCTGCCCGGAGTGTGCAGGAGCCTCTTGGGGGCTTGGCACAGCCCTTGGCTCATGGCAGAAACATCTGCACAGTGGGGTAGCTGTTCTACTTCCCAGGAAGGGTTTATTTTTAAAAGTAAACAATATCCTGCACTGTCTGTGTGCCTGCTCAGGCCCACAGGTGACCTGGCAGTGAACAGATGCCCCTGGGCTGTACAGTGATGTGCTGGGGTTCCAGCCTCCTCCTCCTCCTCCTGGGAACGGTGCAGTGCACTGCAGTCAGTTCATTGGGTAGCAGGTTTCATTCCAGTTTAAAAAAAACAGAACTAAAACCAGCCTTTCAAAAGCAGCATTTCTGACATTAGAGAGATGTGTTTAAACACCAGCAGAGCCCCAAGCTGCAAGCAGAATTTTATCAATAGCAGTGGATTGAAGGGGAGGGGTTGCTGTGCTCGCACACCTCCCCACTTTGAAGGGGTGGGTTTGGTGAGACAGTGATTGAAATAAAACTTCCCTGCAGTAACCACCCGGGGTGGGCAGGGGTAAGGTACAATGAACAGTACAGGTAACAGGGGTAAGGTACAAATGAACAGTACAGGTAACAGGGGTAAGGTCCAATGAACAGTACAGGTAACAGGGGTAAGGGACAAATGAACAGTACAGGTAACAGGGGTAAGGTACAATGAACAGTACAGGTAACAGGGGTAAGGTACAATGAACAGTACAGGTAACAGGGGTAAGGTCCAATGAACAGTACAGGTAACAGGGGTAAGGTACAATGAACAGTACAGGTAACAGGGGTAAGGTCCAATGAACAGTACAGGTAACAGGGGTAAGGTACAATGAACAGTACAGGTAACAGGGGTAAGGTCCAATGAACAGTACAGGTAACAGGGGTAAGGTACAATGAACAGTACAGGTAACAGGGGTAAGGTCCAATGAACAGTACAGGTAACAGGGGTAAGGTACAATGAACAGTACAGGTAACAGGGGTAAGGTCCAATGAACAGTACAGGTAACAGGGGTAAGGTACAATGAACAGTACAGGTAACAGGGGTAAGGTCCAATGAACAGTACAGGTAACAGGGGTAAGGTACAATGAACAGTACAGGTAACAGGGGTAAGGTCCAATGAACAGTACAGGTAACAGGGGTAAGGTACAATGAACAGTACAGGTAACAGGGGTAAGGTCCAATGAACAGTACAGGTAACAGGGGTAAGGTACAATGAACAGTACAGGTAACAGGGGTAAGGTCCAATGAACAGTACAGTGGTAACAGGGGTAAGGTACAATGAACAGTACAGTGGTAACAGGGGTAGGTAAGGTACAAATGAACAGTACAGTGGTAACAGGGGTAAGTTAGGTGCAAATGAACAGTACAGTGGTAGCAGGCATTTTTCTGACAAGCTCTCTTCCCACAGCCCTGCCAAAGCTGTGCTTCTGTTGCTGAGGCTCAGAGTTTGGGGTGCTGAAGGTGGCAGAGGCAGCAGTCAGTCACTGCCCGTGGACTCCTGCCCCTCACCGCTGTCCGTGGGCACGGATCCTGGGCATGGGGGGAGCTCAGTGTCCCTATGGCTGTGTGCTGCTGTCTGGTGCTGCAGTGTCTGAGTGTGTCCCCAAACAGTGTCCCAGGCTGTGTCTCTCCATGCCGTGTCCCCAGGCCGTGTCCCCAAGCTGTGTCCCCAGCCATGTCCCATGTCCCCAAGCCGTGTCCCCAGCCATGTCCCGTGTCCCCAGCCATGTCCGTGTCCCCAGGCTGTGCAGCACCCAGTGCTCCCTGCTGTGGGTGGGTGGCACCAGGCTGTGGCAACACTGAGGACAAAGCAAGTGCAGGCATTGCCAGGGTGTGCAGGAGAAGGCTGTGCTTTGTCTTTTCCCCCTGGATTGTTTTTACTTCGCACACTCTGTAGTATTTTTCCTGTGTAGTATTTTTTTACTGTGAAGTAGCTCTTACTCTGGGGTGGATAAATCCCTGGTAGCCTGCAGCAGCATCTGGGGCAGCCCTTTGCTCCAGTCACTGTCCTCAAGAGCAATAACCTGAGCCAGCACGGTGGGGAGAGTGAACCTGAGAATACAGATGGACAACGTGTTATTCAAGTGTGTTATTGTACCTTAAAATTATATCTGCTCCTTACTGAGAGAATAGTAAAGTTAATTTTTGTTAGATTAATGATACTTGAGTAATATTTTTGGTTGAGCTGAGTTCAAATAATTGGCCATTAATTGAAAAAGGAAATTGAAATGAATTTATCTTATACATAAATCCTGTCATAGTTATTAATGCGTCTTAGAAAATATTGTCCTGTTCCCAGAAATGGATGGTGTACACTGATTCTCCTGAGCTTATTAGCTCTGTCAATTTAGAGTTTGGTTAAGTAAAAAAGATGATTTAGGAAGAGAGTTGTAATTGAATTGAATATTGAGGGAATTCACATGGTGATGGGTTCTCAGCCCACTTTTTCATTAACAGTTTTACAGAATGCTGAGGCTTGGCAGAAAGGCAGGATTGCAGGATTTCCCCAGGAGATGGAGCTGCAGCTGCAGGCTGCAGTGGTGGGGCAGCTGCAGGCTGCAGGCACTGGACACCCTGGAGGAGCCCCCGGAGCCCCGCACTGCGGCTGGGAGGACACGCTGGGGACACCCTGGGCACACACAGAGTGCCTTTCAGGGGCAGTGCTCTGGCCCTGGGGAGGCTGCAGAAGGAGCTCTGCTGCTGCCACTGCCATGTTGATCGCTGTCTCAGATTTGTCACTGTCACTGTGACCCACTGCTGAACACGAGACTTTAGGCTGTGTTTTCTTCTCAGTTACTGTAGTCTTCAAGTGAATTTTCTTTTACTACTCACATGAGCCTGTTTCCATCTCATCCTTTTTTCCTCCCTCTCCTTTCCACAGAAAGATAATTTGTACCAGTTTTTATTTTTATACTGTTACCTATAAAAATTATGCCAACCCAGAGAAGTAGGAATTTGTCTGAGTGGGTGCAGCAGCACTGCATGGCAGAGGTGTGATGATCTCTGGAGGGAGATCTCTGATCTTCTGTGACATCAGGTGATGCAGGTGATGCCGCAGAAGGAGCCAGAAGTGTCATTCAGACTCTCTTCTCAAATTAACTCCTGTGAGGTTCATCCAGGGAACAATTTTCTCAGGTGGAGAAAAGTCCAGACTCCTTTCTGAGAGGCACAAATGAGAAACCTGCGAGTGTTCTGTCGTCATCAGTCTCCCACATCACTCCTGAGCAAATGCTTCCCTCTGTCTCACTGTTGTTTTGTTTTCTGTAAGTGATAAGTTAGTGTTAATATTTTTAAACACATCTTACTCTGGCAGTCCTTTGGGTTGTTTTTGTTGGTACTCAAGCACATGGGAGCATGTTATAGCCTTGGGCAAAAGCTGGCAGCAGAGCTCTGGTTGTGTGCAGGTGCTGGCCACTCAGATACTTGTGTGATCTTTACTTTCTCCTAGCTCCACCATAAAGGGAATAAAACCGTTTTAAAAACATTATAGTACTCCTTCTAAAGGCCCCAAAATGCCAGAAGCAGATCTCCAGCCATGCACAGAAGTGCTTCAAACGAGTTGTGTGTGGTAGAAAAAGGGAAATGGAAAAAGGAGAATTTTATCCCTGTTTGTAGGGCAAATGCAAAGCGGGATGGAGCCTCGTGGTGGCAGTGTCTGCCAGGGATCAGGCGCTGCACTTGGTGGGGACTTTGGCTCTGCTCGTTTTCCAGCAGTTCTCACCTCACTGTGTCCATCCTCATCATGTAGCTCAGAATCCTTTCCCTTTACAGCCTCCTGCTTTTTCAGGAGTTTGGTGAAATACACAGTTGGGAGCATCTTGAAATGTGTGTCACAAAGTTTGACCTCTTCATTAGCTTCTATCTTCTTTTAATTGAACAAAAACCAGTCTGTGACACAAGCTGGTGAATGTCAAAGTTAATCCTACAGCTTCTGGAATATCCTGGAAAAATGCTTGTAGGAGTATTGTCATTCTGTGACAAGGACATTCATTTACTTACAACCACCTGAAATGAAATCTCCCACTTGATTTCTTAGGGAACTGAGTTGTGTGTTAGGTAATAGCTTCGTGTCTCTTCTGGGTGGGAAATGGAATCTGAAAGGTGTTGCCCCAGCAGAACCTTCCTCTGGTTTTGAGTTGTCCTTTTTTCTATATATTTTTGAAATGCATCTCTTAACCCATCAGCAGAGTTCTTGCCAGGGGGGCATGGCTTATCTTCCACCTGTTTTCTGACACTTTTATATCGTTGTGAGAGGAGGAATAATTATGAAACAGTGAGGGATTTCACAGATCAGTAGCCCAGTAATACAGCTGTGGGTGCATCTCTGTTTACAAGCGTGCTGGTGCTGAGAAAATTGGTGAAAAAGCAGCTTCTTTATCTGCAGAATTGTTATACTGTTTTGTATCAGCTGTGGAATTTGCATATAGAATCGAATTGTCTGTGGGCTGTGGATTTTATATTCAGAATTTCATCCTGCAGTTGTGCAATAGGCTACATGGTTAGGAAAAAAAATATTTGTAAAGAATAATTACAACCTGTTTTTGTAGGACTATGTCTATCTAAAAATCAGCTGAAATACTTGAAATTAAATTGTAGACTATAGTCTGAGAACACAAGAAGAAATCAACTATTTTAAGCTTTTAAAGGTTAAAATATATATATGTATATATGTGTATACTTTTCTAATTGCTGCTGCAGAGGTGAGGCTGAAGCAAAGCCCAGCTCTCCTTTGCGGCAGAGCTGGGCCGGGCCGGGCTGGGCTGAGCCGGGCTGAGCTGGGCTGGGCTGGGCCGGGCCGGGCCGAGCCAGGTTTAGGCTGTCCCGGTAGAGGCACAAGGCTCACGGCTTTGGTGGTGGCATCCCTGCCCCAGTGGCTGCCCTGCTGTGCCCGTGCCCGTCCCCAGCAGCCGGCCGGGTGGCCCTGGGGACAGCGGGACAGCCCCGGCCCCGCTGTGTGTGCTGTGGGCTCAGGGGCTGTCCTGCCCTGCCCAAATTCACCCCAAACACCTCCCGGCCGGGCCGGGGCCAGGGAGCTTCCCGAGGGAAAGGAGAGCACAGGGCTGCTCAGTGTCCGTGCTCAGCGGCTCGTTCCTGGGCAGTGTTTGCCCCGGCGCTGCTCACTGTGAGCGTTTGGGTTCGTGCTGTGTTCAGTGCACTGGGAACGCTGGAGTGCTGTGGAGCTCATCCACTGGGATCTGACCCTTCCCTTGTGTCCACAGGGATCCTGCCAGCCTTGTGTTCAGGCTGTGGGGCAGTGCTCGCCATCCCTGCCCCGTGCCAGCCCCAGTGGGCCGGTCCCCAGCCCCAATGGGCCGGTCCCCAGCCCCAATGGGCCAGTCCC
>VWZS01007220.1:276577-312541 GCA_013397075.1 Rhabdornis inornatus
CCCAGCCCCAATGGGCCGGTCCCCAGCCCCAGTGGGCCAGTCCCAGCCCCAATGGGCCGGTCCCCAGCCCCAATGGGCCAGTCCCAGCCCCAATGGGTCAGTCCCAGCCCCATGGGCCAGTCCCAGCCCCTCGCTGCCCCCCAGCTGCCCAGGCTCCTCACGGGGGCTGAGGGCTCAGGGCATTTTGAGGAAAGGTTTGGGAAGTGCTCAGGGATGGAGCATTTAATAGAACGGGAGGAGTGGTAATGGAAAACAGTGTTACCTGCTGAAGTAATTGAGGATCTAACACAAATAATAGAGGAAATGCTTTAAATTGATGTTTTCAAAGCCCTACATGGTGGTCCTCTTCAGGAGTTTGGGCACTTAGTTCCCAAGTTTTGTCTTTTTACAGAAAAAAAAAAACCCTAAGGCTTGGAGCAGTCAGAAATGCTGTTTGCATTTGTGTGTGGTAGGGTGAAGGGCAGGGCCAGTTACACATTGGTCCAGCAGCGCCTTCATGTTATTAACAGCTGTTTTCAGGTAATGCACGTGTGGAATTTGGTTTGTGTGACAAAATGTTTGATTTGGAACAGCTCTGGCTCTCAAGAAAAGATGTGGGGTTGGAAAATACAAAAATAATTGCTTGAGAAATTATGAAATGCTGCTTAAGGCCCTTGCTAATGTGTTTGTCTGAGGCACTGAATTAATATTAAATAATATCAGTGCAACTGTAGAAAAATCAGATGTGTGGTGTTTACTGACAGTAATTAATGGGTTTGTTAGTGTTTGAAATAATGTCATAACGCAGCATTTGTGGCCAAAAAGAAAGCAATCCGTGAGACTGCTCACCCCTGACTGTGAACATCCCATGGCAATTGGCTTTCACTGCACTGCTCACCCACCATTCCACGTTATCTCACAGCGAAATAAAAACTAACAGCAGCAGAAGATGGAGTTGTGTTGTCACCAGCTCACGTCTCAGGATGTGGCTGTTGCTGTGACAGACACTGGGCATCCCGGATTCCCAGGGAAAAGGGAGAGGTTGTGCAGAGCTGTGGGGTGGTGCTGGGCTGGGGGAAGCCTGCGGGCTGTGCTGGTGGCTCTGGTTACTCTGGTTACTCTGGTTTCTCTGGTTTCTCTGGTTACTCTGGTTTCTCTGGTTTTTCTGATTTCTCTGGTTTCTCTGGTTTCAGCAGGGCTGTTCCCAGGGGCAGGAGGCAGTGCCAGAGCCCAGCAGGCAGCGTGTGGTGCCTTCAGGAGTGTTGAAATGCCTCAGACACATTCCCCCACTGCTCCACTCCATTTAGCAACGTTTGCAGCATGCAGACCCAAACTAGAACCCTCTGACACTGAGGAAGTGTTTCCACTTCGTTTTAGAGGGCTTTCCAAGTATCTATTGATCAGTGTTCCCTAACAGCACAGAAATAATGTGTCTAATTTAACTGGCCACATGGAAGAGTATAGAAAAAACATTAGTTATCCCTTGAAAGCCTTGGAATGTCGATAGGAGGACATAACATTAATGACTTTCCTATACACAAGCTTCAAAAATGGCTAAATGAGGAAGAAATTACAAATTTATTTTCCTATAATTTCAGCAGTTGTCTTGTTTTACTGCACCAGTAAAGCATTAAGCAATGAAATGTCAAACAAGGAGTATTTTCCTGATAATTTGTCTGACATGCAAAGTGTGTGAAACAAAAGAGGAAAAGGTAGAAATGCGAGGTTTAGTCATTTTGACAAATTTAGTGATTTTTACTCATGAATTCTGGCTGAGACACTGCTGCCTTTGTCCCAACAGTTCCAAATATTGCTGTTTGCTGAGTGGCTCACTGTACAGGGATGTCTTTGTGTCTCAATTCTGGCCTTTACACTGAACATAGATTGCCATATTGGCAAATAAATAGATGTAGCAAAACAAAAACAACTGATCATAACAGTTTTTTTGAATAAACAGGATAATTAGCATGTCTCCAGCGGTGGGTGGCAGCAGTTGCAGTTGGGAAGAGTTGTTACCTATTCCCTTCTTTTGGTTGTGCATATCAAGGCGTAAAGGAGTTTGGTGTTGGTTTCATTCTATTGCATCTTTTCAAGGCAGACAAAAGATGTTGTTGGAGAAAAACTTAAAATCTGATTTCTGAATGAAGTAAAATGGCTGTGAGCATTGGTTCAAGGAATGATGGGCATTACTCCTGGATTAGCCACAAACCCTTCCCAGCTGCTGTGTCCTGTGCAGGGGTCCCTCCCTGGCAGGGGTCACGGGGGTGACGTGCTCTTACACCTGCTTTGTCATAAGCATAGGAAAAATTGTGCTATAAACAGGAATTGGCATCTGAAAAGTAGATTCCGTTTCTTCCAAATAACAAGGTCAGTAAAAGAGCAAAGTTTCATTTGGGACAGGAAAGGACATCAGCCTGTCCAAGAGGGAACATTAAGTGCTATAAATACCATGGAGGGTGGAAATCTGTCTGGTACAGTGTTAGGGCTGATCTTTAATGTGTGAAAGTCAGCAGATGTGCCAGTGGTGAGCTGGCCTCTGTCCCTGGGAGCAGCTGGGACAGCAGTGCCTGTAGGTACAGCTCACAGTCATGGAAGGTGTAGGGCTGCCCAGAAACTGGGCCAGAGTTTACATGGCCCTCGTGTTCAAATTCACAGTTGATGGTTTGGCCACTTAGAGTGAGCAGTTTGGGGGGTTTGGAGCACAGAGTAAGGAATCATGTAAGCAAAAGGAAATCTGCATGGGTGAGTAATGTGTGACAATGCTGGCAGCAAAGTCCTGATGGTCAGTGAATGTATGTACCCTGAGGGGTAGAAGAAGACAAAGTAAATCATAGCTTTAATCTAAAAAACCCGATCAAACCGACACACACACAAATACCAGAAACTCACAACAAAACACAAAACCCTTTAACTAATTTTGCAGGAATTCTTGTCTCTCTCAGCTAATTACAGTAATGGCTTACTAAACCCAGGCTTTGAGGCTGCAGTCTTATATGCCTTGCATTCCTGAAAAGGTCTCCAAAAAAGATGGAGTATTTCTGAACTGACTCATTTCTTTGTGAAACAAAGCACAGAGAGTGTGAATGTCTGCACTGGGGCTCTCAGGCTGAGCCTGAGCTTATCTGCTGCACACACTCTGGACCTTCACTCCCCAGGTGTGTCCTCTCTCCAGGCAGGAGCAAGGGCTCCTACCTGCTGGTACCTGCTGTAGCTTTTGGCCAGCAGTGGGAGAACACTTGCCCTTGGGCCAGAGGCCTCAGAGGTGAATGGGGAGGGAAGGGATGAAAATATAATTTGGAGACTGCTGTTTTCTGTGGAAGTGCAAAACAGCTTCTTTGCTATAAATTTGTATTAACTGTAATTTCTCCGTGTAGACAAGGGTTATTCTTCTGTATATGGAAATGATTTTTTGATGGACAAAAAAAGAAGTATCTCCCATGGTCCTGAAAGAGTGAGAAAAATCTGAGCTAAAAAAAATTAGAACATTTGGAAAATACAAGTTAAAAAAACTTAGATGAACCAATCCTAAACCGGGTTGTGAAACTGGAGACAGTCTCTTGGCAGTCATTTCTTAGGATTTCCAGTGCACCACAGTTCTGCTTCATTGTTTTGTCTTCAACCACGAGCCAACAAAATACTGCTTGCATAGTGTTTGTAAGTGTTCTTCAGAGATGCAGTGGGTGTTAGCAGGCCAGTGAAATGCTGTGTGTCTGTGCTGGCTGAGCAGGAAGGATGTGTTCCTTGGCAAGGATGGTGGAGTGGAGAAGTCTGGGCAGCATTGTCCAAGGTTTATGGCTGCATCAAAGCACGTGCATGATGGATGTTTTTGCAGTGTCCAGCCTTTCTCTAGGGTGAGAGATACCAACTCCCAAACTTGTTCCCTGCCAGACTTCCAAATAGCCCCTGGGAGCACCAGGATCCTAGGGCTAGTCTCAGGCAGCTTTTAGTGTTTGTTTTCTGATCTCCTAATACTAACATAAGAGTAAAAAATGTCATTTGTCAGCTTGGATCCCTTTGGTTTCTGACTGACAGAGATCAACAAACCAAGAATTCTGGCTGAGTTGTGAGATTTAATTGGGAAATTAGATGCTTTGCTGTGAAATCCAAGGGCTGTTCCTTCTAAACAGTGTCACAAAACCACAGGTGACCGTGCACACGTTTGGGTTGTTCTTAAGTCACTGCAGTTCTCCACTTGCTGAATGTAGAAAGACTTTGACTGGAGTTCAGAGGTGGGAATCAATCCCTCTCCATACAGAAGAGGTGTGCTGGGGACAGTGTGCTGGGTGCTGTGCATGTCCCCACGAGTCCAGGGAAGTCTCCTTACCCTGACTTTGCAGGGCTGCTGTCAGTGAGCCAGAAGCTGCTGGCTTTCAGTTAATGTCATTACATAAAGCTGCTCCTTTAATATGACCTTTAGCTCGGATACATAATTTGGAGAAATAGTCCTGCATTTACTTTTCAGTTAGTATTCTGGAACACACCCCGGGAGGATGACTGTCATTTATCACTCTTCCAAGCACAAGACTTCATGAAGGCAATTTTTTAAAGAGTGTGAGCTATTAATTATGCTGAGAAAAGAACATGTTCCTTGGAGCAGCCCATCTTGCAGAGACACATTTCCTGCTTGTCTCTGCTGCTTGTTTTCTAAGACACACTAAGAAGAAAGTGTGGGATTTCCTCATAAATGCTTCTTACTGGTAGATGTTTTTCCCATTTTTGTATCCATCTGGTTTCAAGTGGGCTGTGCTTTTAAGGAACTGATTACTGCAGTAAATAACTAGTAACAGCTCTGTTCCTATCACCAGTGACTTTTAGGGTCTGGACATCACCATTTTGTTACAAAAGTACTTGTGGTGTCCAGTGTTGTTCTGTCATCATGAGAGTGCTTTGTCCAGACAGCAGAGTCAGCCTGCAGCAGTCACCTGTGCCCTGCATGCATGCCCAGGTAAGCACTGTGAGTCTGCTGAGAGCCTCCAGTCCCACAGGGCTGTTCTGGTGCCGCACACATCCCATCCCCTCCCTGACATCACTGGGCTGTGTGCAGTAAAACCTGCAGCTAATGCTCTTCTCAGGGTTTAGGAGCACTCGTCCTTTTTCCAAAGCGCTCTGTTGGTGCTTGTGCAGCATCCGAGTCTCTTGCCCTGGGAGGTGATGGTGGTGCAGGGGAGGTTTGGAGCCCCAGGAAAGGTGGAAGGTGCCCGTGCAGGTGGTTGGAGTGTCCCAAGGTGCCCGTGCGGGTGGATGCAGTGTCCCATGGTGCCCGTGCAGGTGGACGGTGTGTCCCAAGGTGCCCGTGCGGGTGGATGGTGTGTCCCAAGGTGCCCGTGCAGATGCTGTGTCCCAGTGGAGGGAGCTGGGCTCGGGCTGGAGCACTGGAATGAGTGCCCGTGGCTCCTGGAGCTCCTGGAGCAGCAGCAGCAGCAGCAGTGGGTCCTGCTGGCCAGGGCAGGAGATGCTGGCCAGGCTCTGGGGCTCTCCCTGCCTGCTCCCCAGCCCTGCAGCAGCGAGTGCCAGAGCCAGCAGAGCCCAGCAGCCCCTGAGCCACAGGGATCCTCCCTCCTGCTTCCCCTGCGCGCTCCGCTTCTTCCAGCCACCAGAACAATATTTTGAAATTTATGGAAAATTAATTATCGATTACAGATGTGGCCTGGTCCAAGGAAGGTAAAAACGAATGGATGCATTTACGATGAGGGACGTAATCCGCTTTGTGAAACTGATTGTCTTTGGCTCTGCTGCTGCCCTCCCTTTCTTCCCCTTCTCCTCATCCTGCCCCCTCCCCCTTCCCGTACACCGGGCAAGAGACAGCCCTGATAAAGTGGCAGAAGCAAGATTGGTTTTCTAAGGGCACCGGGCCCTTCATGAGCAGGTAAATCACGGGCTGTCTGGAGCTGGGGCTGGGTGATGACCTGCTCCGGGTGCCGGGGCTCCGCAGCCCCCGCGGGATGCGATGATGTGCGCCCGTGCGGCTGCGGGGGGCTGCGCTGAAGGTGAAACTGTCATATCGATCTTTTTAGCACTAAAATATGAGCCACTTTACTCCACTCCCCGATGCTGTGATGTGAAAAATAATAACTCGGATCCAAATTAAAAATATTGATCTCTGGAAGGTGTTGAAAGTAAATAAACACCTTCCGAAGTTTTCGGGTCAGCCAAGAAATGGTATTCAGCAATAAATGTGTCGGCATGTCAGAATCCAGGGTTCTTGATCTGTTTTTCCTTTCAAATTGATTTTTCATTACTTACTTCCTAAAAGTGTTGGAATTTGGTCCTCTACCGTTAAATCTCAGTGTTTGGGCAAATTATTTCTTTGGGGCTTATGAGGTGCTCCTAATCCACTCGGTCATTGATTGATTGATTTTTGACTCAATAAACTTGCATTACCCTTGCTTTATTTAAGGCTTCCATCATAATTTTTTGTACATTTAGGCTTGACTTTTTTATTTCCTTCTAACAGATGAGCTGACATTGGTCTATCAAACATGTGGGAAAACAATTGCCACAAGGTTAATTTTATTGCTAGCTCCATGCATTTTAAGTAGGTGCCAGGTATTTTCCACTCCAGGCTGATAAATTGCAGTTGAACCACTAAAGCATAAGAATGAACAGAAGCACTGTAACAACAACAATAGAAACCCCATAGAAATGCATCACAGAGCATAAGCATTAAATGGATTATTTTTGCTTCATTGGTTTAAGTTCATTTTACATCCCAGCAGCAGTAGGTATGCAGCAGTGTAATGAGCTTGGGCCCTGGCACTCCAGCCTTGTGTACTCTGGGGGTGGAGGTGTTTGGGTCTTTCTGGTTAGTGGAAAGGATAAAATGCAGTCACCTGCGTTTTCAAACAGTGATTTTCTCTGGAAAAGCGGCCGGTTGGGTTTTGGATACCGAGGTGTTCTCGTGCAGAGGTTTATGGATGCTGCTGCTCTCTGGCAGCTGTGGCAGCGATGGCAGAGCACCAGCTCAGGGCTGGAAGGTGGCAGGAAGGGAGAGCTGCAGTGGGCATGGGAGGGGCTGTCCCACGGGCAGAGACAGAGTGTGGGCAGGGTTAAAAATGACCCTGAAGCCGTCGGGTCTGTCCTGTGGAGCCTTCAGTGCAGCCCCCGAGTCCCTGTTCACACCTCCACGTGTTTCCATGGGCACAGGTTCCCATCTTGCAGCGTTCTTTTCCTGGATTTACTAGCCAGGGCCTGACAGTTCAAATACAGTTAAAATAACGTGTTTATTCTGTTTAATTCGAGGAGACATGATCAATTAAGAGGAATAAAAGTGGATCTCTGTAAGTTACTTGTTGGAACTGATGGCAGTTTTGGTCGTTGCCCGCTTCCCTCCATAACTGCATTTCATCAGCCAGGTTATTCATCAGCCACTGTTAGTGTGCAGGAGTTTGAGTAAAGTTCCTGGGGTTCAGACTATTTATTCTTTTTTAAATCTGTATCTGTTTTTCTGGTATTCCTGTGGCATGGCATACAGGTTTGCTCCCAGGGCTGTAAGGCTCACACAGAGGAACCTGTAGGTAGCACCAGCTCACAGGTGGGGTTCCCCATGTGCTGGGAAATCTGGCAGTATGCTTCATGTCCTTTCAGACCACTTGTGGTGAGGGTAGAGGGAAAAAAAAGAAATTTGATTTTTTTACTAATGTGAGTGTTGTAAATGCAGTCTGTAAACCTGATATTCTTGTTTTTGTGTGTGCTAAATAGCAAAGATCCTGTGTTTATTTTCAGGGACATTCTTTGACTGTGGGTTAATGGATATTCTTAGAGTTTGTTCATAAAAGGTCCAGTTCAGTAATCAAAAAAATAGGAAGGGAATAAGTCTTTAAGAGTGTAAGCCAAGGAACCAGTAAAAGAGCAAAAAACCACAGGTTCACATGCAGTGATGTAGAGATGGAAAATGAGAAAGAATTTGTGATAATCTTTAAATGTTGTCTCCCTCCTTCGTAGCTTTGCAGTCATTGTCCTGCAGGCATCTTGGCAGCTGTGTCTAACACAGAAGCACTAAAACTTTCCTCCTTTCTTATCTAGGAATATTTCCAAGTGGAAAAGCAATATTAGATTCTGTTTTACTTTGGAAATTAAAGAGATCCTACTATCAGTCCAACTGTCTATTTGGGTATTTTTCTCTATTTTCAAAAATATTTCTATTTCACTGGCAAAAAGGAGAACTTTGAACGTTCTCATCCTGACACCTGATGGTACCAGTGCCAGGGTTAAGAGATCACCTGGCAGGAGCATCCTCAGTTCCTGCAGCACTGTGGCAGTACCTTGGTCACCTCACGTTGTCCTTAGCAACCTCCCCCCAGTTCTGATACTAAAAAAGCCAGAAGTCAGCAGCTGTTTAGGTCCTGCTGGTTGTGTTTAGTTTGTCTGTTTATATTAAGATCAGTGTTATGCCCAGATTGTCTTTTAATTCAATCACTTGTCACTGGACTTTCCTGAAGAGTACAAAAAAATCTGTAGCTGACAGGCTGGCAAAGGCTTGACCAAGTGTGTTGTGGTTGGACAATATATCAGGGCAAAAGACAAATATGATTGAGTGCTGTGTCATGGCACCACACGTGGGAAACAAATATTCTGCACGAAATCTATAGGAGCAAACTGAAAATTTGTTAAGCTCTTAAAGAGCTTCTGGGCTTGTTAGCATTTCCTGACAGAAGCCACTGAAGCAGTGACCAGAAAAAGAAAGAGCCAGGAGTCACAATGGCTGATTGGGAATTCAGATTTGTGGTTCTGTTCAGTGTCCTGCTCCATACAGGCACTGGTGCCTTGTGCTGGGACTGGGACCAGGATGTGTCCTGGCACCTGGGAGCTCTTCACTCCATGGTCTGAGGCCCCCTACAACTGAACAACTGTCACCTGTGTTCAGGGAATTCATCCAGTCCTTCTAGCAAACTGCAGCACAGTCTCAGTAATTTCTTATAAAACGCTGCTGTCCTTTGTGTGTTTGTGTGGCTTCTGCTGGAGTGGCTGAACTCACAGTGTTTGGCTCTAATGTGGCCATCTGCTGCCTCACCAAAAAAGGTTTATTTGGGTTTATTTTGCCCGAGATTGGTACCTGATGTGAACAGCTCCCTGTGGACCCTCCGTCACCCAGATGAAGCCCCTCATTACTGCAGGTGCTAAATGAACCAAATATGCATGGCAGGAATGAAGATCAAGGTACATTAATAATCTATTAAAGCACTTGGTTTTCCTTATCTTTTCACAGGTTAATAAAAGCCTAGTATAAAAAAATCAGCTCAGACTAGATAAAGTGTTAAAAGAAAGAGTTGTTTTCAAACAGAACAGTGGTGAGGATAAATAAATCTGATGGACTCCCAGTAATGTTTGGCTTGTTTCTACTGACCTGTGTTATTTCTTTAAAAGCCTGCCAGTGCAATTTGAAAAGCAAAGTGAGGTTGAACACTTTTTCTATCTTCAACAGCAAAGATATGTTTAATAATTCTGAATGAATCTGTCACTTGGGGTAAATTTTACCTATGCTTCCTCCATTCTTCAGGCACTGAGATCAGTGATGATTATTAAGCTTTGCACAGCCAACATGGGTCAACATGTGCATGATAAATGGAGCGATTATTGTACATAGGGAAACAATTAATGTGTTGCTCCATTTGGTGGGATGTCCATTAACACGCCCTGCTAGTAATGCAGGCCAGAAAAGCTGTAGTAGCATGTGCCCAGGTTTTAGGTGAGGTACAAAGGAAAATATTCTAATAATCTATTCAGGCACTCATTGGAAAGTTGTATTTTTTGTTCTTCCTTTCCTTGCAGGCAGCAGGCAGCGAGCTGTGCTCTGAGCAGCAGCTGTCCCCACGTGTGCCCTGGTGCCCCATGCTCCCTGCTCTGCCTTGGGGAGCCAGCTGGATGCTTGAGGAGAAGTGTTCAATACTCCCAGCACGTTACTCCTATTTAATAGATATTCTGTGAATTCAGCTAGCTAGCTGTAGAATCATCTGTGGACTCATGGATTAATTTTTCGTACTGCGTGACGGGGGAAATATTTCAAGCTGTCAGTGCAGATACTGCATAAAATTATTAGGGGCTATAATTTCACTGTGGTATGAAAACAGTGTTACTTCATACTTCCTAATTTAATTTTAAAAGCCCTCCAAAAGATGTCTGTTTAATTTCCTCTTTCCAGTTTCTTGGAGAAGAGTAACCCGTGCCCGACGCAGCAGCCAGGTCTCCAGGGCTGTCACTGATGTGAGAGCAGGGAGGGTAGAGCAGAGTTTGAAGGAATTGGGGAATCCCACAGTGACAGTGGCCTTGTTTGATGTGCTTGCTGGTCATTTATTTAAAGATAGCAGTTTGGTTCTGTTTTGGTGCAGAAACTTTAGAATTTAAAGCTTTCATTATCAGAGTAAAATGTGATTAAGTCACAGTATCATTCCTGTGGCCTCCCAGTTTGGAATCTGCAGCTATTCCTGCAGGAGAAAGATCTTTTTCCTTACATCCAGTGGCACTTGGGACTTAGGTTTGAGCTCTGCCAGGGCAGCAGTTGCTGTGAGAGAGGGAGCACCAAGCCTACTGCACAGCACTCCATCAGCTGGACTTCATGTCACAGCTCTGCTTGTGCTAGAGTTACCCAATTAATTTAAAAACTTCAGCTTGTTTTTAAAGCTCAGTTCTTTCTTTCCATTTTCTTCATCATTGTGAAAAATTTTTGATAGTCTTTGGTTACCCTTTCAGGGTTCTTCGTTAGACAGTTCATTTAAGAAAATCCGCGGGTTGATAGATTCTCTGATTAAATACTTGAGACACAGTAGATGTTTTAATTGTCCTGAGATCCATTTTTCTTGAGAGTCTGTGGCAATGTGCAGTCTGCTTTTTAGAAACACTGATTGATGAATTCTGCTGTAATTTAAACTAAAAGTTAATAAGACAGGCCTACATGGATCTGATGCAAGTTATTAGACCTGTAAGGCACTTTAATATATGCCATTTATTATTCAAAGAAGTGAAAGCCAAAAATGTTTCATGTGCACTAATAAAAATTCAATATAATTATTTCAGAGAACTTCGGGAAATGCACACGGTCAGATAAAGGGAATTTATTAAACAATATCCAGTGACAGGAATGCTGATGGACTCAGGCTGGTGCTACCTTTGCAGTAGGAGTTTGATGCTGTTGAAACTTCCTTTGCATAAGAGCTTTTGGGCTTTTCCTTACCACTGAGTTTAAACCATGACATCCAGTGTTTCATTTCTGCTCTCTGCTTCAAAATATAAAATGCTGGTGGCTCTGTCCAGTGTTTTGCCTGAGTTGCTGTGGATTTCTGTTTTCCTGGGGTTTAGGATGAGCTCAGGTAACAATAGCTCGACTGCACTTTCCACTGCTCAGGCCTGAAATCCAAACCCACTCCTATGGCTGTCTCATAAAGTTTAGGGTTTTCTAGTATTAAAATCTTCCTTTGAAATAATAAATGACTACATGCTGTCAAGGTAGGGTCTGGAAAGGCCAGCACGTAGAATGGGCTGAGATTTCATCTGAGTGTAGTTGAGTTTTATAGATCTATTTATGAGATCCAATACTGTAATGATGTAATTTTACTTGTCTAATAAATGTAGCTGTACAACGAAGGATAGCAAACATTTCCATTGTGACCAAAATCCTTTAAACTGCAGCCACTTTGATCTTAGAGCTCATGCTATTTAATAAATGCTGGCCATTCTTCTAACAATCACAATTATTTAAAGGGTTTTCAAAAGGGATAGAGCAAATCAAATAAAACAATTACTGTTGTATCTCATTCTGAAGTTAAGTGTATTTTTTATGTGAGTCTTGTTTAGTGTCTCCTCCCAGTTTTCATCCATTATCACAATAATTGAGTTTGTAGCTGGAATTAAATTTATCAAATTGTGTTATCCTCTTTTGAAATTGGATAGGTATCCTGGCAGTGGGAGCTAGAAGTTAATCTGCTTTGCTAAAGCCTCCAGTGGCACAGCGGCAACAGGATTGAGAAGGCTCAAACATTTTCCTGTCACCCTGGACACGATGTAATTTCTCCTCAATCCCTTGTGCAAATAATGACATTTGAATCGAGCATTAACAGGCTTAATTACTTTAAAATTGTCATTTTAATTTACACTGATATAGTATTGATCATACAAGCAGAGATTAAGCTGTTCAGTGGAGCAGATGATGGGGAATTAAACATTAAAGGGTCCTCGTGGGGCTGAGAGGCCGCCCAGAGAGTGCCAGGAGAGGAATGATATTTCTCTGTAATGAACTGGCGGCATGCAGGGACATGAATCTTTGGCCTACTGGAAAAAGGGAAATAATGGGGTTTGGGAAGCATTTGCAGGTTATTCATTCGCTGCCATGCACCAATTCTCCAGTGATTCATCCACCTCACCAACATTTATTTATCTAGCAAATTCAGGAGCTCTGACCTTTCTGCTAAGTACATTTAACATAAGACAGAGTGGAATATTTCAGGTGTAACTTTTTACAAATATTAGTTATTGTTTCTTATTTCTGACTAATATTAAACAGAGTTATTTAATCTGCCATCCATACTTGCACCCATTTGTGTGACTCATGATGAGCAGATGGACTTCATAAAGAGATCCAGGTATTGTGGGGCTCTGTGAGGTCCTCAAAGTCCTTGACCTCATTTAGTTACGGTCTGATTTTCTTCTTTGGCAAACCTGAATTAAAGTTAATTTAAGGCAAGCTGACATGAGTTTACATGGGTGATTATACAGCGTATAATAGCAAAAATGATGACTAATCCTTGTAAAACCTCCAACATAAAAATGTCACCACTCGGGTAGGGAGCATGCTTTAAAAGACCAGGCAGATATATATGGAATTTTTTAAGGCTAAAAATTCCAGTTCAGTGATTTGGATTTGTCTAATAATTTATTGAAATGTTGCTAGGAAACAAGTATTGCTGGTTTGATAATTTACAGTTTAAAAATTCAAAACTAAATATGGATACTAAATTGCACAAAATCGATTTTCTGTTTTTATACATAGCAGCAAAGTTATTTTTTTTCCCTGTCCTGAGCTAGTAGGCTAGTTTTCCTTATGCCTTACATTTTATTTTTATCTGGGAAAACCATAACCATCACATATAGTGTAACTGTACAGGATGTTGGGGGAGTCAGGGTACTGGCAGTCATTGCAATTCAAAATCAAGAGTCTTCTTTCTGAAAATGGACATTCTTCTTACTTAAGAGGACAGTAGGGCCAGATCACCCCCATTGACTCCAGGCATTATTTTTTATTCTTTTTTTAATTTGGTAAGGATGTAAATTCCCAAGGAAGCCCATTGAAGTCAATAGCTTCTATGGACTTGATAGTGTGGCTTCCTTAGGAGGTCACTTCTCTTGCATGTAACCAAGGCTTTGGTTCTTAAAAGTCAGGAAGGTGATGCAACGTGGGAAGTTGAATTTTCTTATGGCTTACGGTTTTTTTGCTTTCATTGGAAAATGCTTGGAATAAAACTGTAGTCTGGTGCTAGACAGAAAAAGGCATGGGGTTAGGGTTCTGAAACACATAGCAATGGATTGTGCTTGTTTTTTTAAAAACAACTACTTTTTGAAAGCTGAGGAAATTTGTGTTTACCTATTTCTTTATCTGAAAGGATGTTTTGATTGGGAGTTGGGGGAAGATCTTTGGGTTTGGGTTGTTTTTTTAGTGACAGACTTAGGAACATACTTGGTTGCTCTCAGCTCAGTGCGGGTTTGGCTGGTTTTGTAGGTTTAGTCATTTTTGCTTAGGAGTGTTGCTGTTTTCAGTGCAGACAGCCCTGCCGAGCCCTGCCCTGCGTGGCTGGAAGGGCTCTGCGAGCTGCCCGCGGGCACAGGGCGTTGGGGACAGCAAGGGAAGCTGCGGGACAGGGAGGGAGGGCAGGCACCGAGCTGCCCCAGCACAGCGGGCAGCGCTCGCTGCCTCGGGGTGCTGCGAGAGCCCCGCCTGGCCAGTGTCCGTCTGTCCCTGTGTCCGTCTGTCCCCGTGTCCGTCTGTCCCCGTGTCCCTGTGTCCGTCTGTCCCCGTGTCCCTCTGTCCCCGTGTCCCTATGTCCGTCTGTCCCACACTGCTCCCGGGAGCGTGGCCGCTGCCGCTGCCGTGCAGGCTGGGTCCATCTGGGCTGTGTGCTAATGCATGGCTGCAGCCAGTGCCATGCACATCTCCAGTTGCATTAAATGGCAGGAGTGCTGTTGGTCTAAACAAGACAAAGCACGCACTGGGTTCATTGGGCTTGGAACATGTAATTAGCATAACCCTTCTGGATGCTTGTTTTATCATTTGCAATATAGTAAATGATTGATTGTTGTACTCTACCTTTTGAATGTCATTAACAGAATTGTTTTGTCCACTTGATTAATATGTTGTCTCAAGCTCAGAATAATCAGATTAAACTGGGTTGCCTTGTTCCTTATGGCTTGGAGCGTTCCAGTTTCCATGCACCATCTTCTCCCTAAGGTCCCGTGTAGATTGTCTGTGGTGCAAGGTCTTAGAGTAACTTTATGATGCTTCCGTCTCCAATGGTCTCCTTCCAAATTACCCTAAACCAACACATGCATTTTGTTCACTGCAATGTTTCAGGATACATCCAGCTGGGAATCTCTCCTAATGTATGGAATGGGTGTTGCTATAAAAATGTATTTTTATAAGTTATTAAACTACTGTCTTCTGAATTCAGACAATGGGCAGTGGAATTGGGGTTCCTGTGACAAATCAAGCATCTGGTGTCCGTACATGTTTAGATCTTTCCAATATTTTAGGTATTATTTCACACTGGGGATCTCCAGTTTTGAATGTGTGAGCCATAAGACATGAATGGTTTGTTTTACTTTTTTGTCTTATTTTCTAAACCAAACCAAATTACACAAAAACCTGAGCTTTGTTCTTTGCAAGAATCAGTATTACAGATTTTCAGTTGTGTGATAAATCACATTGGTGATCCATGAAGTGTTGGCTGCATTAAATTGCTGACATCCCAGCAGCTGAACAGCTTTTGCTGCAGTGATATGATCTGATCTCAGATTAAGGAATGTTTCTTTTCATTGAACACATGCATTTTAACGTGTCTAGGCCTGAAGGCTGTTTATCAGATCTTACTCCCAAATGCAGAAGTGGAAATGTTTGGGGATTGGGCAGTTGCTGCAGAGCAGAGGCCAGAGCCTGGTGAGCCTCGTGCCCTGGTGCTGGGAGAAGCTGTCTGTCCTGAGCTGGGCACGGGCAGGGGACACAGAGCTGGCCCCAGCAGTGGCACTGTGTGCACACACATCTGTGCACCAGGACATGTGAAAACACAGGAACAGCCAAAATGCCTTGGCAACAAAATGTGAATGAAGCATAAACTTATGCTCCAGGATTAAGATTTAAGTTTCTGTCTATCTGGGTCAATGTTTGAGGTTACTAAGTGTTTGAGTCATTGAACTTTAAGACTGCATTCATCACAGCTTCCTAGACTGATATAAATTTCTTCCCATTAAGTCAATAAGCGTGGTTACATCAGACAGCAGTTCTGTCTAGAAACTAAGATTAATGTCCATCATAAAAGTGACATGAAGAGACAACTTGTTTGATTTATACAGATTATTTTTATCTTCTCAGTTTTAAAATAAAATTCAAGTTATTACTTCTATTTATATAGAAGTTTTCTTTCTCACTTCCACTGTTACTGAAACATTCCTTTCAGATGGTGGCTGCTTCATCATCCAGGTGTGAGCCTGTAGGACAAGCATCCCTTCTTGTGCAAAACAGCAAAACTGGCTGATACCTTGCACTCCTTCAAAAGAGCCTTTTTTTTTTAGGCCTTTTAATTAATCTGTTTTCTGTAAGAAAGCATATTCCAGCTTGAAAGCAGAAATTTGTTTCCATTCATTTGTGCTCAGATTGATGAGTAAAAGCCCAGTTAGGCTGGCATTGCAGCAGCCCAGGCTGGCTCCTGAGCCCAGCTGTAACTCCAGGCTGGCTCCTGAGCCCAGCTGTAATTCCAGGCTGGCTCCTGAGCCCAGCTGTAGTTCCAGGCTGGCTCCTGAGCCCAGCTGTAATTCCAGGCTGGCTCCTGAGCCCAGCTGTAGTTCCAGGCTGGCTCCTGAGCCCAGCTGTAATTCCAGGCTGGCTCCTGAGCCCAGCTGTAGTTCCAGGCTGGCTCCTGAGCCCAGCTGTAATTCCAGGCTGGCTCCTGAGCCCAGCTGTAGTTCCAGGCTGGCTCCTGAGCCCAGCTGTAATTCCAGGCTGGCTCCTGAGCCCAGCTGTAGTTCCAGGCTGGCTCCTGAGCCCAGCTGTAATTCCAGGCTGGCTCCTGAGCCCAGCTGTAGTTCCAGGCTGGCTCCTGAGCCCAGCTGTAACTCCAGGCTGGCTAAGCCCGTGCTCTTTGGGCTGTCCCAGCTGTCCCCAAGCCCTGCCTGGTGCCATCACTGCCAGTCCCACAGGAACATTGGCATTATCCTGAGCAGGAGCAGATCTGCCAGCAATGCCCCTGGAAACTGCAGTAAAGTCAGGCCTCAGCTGCAGGTTTGGAGGTTTCCAGTCCCCATCACCAAAGCTCCCTTTTATCAACTTCGTGTGATCAAGAAGCGCAGAAGTTACAGAGCCGTGAGCTTTATTTGTACAGTGGCTTTTTGTTATTGATGGATCAGCTTCATGAAGTATGTCACAATGCTCTGCTGTTCTTGAAATGCTTAAAATATATTTTCTTTATTGTTTTCTAGCTCAAAGCTAGAAAGCAGTGGTAATATGGTGGTGCTAGCAAGGCCAAACCAGGGTTTGAGCAAGGCAGTGGTGACAGGACTAGTAAATGAAGTAACCTTACTTCAATTTTCATATGGCCTATAGAGCCCTTTAGTTTTGTTTTCCTTTTTCAATTTGTTTTTTAGAAGTCAGGAATGCACATTGAAATGCTGCCTTTGTAAGCCAGGCCCCACCTGAAGCTGGTAAAGCCTTTGGGCACAGCTGTATTGTTCCTAGTTCAACACCTTGAATTCCCTTGTGGCAGTTCAACAGCTGCAGTTCATCTGAGACTTCCAAAGGTAAAGCATTAATGGCAGTGATGAATTACAGTTCCAGGCAAAATATGGCAAACATATTTCTAGCAGGTTCTTCCTAAACTCTTTATGATGTTTTGTTTGTGAAATGAGCTTCTGCAGCAGGGGGTGAATCCTTCGGGGTTCCCCCACCACGAAGCTGCATTTCTGCTTCAGGATAAATCCAAGCTGGCTGCCTGGGCAGCTGGCAGATTTGGGCACTTCATCCTCGTGCCCTGCTCATCTCCAGGCTCTCAGCAGGACAAGCAGATCGGGAAGAGTGAGCCAGCCTTTGCTTTGTGCTCACTGTTCATGGGGTGTCTGTCAAACTCACAGAATGAGCTCCCTGCACATTGCAAGTGTCCCACTGCAGCCACAGAACCGCTGGAGTTTCTTTTCCTAGCATGATGTAGGTTTTTTTGGGGGGGATTTCCACAGTGAGAAGCTGCCTTTGCTTCTCCCTGCTTCTCATAGCTGATGCTCTGGTTTGTCAGAGTCCCCACAGTGGGACAAGGAGGGACAAACAGGTCACAGCAAACCTTCCAGTCTAACCTGGTAGGAGGCTGAGGCAAAAGAGCATCAAGGAGTCCTGTTTGCTGTACTGGAAGTGAGTCAGAGAGGGACAGTTTGTTGTTTGTTTTTGAGCAATTTGCTTGGATTGCCAGATTTTTCAGAGAATAATGTTCTTGTCTGCCATCAGAGCAGTGGAACCTTCCTGTCTGTAACAAACTTCACTTGAGTGTGCTAAATGCCTTCTAACTGCAGTTTGTCAAGAATGAGTTCCTTTAAAATATTGCTGTCTTAAAGCATTGCACACATAATCTGGGCATTTGTTCAAGCTGAGATGCAGGCATGGTTGGTTTGGGATGCACAAGGCTTTGCTTTGAGCTTTAAATCCAGGCTCTGCACTGGCCAGGACTTTGCAGTGATGGTCCCAGCAGTTCCTCTGATGCTAAAAATCACAGCCCAGGCAAAGTACTTCTGAAGGTACAAAATGCACGGTATTATTGAAATTATAAAAATCAATTAAAGCTTTTTTGTAATTGTCCGCAGACATTGCATGCTCTGGTTGAATGGCAGTAGGTAATTTGTAAACTGGTTAGGTTCATTGTTGGCCATCTCTTAGAATTGATTGTCCTTTAATTAACTTATCTCTGTCATGCATGTAATGTGATTCCCAATAAAAATTACAGGATTTTAATTGAAATTGAGAAGTTCTGAAAGGTAGAAATATAAATATGTATTATATATGTACATACCCCAGCTTGCATGGACATTCTGAAGAGACTTTAATAACAAGGCAGGTTTTCCATGTGATTTAATTATCAATAGACTTAACTGAGTATTTAGATTAGAAGAGTATAATCTGGTTTGTTTTATAAAAAAAGGCTTTACATCTTTATATTCTTATTGATTTGCCAATACCATTTAATGAGTTTCAGTTCACAAAAGTTACATTAGTTGGAATACATATTTGGGATTGGTCCATGTAGCTTTATTTTGGAAATGCAACCACTTGAAGAAAATACTAAGCATAATTTAAAGTTAATTACAATAAAATATTGCTCTGAAGTGTACATGAAGAAATGCAAAATGGCAGCATGCATTCAGTTATTCTGCATAATCCAGTTATTCTGTCTAATTCCAGGAAAATTAATTTCTTGTCAGTAATCCTGATGTTTTCTTACATTTGCTAAACCAAACATGCTGCACATATTTTCATTTATGCTTTTATTTTTAGTTTGCATACACTGAAATTTTTTTAAGATTGTTCGTAACTCAGTTTTAAGTATTTTTACTGAACTGTGGCAGAGTAAGCTTGAATTGTTCTACTATTGCTGCTTTGGTTTATATCACTGTTCTTTATGAAACCAGTGCAGTAACTGGTGCAAAGGGCACAAGGGCTTAAAATACTAAATCACATAAATCACATTGCTCTTCATTTCAGTGAAGTGAAGCCTGTTAGGAAGTATCAGGTTTGGCTCCTTGTTAGCAATAATAATATTTTAAAAAGCATATAATGTGCATCTTTGTGTCTAGCTGGACTGGCACACGCAGAGCAGGGCAGTGCAGTCACTGCAGTCACTTTTGTTTGCTCACTCAGCCCAGTGGCACGTACCAGGTTTAGCACCAAGTCTCTGTAGTAACAGCATCAAATACAGGGCACAGGAAAGCTGGGAGAGAGACTTTCTGGTTTTTACCGTAAAATATTTGTATTAAATTGGAAAAAGTCAGTAGAGATTGCTTTTCAAATGTGGGCAATTCTCATTGTATTTGTTACTCAGTACACAGTGATGGTGGTAAAGCAGGCACTGGAAGCCTTTGGGTTTCCAGGGGTTTCAGACTCCTGCACTTTGCACAGGAGGCTGGAGCAGAGCTGTGGGGAGGTGTTCCAAAGGGTTACAGGCACATTCCCCCTGGCATGCTCTGTGCCAAGGGGCTCCAGGTGCCCCCTGTGTGTGCCAGCCCCTGGGGCTGCTGTCCCCAGCTCGGGGCTGCAGGAGCCGTGGGTGATGTGCATGTCCTGGAGGGACCAGCATGGCCCTGGGGATGGGGATGGCCCTGAGGAAGCTGTGCAAGGACAGCCACTGGTGTGGCTGTGTCACCAGGGCTGGGCAGTCAGGCCCAGCTCAGGCTCATCCTGGGCAGAGCCAGCCCAGTTTAGGGGCCAAACCCCAGCCCTGTGCTGCTGCCTGCTCCAGCAGTGTCACCTGGGCAGTGCCAGGTGGAATCCCAGTGTCCCAGAACAGTGTGGCTTGGGACAGTCCCTGCCGCTGCCACAGGCAGGCTGGTTCAGCTTGCTCAGGGCCAGGGCTCAGGGCAGAAACACTGGGTCTCCAAGGAGGAACCTTTGCTCTGAATGTGCAGAAGTGTGCACTGAAACAGGACTTGGTGCAGGGCAGTGTGCTGAGGGGTTCTGCTCCACCTCATGCTTGAGTAGAATAATAACCATGTGCAAAAAGAGTAGAGTAGAAGAGCCAGTAACCTTGTGGTTATTTTTTCTGCCGTGGGATGTGGGCTTTGTGCTGGAGTCTGGCTTTGGCTCGTGGTGGTCAGTGCTGTCCCCAGCAGATTCCTGGACACAGTTTGCAGTTGTAGGTGCTGGGTTTGCAGCTGTGTTTCCCTTCTGGGGCTGCCCAGGAGGACTGGTGCAGAAGTACCAGGTCAGTGCAGCTAAGCCAAGGGCACCAGAGGGGTGCAGCTGGCATGGTTAATATTCCCAGCTTCTCCAGCAGATTGCCACAGCATTGTGTTTTCCTTCTTCATCTGTGCAAGAAGGAGAAACGATGATTTCAGTGTCCTCAAGGTTGATGGCATTGCAAGAAGCTGTTCTGTGCCTGAAACCTGTGACCCTCTTTCGAGGCTGCCTTGTTCTTCTGCAGTTCATCTTTGTTATGTTAATTTAAAAATTTAACAGGTTTATTAATCCTGCAGAATTTATTATAGTCAAACATGAGATATTATTAAGTTGCTATTGTACAGAGCATTTACCTTCGCTGTTGGAATGACTTGTCCTCTGCATTGGCAGACACAGAAACATTCATTTTGTTTCCTAATTAGGAGAGCTGCAATCAGGAACCATGACAGGGTTCAGCTCCTCGGTGTACAGCATGCCAGGTTCCATAGTACAGGCTTTATAAAATTCTCTTTAATTCAAGAACAGAATATCATTAACTTTGTAAGTGGATGAATACAATGGACAAGCAATTTAATTAACTTCTAACATTGGATGTTGGACAGGAGACAAAATGAAATTATGCACATATTTCTTATGCAGGCAGTCAACCTTGAAAGGGGCTTGATTGTGATGGGTCAGACAAGGGGACAGCTTTGTCCAATTATTTGATGTTTAGTCCTAGAATATGAAATTTGAAATTTGGTACTTTGTAAATCAATCATCTCTTATTTTGAGGCAGCTACAAAGGTTCTCTGAGATACAAAACAACCACCAGTGACTGTGACACGCTAAATACAACCTTTTACCACATGGTACTTTCCTATTTGCAGATGACCTGTATAATGCTAAATGAAATGGGCATTAATGCCTCCTCATCAAATTGAATTTGTCATCTTGAGTGTATTATGTAAGAACATATCAATGAAATACTGTATTGATTTAAAGTTTTCAAAATTAAAATTATTTAGCATCAGCTCCATGTAGCAGGAGTCACACAGCTTAGCAGTTTTCCCCAAGATAAAGTGTCTTTTTTTTTTTACTAAAAGAAACCTGTGGTAAAGCATTGAACATCCATCAGTTGTTCCATCTGCTCAGAATCCATGCTGGTTGTGTCCCAGATCCAGCAGCGCTGCTGAGGGGACACCCTGTCCTGTGTGACACCTGTGTGGCACCTGTGTACACCCGTGTGACACCCATGTGACAGCTGTGTACACCCATGTGGCACCTGTGTGGCACCTGTGTACACCCGTGTGACACCCGTGTGACACCTGTGTGACACCTGTGTACACCTGTGTGAGACTCGTGTGACACCCGTGTGACACCCGTGTGACACCTGTGTACACCTGTGTGGCACCCGTGTGACACCTCTGTACACCTGTGTGGCACCTGTGTACACCCGTGTGACACCCGTGTGACACCTGTGTGACACCTGTGTACACCTGTGTGAGACTCGTGTGACACCCGTGTGACACCCGTGTGACACCTGTGTACACCTGTGTGGCACCCGTGTGACACCTCTGTACACCTGTGTGGCACCTGTGTACACCCGTGTGACACCCGTGTGACACCTGTGTGACACCTGTGTACACCTGTGTGAGACTCGTGTGACACCCGTGTGACACCCGTGTGACACCTGTGTACACCTGTGTGGCACCCGTGTGACACCTCTGTACACCTGTGTGGCACCTGTGTACACCCGTGTGACACCCGTGTGACACCTGTGTGACACCTGTGTACACCTGTGTGAGACTCGTGTGACACCCGTGTGACACCCGTGTGACACCTGTGTACACCTGTGTGGCACCCGTGTGACACCTCTGTACACCTGTGTGGCACCTGTGTACACCCGTGTGACACCTGTGTACACCTCTGTACACCTGTGGACACCCATGTACACCCGTGTGACACCCATGTACACCCGTGTGACACCCATATGATACCCGTGTGACACCCATGTACACCCATGTGACACCCATATGACACCCATGTACACCCGTGTACACCCGTGTGGCAGCAGGGACAGTCTCCCAGCCGGCAGTGCCAGCTCTGTCCCCTGCCCTGCAGGGTGGGATTTCGCTGCTGCTCTTCCTGCCAGCTGCAGAAACAAATGTGAAGCAGCGTGGACAATGCAGGTGAGGAATATTCTGCTCTTGTATTTTACCTGCTGCAACCTGAGATCCAAGCTCTGTTTCTGGAAGTTCAGGAAGTGTTGCCCTATCCACGTGACCAATCTGGATCTTTGGATGATTTTTTGAGCTTGTCAAGAATTGTTGACTTCCTGGGGGATATTTTTGGCTCTCTGTAAGGTTCAACACTGAAATAACCATGAGCATTCACCTGTGTATCTTTTGAGGAGGACTCACACTTATCCTGTGCCGTGCTCACAGTTTGAGATTGGGTTTTGTTTCTGTGCCCTGCCACGCTGAGCAGCTGGTGAATGTTCTGAGCATGGTGGGGTTTGGGCCAGCCTTTGTAGCCCTGGGCATGCTGAGCAGAGGTTTTGGCTCCCTGGGCACACTCAGCCCTGGGCTGCAGCTCTGGCTCCCGGATCCAGCAGCTCCTTCCTGCCCTGGTGCAGAGCCAGGCTGGTGCCTCTTATCCTGATTGGGGCCTCCAGAGTGCTTGAGTAATAGAAATATTAAATAACAGCGTGATTAATGACTCTGTGCAGGCTCTGCTTGCGTTCAGGAATATTGATAAGTGGTGCTTTTAGAAGTGCTCAGCACACACACACTTCCTTTAGCTTGGGTCGGTTCCTAGGTCTGTCACTAATCTTGGTTTCCAGAAAAAGAACCTCTGTCTGATATTTTTTTTATTTAATTGATTTGTAATTAAAATAGGAAATGTTTTTGTGAAATGTGTCAGTATCAAAAGTGGCATTAAATATTCTTTGTTCATGCATTAAGTTACATAAAGGTTACTCATTTACTCACTGGACATGTTTATATAAAGATCAGAGGTTTTGTTTGCTAATTTTTCTCTTCTTAAATTAATTGGTTCCAAATAATGTTTTTAAATTGAATATGACTTTCCACTTGCTGTAACAAAATTATTAAGAGGTGATAGAGGTGGATTATGTTAACTGAAGGTCCCTCATTTTTCTATTAGTCTTCAGAACAGGAAAATGAAAGCTCCTGGGGCTATGTTTTTGTTCCAGAAAATATGCAATGCTGGATGCTGCTAGCAGAGACCTCTGTGAGGTATCTGCAGTGACCAGGACTGCAAGTTCTTCCTTATGATGATCTCTTGATTAAGCATTTAAATGACTTGGGATTTAGATATTTTAGAATTTTTAAAATGGTTACTCCAGTCTGCCATGTGGACAAGTCTCAACCTTGGATGAAACCTAAACAGATAAACCCCTCCCCTCTGAATATACCAAAATCTTGTGAAAGGGTCTAGAAATAAACAGTACAATATGTAAAGCTATGTATGAACACTTACAGATCAGTTGTTTCCTTAATTGCATTTAACTTGACTATTATAAAAGCAAAACAAAATTTGATTTATTTTTTAAATTACTTGCATTTTTTTAGTGGTAAAATTGTAGTGATTATCCCCCTTGATATTTCCAGTGTTACTGGTGCCACACTTGAAAGGGCTGCTCTGAAGGAAAGAAGGGAGAGTGAGGGGGCAGGGCTGGGTGGCACAGGTTTGTTGATGCTCAACAACAAGTGCACAGCAGAGATTGTGGCATTGAAAGGAGTCAGGGATGTGTGGACACCACAGTGAGTGTTCTGAGGCTGGGAACACGGGCAGGGTGAGGGATCCATGGCACACAGCAGTCCAAGCTGCAGGTGGACAGCTGGAGGAGTCAGGCTGAAACTATGGCAGATCCATTAAATAAATGGATTACAAATAAATCCGAATTCTTTTAGGGCAGGAGAACTTCTAAAGACAAAACCAGTATGTGAGAATTATTTTAGAAATAAGAAGGATATTTAGAGGTGCAGATCTAATACTTACAGTCAAGAAATTCCCAGGATTTAGGGACTCCTAGAGCTGGAGGCACTTTTATATCCCCACCAGCTGCATCTGGTGCTTCCAGAAGCCTCTAACACTCCAAAAACATTGACTGAACTGGGAAGTGGGCACTGGAGACACTGCTAAGATACATCTGCAGGTGGCTTCTTCACAACATGGGTATCACAAATAAAACATACATATTATTTATTTATGGACATTGTATGTTTAGATTATGATGCAGTAAGAGAATCTGCAGTGCCAGTCCTACCACTGGTTTTACTCCTTCTGAGGGGACAGTTCCAGTTGGTTTAATGGAAACAGCACATGTAGCTGAACAGGGGTTTTTAATAGAGACCAAGGTGTTTTTAATAGAGACCAAGGCCTGTTTGAGGGAGTTTCTGAAGTTTCTCAGTGAGTATTTGGAGCACACTCGCTGTGACACTTGATTAAAGGTGTAATCATTCAAATGCTGTTGTAGTGGGGCTGCTGGGTGTGTTGGCAGTGCAGAGCTGCAGGAGTGGGGTGTCACTGTTTGGAATGCTGGGATCAGGCTCCGTCTGTCTGTGCTTCAGGTGGAGCAGGGCTGTGCAGCCAGCCTCAGTGGCACTTGGATTGTATGTGCTTTAGCTGATAAGTCTAATTCAGGAAATGATAAATTGCTGGGCACCTAATTTGTTTGCAAATAAGAAGTGATAGAGTGTTTTATAATGAGTTGATCAGTGTTCCCAGCCTGGTTTTTTAACCTTGAATGGGTATTAGACAGTTGGTGTTAATTTGGCTGTGGATTGAGTGTGCACAGAACTGCAGGCAGAAACTGTACCAAGCCTTGTGTGTGACTGTTCAGGTGTGCTGGATCCAGCCTGTACTGCAGCCTGCCCTTCCTTTGTTTTTGGGAAAGTGGCAGTTCTATCAAACCCGACATTTTATAGCAAACTAAGGGCAGGTGTTTTCACAAAGCGTTCCAAACTGCCACAGAAATCCAAGATAGCCGTGGCTTGTTTCCCAGCAGAGTTCCAGAGCTGTTGTGCTGTGGCTGTACCTGTGTCAGGGTACCCTCAGACAGTGCCCATCACTGAGCCATGCCAGGTACCCCCAGTCCCTGGGGCAGGAGTCACCCACAGCCCTGCTGGGGTGGTGGCAAGCAGCCCCTGGGCACAGGTAGCCACTGTGCTTGTCCTGGCCCTGCTTTCTCCCATTTTGGGTTTTTGTTTGAAGTCTCAGAAGCGCCGCTGGGGCACGGATGAGCCCAGACTGGGACAGAATTTCTTGCAGTCCGTGCAGTGCCCGTGGCAGCTCCAGTGTGACAGTGCTGTCAGCCTGTCTGGGGTGGCAGCAGCCACCAGTGCTGGGCTGGCCCTGGCTGAGAGGTGGCCGCTCACAGACTCCATCTGGCTAATGGGAAACTAATGCTGCTCTTGATGTTCGGGTTTATAAACATGTGAAATACTTTTTTAATTGTTGCTAGCAAAGCAGGCGGACAATCAATAGAGTCAGGCGTGCCAAACTCACTGTTGACATTCAGCAGAGCCAAAAAGGCTGGGAGGAGATAAGGGCTTCCTGTCAGCAGTGCTCGTGCTAATTCATATTCAGACATTGTCATGTTCCATGATAAATGAATTCCTTGAACTATATTGATATAGGAGGTTAAACATTGAAAAAGTTGGGCTGAACTTTGACTTTAAATATTCATTAAAGCTAATTATGGATTTTATGACTACATGAATTACAGTTTCTGTGTCATCATTGGCAATTTATTTTAAATATATTTAAAGCAATCTTTATATATTAACTGTCACATTTAGTGAGGTAGTGCAGTAAATGTTTACTCTGTACAGTAATTAAACTTTTATTCATCTATTTCCTTTTTGCTTTAAATATCCACAGTTGAAATGGTGGACTTTAAAAAGAAATTATGCCAATTATCTGTTTAAAAAAAAAACTATAGCTATTAAAATCTTCAAATTTTTGTGGCAAAATTTCTGTATAATTAAAGGAATAGTGCTTTTAATAATTCTGGATGTGTAATCCATCAGAACCAATTGTTTCTCTTGCCATCAGCACTGGTTTTCCCAGACGAGTCTTTCTGTATGGAATCCTGAAAGAAGTCTGTAATACCGTAATGAGAATCATTCTGGATCCTAATTAAATGCAGTGAATGTTCAGCCTCAGTCTGCTAACAGGGAGAAGATGCCTGGTTTTTCCTCCATACATCTTAATTACATTTAATACATCTTACGTTTTTAATAGATCTGTGGGGGGATGTGGAGCTCCTCTGAGGGACGTGCTCAGCTCAGGTGAGGTGTTGCTCTGTGTGTCTCCACACACACCTGGGAGGAGCAGCCAGGTGCTGCTGGCAGTCCGGAAAAGGCTTTTTGTTAACAGCAGCAGTGCCTGAGATAAAGTGCCTGGCCCTTCCCCGAGCTCCTGAGCGCTCCCATAAGGGCCACGCTCACAAAAGGCAGGATGTGTTTGCCTGTGTACTCTGCAGTTAGTGACTGTGATACCGAAAAACGCCTTGGGAGTTTACAAAGGGAATTGTCCCTGCTGTGCCTGCAGGATCTTGGGTGCTGCTCTGACTGATTTCAGGGGTGTTAAAGCCAAGCTGTTGGTTTTGGTGAACAGGGGGACAGCAGAAGAATCTGTTTTACCATGTTGTGTGTTTCTTAAGAACTTGGCCAAGCTACAAATGAGTGTTGTTCATGGCTGTGCCACCTGACCTTCTGTTTTGGCACTGAGTTACAGCCTGTGTGGTATTTCCCCATGGCCACGGGTGTTGAAGTGTCCCTGTACTTCTGGGCATAGCTGGGCACCTCAGACTCTGATGAAGTCCTTTGTGTCTTGTCAGCTCCTGACTTTATTAGTGAGGTATAAATCAAGGATTCATAGAATCATGGTTTGGGTTGGGAGGGACCTCAGAGCCCACCCAGAGCCACCCCTGCCATGGCAGGGACACCTCCCACTGTCCCAGGCTGCTCCAAGCCCAATGTCCAACCTGGCCTTGGGCACTGCCAGGGATCCAGGGGCAGCCACAGCAAATCTGGGCACCCTGTGCCAGCCCTGCCCACCCTGCAGGGAGCAATTGCTGCCCAGGTCACCGGGCTCATCAGTCCTGGGAATAGCGTGTGCTGTCCCTGTATCCCTGAGGCACAGGTTGGGCTGGTCTAGAAGCCTCTGGTGGCTCTGGGTACAATGCCCTGGGTTCAGTTCAGCCCCAGGGGCTGCCAGGCTGGCCTGATGAGCTGGGAACTCTCTGATCTGAGCCTAACTGTGAGCCATCCATCCCCCACTCTGCCTTAAGGCCGCCTTAGAAACAGAATTCACCGCTGGTGTGTGTTTGCAGACTGCTTGGAAAATCCAGCACAGGAGCTGTGGCTGCTGCCTGCATTCATTGCAGTGAGGCAGGGCAGCAGAGCCTGTGCCATCACTTGGGGCAGCAGTGCTCCGTGCAGGTGACAGGTGTGTGTGTGAGCTCTGTGCAGGTGACAGGTGTGTGTGTGTGTGAGCTCTGTGCAGGTGACAGGTGTGTGTGTGTGACCCCTGAGCTCTGTGCAGGTGACAGATGTGTGTGTGTGTGAGCTCTGTGCAGGTGACAGGTGTTGTGCTGTGCTGTGATTTTTGTGTTGTGTTGTGCTGTATTGTGCTGTGCTGTATTTTTTGTGTTGTGCTGTGTTTTTGTGCTGTATTTTTTGTGCTGTGTTTTTTGTGTTGTGCTGTGTTTTTGTGCTGTATTTTTTGTGTTGTGCTGTGTTTTTGTGCTGTGTTTTTGTGCTGTATTTTTTGTGTTGTGCTGTGTTTTTGTGCTGTATTTTTTGTGCTGTATTTTTTGTGTTGTGCTGTGTTTTTGTGCTGTATTTTTTGTGTTGTGCTGTGTTTTTGTGCTGTATTTTTTGTGCTGTATTTTTTGTGCTGTGCTGTGTTTTTTGTGCTGTGCTGTGTGGTGTGTGAGCCCTGAGCTCAGAAGCTGGGCTGCTCTGGGTGCTGGAGGTGAGCTCCTCAGGCTGATCTGTTCAGGGGGGTGGCAGCTCTGTCTGGAGGGGCACAGTGTAGAATTGTCCCTGCTGTGGGGGCAGGTCAGCCTCAGTGGCCCCTGGGGTTATTTTCCAGGTTTCTGCTCCAGAAGGGCTGTGCTGAACAGGGCTGCAGTATTCCAGGTGTGCTGTGGTGAGGCACTGGTGTCACTGGGACTGAGGGAGGGACAGTGACAGCGTCACCACTGAGCCTCCATCTGAGTAGAAACACCAATTTACAGGTGGTGTGGAAAATTACTCCTAACAGCAGAACTCATCCATCTCAGCAGCCTTTTAAGTGGAACAAATAATAGCTTTCTTTCCTTATGTTTGAGAGGTTTAAAAGTTGTTTAGGTGGTTTATAATCTGTAATGTGTTCCTGTGTTCTATCAATTAGATATTGTGTGTGCTGCTGCTGCTGTATGCACCAGTACTGCTTTTTCCAAAGGATACTGGAATTGTAAATAAGAACATAAAGCAAAGCTCTTAGACTTTAAATTAATCTCATTTAACTTTGTTGTTAAACTGGCATTTTATGAGAAATAAATTGAATTAACATAATCGTCTCAACAAAAGGGCCTAGGCAGTAGGCCCTGGAAGTTTTTTTTAATATATTTCATTGTGTTAGGACAGGGAATTATAAGTGCATTCCATCACTTTTACAAGTCTCCATTTATGTACCTAAGCCTGATTAAGCCTGTAATAATGAGGAAGATAGCGATAGCTGTGATTTCCATTCCATTATAGTTTGGATTCCTTTTAGTGGAGTGTTTGGAGCTGCACAGTCCCAGCCAGTCTGAATGTGAGTGGTACCAGCTCCTGGAACCCGACAGAGTTACTTCATCACTGTCACAGATTCACTGTGCACGAGTAGTTGATACTCCTGCCACAAGTGTAGACTAACAAACCAAACTTCTGCTGCATAAGTCTTAAAAATTAGTTTTTAAAACTGAGATTAAAACTATACAAAGTTGAGCAATGAGCAAATTGTGACACTCAGAAGTGAAGTTGTAGCTTCAGCATGAATGGCAGCACTGTTTTTAATAGTTATTACACCCTAAGTGAGACAGGGTTTAGAGCATCTGTTTTTTCTTGGTTTACTTGTTGATATGCTACACAGAGAAGCTTTGGGGTTCACAATTCTGTCACCTAGATTGAAATGGTCACCTGTTTTTAACATTATTTGTACCTGATTTGGATGGGTCCCTATTTCCAAATACTTTACTTAGCCATAGATTTCCATCTCAGCTGAGGCTTGGGGAAATGCTGCAATGAGAATGAAGGGAGGAGGTCACCAGGAGGGAGGGCAGGCTCCAGCTCAGGAGGGCTGTGAGTGTCCTGGGCAATGCCCTGAGCCAGCCCTGCGTGGGACAGGGGCTGGACACCTTCAGGGTCCCTTCCCAGCCAGGTTCTGCTGCCTGCCCTGGGGGCAGAAAGGAAAAGTTCACTTCAGAACATCACTGAGATGTTCCAGGTCAGCTGGATCACCGTGTGTTACTGACATAGCCTAGGATTTCCCCTGCCAGGATCCCTTTTCCATTTAAATTTTTCAGACTTGAGGCATTTGGGATGAACTTTCCAGATGCTTGCCAAGGTTCCTTTCTATTTCTTCTGAAGGCCATGTAAGAAAAAAAGCTGAATCTTTGTACTGAGTTCTTAAAGAGTATTATTATTTACCAAATGTTACCTTTATATATGTCAGATTTTGCCCTGTGCATTGAAGAAACAGATGGGCCAGATGGCAGTATCAGGTGGCAGTGTCTTTGTCCTGTACCAGCATTTATTTTCTCCTGGCAATGTGTCCTGGCTGCAGCACACTTAACCTTGAGTCCTTCACAGGGATGTCTCCTGCAGTTCCTTGCTTGCCTCCTCCATGTCAGAGAAAAGAAACCCAAAGGGATGTGCCTGGGTCACAGGGACATGTTCTCATGCATTAAACATGTGGCAGTGTTTTCTGTAGGGTGGAATGATATGCCAGGGAGATGGGCAGCACCTCCTGTTTGTGCTGTGGACAAATCAGCAAATGTCTGATCTCTGAGTGCAGCATCTCAGCAATAATGCAGCAGCCGCCGAGCCGAGCCGAGCCCTGCTGTGCTGGGAGGGGCTTTGGAATTAACTCTGCCTGTTTGGTTAATCTGTTACTGCTTTTATTCTTAATAAGAGTTTTTCCAGCAACAGGCTGGTTTTTTTCTCAGTTTCTCTTGGGTGCATCAGATGTATCTAAAGCTCATCAAGTCCTCCTTTCAATTTTTTTTTTCCTTTTAAATATTCCAGCATAAAATCTATTTGCCCTGGGTTTTTTTTTTCATTCTTACTTGATTTTCATTTGCTCTCTTCTGATATGTAATTCTCCTCCCTTGAGCTGGGGAAAGCAGTAAATGACATGTCTGTGGAGAGGACAAGCCAGCAGCAAAGTGGTCAAAGTGGCCAAGCCCTCGTGACACCAGTGGGGACAAGGAGGGACCCCAGAGGGACCCTGAGAGCCCAGGGATGGGCAGCCCTGCAGGGGCAGCTGCACAGGAGCCTGCAGCAGGAAGACAAGGGGGGATGTCCCTCTTGAGGAATTATTTCAGTTTCAGGGTAGGGAAGAACCACATCAGGCTGTGCTGGGAGGTCGAGGAGCCTCTTCTGCAGAGGCTTTAGGTGCAAGTTAGAAAAGTTCCAAATTGCCCTCATTTCCAGTGCCACATGCTCTGAAAGCTTCGGTTTGGCTTGGAAAGTGAAGAAGAAATTGTCAGGTTTTTATAACAGAATTGTTATAAAATTATAAAAGTTATAAAAAAGGGTCTATTTTTGGGGCTCAGAAATGCATCTGTCATTGTCACCAATCACATTTGTTTGGTGTTTAAATGTACACCTGGCAGTGCCTTTATTGTGGTCAGTCAGCTGTTAGAGATCATCTTTATAATGACTGAGGAAATTGCAGAGAAGCAGCAAAAATAATATTTTTATAGATCTTAGAAAATGTAAACATCAGTAGTTTTATTTATTAGTATTTAATTTCTTGAGTTTGGGTTTTTTTCTAATTGGAAAGCCTTATGCTCTTTTGAGTTTTGTTAGCCAAAGTGTATATATTTTTATAATTTCATGTTTTATTGTTTGTTTTTTTTACAGGCTCTAGGAAGTTTTTACTTTCTTCATGAATCTTTGAAAAACATCTACCAGTTTGATTTTAAAGGTAAGCAAAGGAATTAAATGTTTTTAATGGTCAATTGGCTTTTATACATCAAGGCAGTTTTTCCATCCTCTTTTCTGGTGGTGGTACCTGGCAGTGTTTCCACGTTATGCAGACTCCTGTAAAATGCAGGCAGTCCCTTGGTGACAGGTGTTGCTTTTCTTACCTTTTCTAGACCTTTTAGAAGAAGTCAGTGGATGGCCACAGGCTGCAAGCCAGAGCATTAATCACTGCCATGCACCTTTAGGTCCACAGTGATCCCTGAGCACTGCAGAAGAACTCTGAATGGCCACAAGGTCCTTCCATGTAGATCAGATCAGGACCAAGACCGTACCTGCCCAACAGTGGTGGTCATTTTGCACAGCAGCTGAGCTAGATTTATGGCTGGAATTTATGGCTGGAATTTATGGCTGGAATTACCTGGGAGCAGAGCAGGTCAGCACTGCTTTAACCCACGGTGATCCTTTGGGTTGGAGGTCTTGCTGTGTCTCACAAGTTTGAAAGTAATGCTAGGCTATATACATTAAATATTAGAAATATCACAGAAAAGATTATGTAAAATTTATGTCATTTCAGTTGAGAACTGTATGTATTTAATACAAAAATATCCTGAGATTCATTTAGCTTGCTGAGCTGAGTCACATTAATACTACATCCAGCATCCCATTAATGTGAGGCACTGTTGAAATGGTAGTGACAATGGACTGAACTAATTGCCATAATTACATAAATTCTTTTTGTTCTCAGCAGACAGATTCTCTCTGCTCATGTAATTGAGGGTACAGGGTCTTCCTGCCCTGAAATATTTGAGCAGTAGTTCAGTGTATGTACAATTCAAGACTTAGCCAACATCAATCCTGCTGTTAGCACTGGTTTAGTGCTGAAGGAACATTTTTGCTGTAATGTCCCAGACAGTGGTTTGATTTCTGACAGACCACGTGGAACACTCCACAGAGGAGCTGGCACTCCTGAGAGCTGTGCCTGGGCTTTGTCCCTGGCCAGAGGAGCTGCTCTAGGAGAAGAGGAGCTTTCTGCATTTATCAGTCTTTTGTTGGCAGCTTCTTTGCTACTGTACAGCTTTTAAAAGAAAGTGTAAGAATTTTTAAAAAGTGAGAAAATGGAAGAAAAAAGTGTAGAGGAAAACAATTCATGGGAAAACCATAAACAAATGCTTGTTCCAGAGAAGAAATACCTTAAATGGTCACTGCTTTGTTCTGCTTGGCAAAACCTTAGCAGAGCCAACTGCAATGTGAACCATGCTCCTAAGGATGGGTTTGGCCCAAACATCATTTAGAAGGAAAAAAACTCTTAATAAAACTCTGAGGAAATGGGTGAATTGGTGTTGTAAGTCACACACTGTTCTTGTAACAGAGCAGAATCCATCTCCCAGCATAGGGTTTGTAAAATATGACCCCAAAGGCTCCCATCTTTCAGGAGAAATGTAAAACTTGCCTCTTCTCTCATGACTATTGACGTTTTCACAGTGTATTAAGCTCTTAAATCAGAAGAAAAATCCAAATGCATACAAACATTCTCTGCACAAAAATCATTATGAAATTCTGTTTCTGCTCAAAAGCGTGCAAAAAATAGATGTTTATACACAATTCAGTATTCATGGAACATCACTGTTGCTTTTCAAAATTCTCTGCACAGTTGGATGTGACTGAATACAGACTGGGAAGAAAAGATTGTTGCTGCTTCTCAGATCTCAGGAAGACAGATCTGCATTTTAGCATAGGAGCAGTTTTCTCCTGCAGCCTCACATGTTACATGCTGTAGTAGATCTGCTGGGCTTTTTCACAGTGGCCAGAGGCCCAAGAGTTTGCTTGCCATTTAAAGTGGTGCCAGGCTGTCTGCTCTGAAGGGATGTCCTCCCAGAGGGGGGGTTAGGCCAGTTCCAGTTGGCCACTCCTGTTCACAGACAGGATCTCGTGCTCAGGTAGGAGGCAGCAGTGCAGTAGCCCTGGGGCTAGCTGGAGCAGGCTGGGTTGCCCTGGTGCCCACGAGCCCTGGCTCACAGGGGTGTCAGTGCCATGCAGGGGGGGCAGAGGTGCCCCCTCTGCCAGCTGTCAGTGAAGTGCTCCCCTGCAGTCCTTACAGTTCTGCCAAGTCTTTCCTGTGACTCAAAAGGCATCAGGATCTCTTTGCTGACGCTGTTAAACTTGCTGAAAGAGGCACATCCATCCATGATCTACTCAGAATGATCCCAGATCAGTTTATCAGGATATTTGTTCAGTTGTCTTGTGGGAGCCAGGCCTCAGAGGGGTTGGCACATAAAAAATTACAGCTTTTTTTCCCCAAACACATAGTGCTGCATTACAATAAATGCTTCCTCAGATATCCAGTAGGACTGAACAGTTTAGGACTCTTGATAATACTTGGAGTTTTTCTCTTATGCATTCCCAGTTGAAACTGGATCCAGTTGAGTAGGTCCAGCATAATGGCAGCTGAGTCAGAGGAGTTAAACTGAGTCAGGTTCTTGCCTTAGGTGTGCCAGTACATGGCTCTCATCAGGTGAGAAACCAAGTCTAAAGTGGATCAAGAAGGAGAACCTCCCATTCCTGGGCTGGGTAGATCCATAGGAGTCTGAGTTGTTTCTGTCTGTGATGAAACTGCTCATTAGAGACTTTGGAGAGGGATGTGCATCACACTGAGTCTCTTGTACGAGTCCAACACCCATTCCTGCTGAAAGAACCCATGGCTCACGTGCTGATGGCCAGGAAGGAGCCTGGGGGCTCCAGGCTCAGAGCAGCTGGGGTGGGATTTGAGCAGAGACCAGGCTCACCATCAGAGCCCCAACACTTCACAGGGCTCTGCACAGCAGAAATGACAAAACCATGGCTGTGTAACCTCTGTGTGTCTGATAGAAACAGAGGTGTTTATTTTCCCCCAGAACAGTTCAGTGCTTGCACATCTTTGATAAGATCCTGTTGATTTACCAGCTGTTTTGCAGATGCTTCTGCTTTGCCAATAAGCTTGAGAAGATGCTCAGAATGTTGAAGTTATGCATGTTAATTTTGGTTTATCTCTCTTCCTAGCTAAGAAGTATAAAAAGGTTACTGGGAAAGAAATCTACTCTGACACTTTAGAAAGCACACCTATGCTGGAAAAAGAGAAGTTTCCGCAGGATTATTTCCCTGAGGTATGTACAGAACTGTGAAGCATTCCCAAATATTAGGTTTGATTTTAATTTCCTCTGGCTGCTCCTGAGCAGCTCCTCTCAGTGATAAGGGCAGAATGGAATCTTGGAATTTTGTCTGTTGCTTTCTTGACACCTGTAACACGTGTTTTAAGTCATGACACGATGTACCAAAATCGGTAAGAAATCCTTGTGGAGGGTGAGGACAGTGAGGAAAAGGCTCGTTTGTGGCTATAAAGCCCAGGAGATGCAGCAGGGCTGTCCCTGCTCCTGCAGGGCTGGCCCAGGAGCTGGCCCAGGAGCTGGCCCTGCTCCTGCAGGGCTGGCCCAGGAGCCCAGGGCTGGCCCAGGGCTGGCCCAGGAGCTGGCCCTGCTCCTGCAGGGCCGTGCTGTGGATGCTGCAGCAGGGCTGGCACAGGGAGCTGCCCTGGTGCAAGGGACACCTGACCCAAGCACACGCTGGTGCTGTCCCCTGAGGCTGCCCTCAGCTCCCTTTTGTGCTTGTTCTCACAAGAGCTGGGAGGTGCTGCAGCTTTGAGACTGATGGTCTTGTCAAAACCCAAGCACAAGCAGAGCTGAGGGGTTTCTTGCACTGCACCTGCAAGTACAGACTCTCTTTTCTTTGATGTTTCCTTTAATTTTCTCAGTTTTAATTTCTTAAGAACATCTGGAACATGAGTGTTTAATGGTTAATGTTCTCCTCAAACCAAGTGAATAAATTTGTTGAACTCCTGTAACATTTGTGGTTCAAACAGGCATGTCACTACTTTAATAAAAGGAAGAACTAAAGAAACTCCTAAAATTAATTCAGAATTTGTAAATATACACACTTAGAGTTATTTACACAGTGCTTGTGTGCTTGGCAGAGCATTGCATAAATAGTTACAGGATTGATGGGGTGAAGGTTGTTCTTTTTCTTGACTTTGATACTAAATTATTTATTTTTATATCTCAGTACTGGAAGGAAAAGTGCCTTTGACATAATTTTGCAAAGCATTTACTTCCTGTGGGTAAGCATCACAAATACTTCTTTGAAGTTAAATGTTACATCATTTTAAGGGAACTTGAGCCGGCTCCTCAGGTGTTTGTTCTTGCTGCAGTTGCAGTGAGCTGCAGCAGTGGGTGACTGCAGTGCTGTGACTGCAGTGCTGTGGCTGCAGAGCTGTAAGGTGACTGCAGAGCTGTGGCTGCAGTGCTGTAAGGTGACTGCAGTGCTGTGGCTGCAGTGTTGTGGCTGCAGAGCTGTGGCTGCAGTGCTGTGACTGCAGTGCTGTGAGGTGGCTGCAGTGCTGTGAGGTGACTGCAGTGCTGTGACTGCAGTGTTGTGGCCGCAGAGCTGTGGCTGCAGTGCTGTGAGGTGGCTGCAGTGCTGTGACTGCAGTGCTGTAAGGTGGCTGCAGTGCTGTGGCTGCAGCGCTGTGGCTGCAGTGCTGTAAGGTGGCTGCAGTGCTGTGAGGTGGCTGCAGTGCTGTAAGGTGACTGCAGTGTTGTGGCTGCAGAGCTGTGGCTGCAGTGCTGTGGCTGCAGTGCTGTGAGG
>VWZS01007221.1:0-82286 GCA_013397075.1 Rhabdornis inornatus
CTGAGACTGGACTTCTGCCTTCTTAACTTCCACACGGCGCAGCATTTCTGCCAGACCAAAGCTACCACTCACTTGAAGCCTGGCTTCTATTGCAATGCCAAACGCCTCCTCCTAAGTGACATCTGCAAACTGGGAGTTTGAGTCTTGTTTCCTTTGGATAAGTGCACTCTTCGCATGCGCGGTCTTTTAGCCGGGAGTGGGTCTTGCCTTCTAAAATTCCACACGGCACAGGATTTCACCCTGACCAAAGCTGCCACCACCTAGCACTGTGGTTTACTTTGGTGTGCCAAACGCATCCTATAAAATGACACTAGGAAAAGGGGTGTGTTGGTATTTGTTTCCGTTGGAAAAGAGCCACCATTCATATATCGGGGCCTGTAGCCAGAACTGGCATTCTGCCTGCTGAAATTTGGCGTGGTGTGGGATTTGAAGCAGACCAAAGCTGCCACCTTGGAGGACTGTGGCTGACATTGGTGTCCAAAAGGCTTTCTCTAAACTGACATCAGGAAACTGGGATGGTGAGATTTGTTCCCCATGGAAAAGTGCAACCACTGTTATACAGGGACTCAAGTCTGCTGCTCTCCGGCATTTCTCTCGGTGCTGGATGTAGCCGAAAAGCTTTCCTTTTCGATTCCCACTGCGAGAGAGGCAGAATGTTGCACAGAGCGCCGAGAAGAGCGGGCCTCAGCAGAAGCCATGCTCTCGAGCACTTCGCTGCCGGCACACTGCTCACTCTGCACGGCCACTTCAATACTTCTCTCCGCCGGCCAGTGAAAGCGCCACCAGACGTCTGCAAGAGCAATGAATGGAGCCGCACAAGTAGCAGGCTTGTGTGCACAGCGTTATGGGAGACGAGAGGAAGGTGGCTGCCTCTCGCTTGCCTTGCCAAGTGCCGTTAGCAGTCAGAAGGAGCAAGTTCCACCACAGCTGCTTGTGCTGCTCCTGGCTTCTCTTCCAGCTCTCTGTGGATACACAGGCACCTGTAGGCTACGAAGTGCGGAGAGCACTAGGGTAAATGCTGCAGAGAAGGCTGATACAGACCGTATTGAAGAGCTGGAGGTGGCTTTCATGCAAGAAGAAGAAGGTGAACCTCAGCACTGGCTCTTCATTCCGGCCCCCTTTTCTCTGGTAGCAACTTCTAGACGTCCGCAAGGCAGCTGCGAGAATGAAAAAGGGAGCGGAGCGGGACGCCGTGTGTTGTGTGCACTTTTATGGCTGCTGGCGGAAGGGCTGCTTTAAGAACGCCTTCTGCTTCATTGCGTCTTTCTTGCTTAGCTCAAGCTGCATGGACTACACAGCATGGAAGGCATGAGGAAGCGCATTGCCCCAGGTTTTGCCATGGGCTGCAATGGCTGTGCGCTACTTTTCCAAACAGCAAGAGCATTGAGAGGTGAAAGTGATTGTGAAGGACCTTTTTGGCTGCTTGTCTGCTCTTGGCTGCGCTGCGCTCACAAGCGTGCTGCTCTGCGTCTTCCTTCTTCGCCTTCTGCGGTCCGGACAGAGCTGAGCTCCAGCGACGCGGTTCAGCTCTGTGGCACTTCTGTGCACGGCTTCTCCTCAGCTCTACGTGTCAGAACGCCCTCTTGCTGTTGCTCAGAGTCCAAAGTTCCCTAGTGAGCTCTCGCTCAGTTCAATGCGCCGGGAGAGACGCCCTTGCTCGTCTTTCAAGGAAGGATTTCCTCACAGCAGCAGCATAAGCTGGCCGATGAGAAGGGGCAGTGTCTCTGTCCTGGCACATTCTTGTGTGCGACTCGTCTCTGCAGCTCTTTGGTACTTGCGAGTCTGTATGTACTGTGAGTGGTGCTACTTGCAGCTGAGAAGGACCGCGTAGCTAGCACTGAATTCAGAGAGCGCTGCGCACGTCGTCAAGGAAAGAGACCTGCCCCTGCAATGTGGTGCTAATAATAGCAGCTTCCTCGCGTGGGGGCACGTTCTGGCTTCAAATCTTCTCGTTCTGGCAACAGTTCTCTGTGCAGGGCGTAGACTAAAAGCTTTCCTTGGAGAAGGGAAATACAGAGTGCAGCGAGGAGCTGGTGGCGGCGTACATACAATAAGGAGAAGGTGAACCTTAGCACACTGGCTCTTCATTCTGGCCTTCTTTTTCCCCTGATAGCAACTTGTGTAAATCCGCAATGGAGCTGCTAATATGATAAATGGAATGTAGCAAGACGCTCTGTGTTGTGCACAGCCTTAGGACTGCTTACAGAAGATTATGTGACCTGTCCTTGTTACTTTCCCCGACTGAGATGTCACGGTGTCACTACGCAACACTTTGTTTCACTACTCTTACCGTATGCAAAGTTTTCCTAGTGGCTCCGTCTTCCTTGCTGTAGTTAAGTCCCTCTCCTTTTAGTGATAGTATTGACAGCCACAGGGAACAGATTATCCCTTCCTTTTCTGCAGGCTTTAATGCAAAAAAAGACTGTTGAACATCTTCCCCAGCTGTGCTATTTCAACCCTGTCATCCCTGTTCCCATGCAGTTTATTCCCATACATTTTCTTTTCTGATGATTCCTGCTGCTATCTTCTGATTTCTTGCAGTGTGGTCTGTATCTTCTAAGGAACAGTGCCCAGCACTGAATGCCTGGCTGTCATTTGGTCTTGTCCAAAATGAACAGAACAAAATCTGTTCAAGGCCTTATTCCCAGTTACACACTTGCCAAGGTGTTTGCTGTATCGCCCTATTACACCACTGGCTCTGCTGACAGTGCACATTGATCTGACACTGTGCAGAGCCTTTGCTGAGCTGGTTACTCTCCACCACACAACAGGGGAACTGCTCATTTCTACCTGAACTAACCACCTTGCACTTGTTCTTAAACTCAACTTCAGCCTTAATCCTCGTCCCTAGTGTTCTGGGCTGGAACTCCAGCAGTGTCATTCCACTGGCTGAAACATGCCATCTACTTCATCACCCAAACCATTACTGAGAATACGTACTACTGGGCCTCCTCATTCCTATCACAGTACAATTGCTGGTAGAATTGTAGAATTGTACGGTAGAATAGGTTTAATCCTGCTTGTACATACAGCTAAAATCCCTGTATGTTCCTTCACATGTCTCCTGCAGCCAGGAGTCATTCAGGCAGAAACTGCTCCCAGTTTTTTCCTGAATTGCATTCAGGACAGAGGGTAAAATGATCCAAGATGCTACTTCCAAGAAGCGTAAATCATGTTTCTGCGAAAGTTCATTCATTTATTAGGTGAGGAAGTGCTGCAGGAGGAGCCTTATGAAGCGCTCTCATCTTCATTGTTGGAAATCAGGACTATACTCTAAAGTTTCTATAGTTAGGCAGACCAATTACAATGTATAACAGCTTGTATTTTTAAGGCATACCTGTTTATGTCAGTGCAAGTATTAGCACACCAGCCAATGCTTTTCAAATCCCTTTGCAGGCAACCCTTTCCAGAAAAAATGTAATTCTTGACTTCTGGACGGGACAAAAGGATCAAGCAAAGAATAATGGCCAAAGCATAAAAGTGAAACTTGGTGCATATGGATAGCCCTTAAAAATCTTAATGGACTACTATGCTCGTGGATAAAGTCCCATGGGAGTGGCTGTGCATACTGAAACTGAATTCAGTAAGGCATCAGTAGAAGAGCCGCAGAGCACAGTGAAGTGCTGAACCAAGCAAGGATGATGTGAATGAAACTTGCAAGAAGTTTTTCTTCTTTGCAGGTCTCTCTAGCATTTATCAGTATGGATTCCAGCTGATTTTAAAAATTTGAAGGTTTGAGCACTGAGGACTCTGAATGCACTGGCCTTTTCCAGAGCACTCAGTATGAGCCTTATTTCTGTTGCTCCATTGGATGTATGGTAACATTTTGTTGACTTACGAATGAAGTTATTTAAACATCATTAAACACCTGGAAAAGTTCCCAGGCCAGAAAACAGTTTAGAGGTACTAAGTAGGAATTTGTAACAGCGATTTCACATTCCTTGTAGCATTTTAGGGCAGGTACCTATGAGACCCCACCTGATCTCCAGTCCCTGCTCCAGCTCTCCTCCCATCTACGATTGCTTCCAGACATCCGGCAAGGCTGATAAGCTCAGGTTAGGCTTTTACATGCTCCAGATGTCCTTGTCAGAAACTGGAAATAAATGGTCACCACTAAACAGCTTCTAGAAGTGGAGAGGAAAGTTATTTCCATAGATGGAGTCTGAGATGAATAGCCACTCAGATGTGTCAGATCAAAGTTTCTATATCACTTAGGTCAGCCGGATCAGAGTCAGTGTCATTCTGCTTGTTCCTAATCCCACCTTGCCAGCTCTTGGACACAGCTGGTGTTACAATCTCACACCCCACTGTATTTCTTTGACTTTTAAAATTCCACTGATTACATGACACTGAGTAATAATGGGAGAAAAAGTGTGAGAAGGAAAAAGTTGATTGGAGATTTTGCTTGGTGGATGTTTGTCATTGGAGACTTTACGGCTGAGAGCTAAGTGCTCCAGCCCCTACTCCCTCCAAAGATCTTATTGGTATCATATTGTAACTTGGTAATTAGCAATGGGTTGGATAGCTAATACATATTGGTGGTGTGTAAATAAAGGAGAGAGGAAAAATACCAATAATTTCTTAAAAGCTTGGCAAAAATAGAGGTGGGGAGAAGAGAGTATAGGTGTTAAACATCGCTAGTATTTGCTTGCTAATTACTATAATTGCATTTTTTGAAATGAGAAATGTTTTGCATATAGTTTCTCATATAGAATGCTATTCTCTATATCAAATGAACTAAATAGGAACGCCTGATTTACTTGGAAGTAGTCACAATGATCTTGGCAGATGAGACATCTAGCCATGCCGCATTTGCTATGCTTGGAGCAAATACTCTCAGTCAGGTATACTTTCCCAGGACCATGAACTCTTCTCTACCAGCTCCCCTCACTGACTGTGAAGAGAGATGCACAGCCCTATAGGGCCCAGCCACTGCTGGGTTTTACTAGGAATTTGGATGCAAAGAGAATTTACATAGACTGTACCTTTGATTTTTCAGTGCAATATACTATAGCATTGCCTGGAGCTCCATCCAACTCCAGGAGCTGCATCCAGGTCTGGTTATGATCTCTAGATGGGCAGGTTCCTAGAGCTAATAATAATGTGTTCCATGTTGTTTGAACAGCGCTTTTGTCTTTAGGTTGGGCTCCATGCCTACTCTATGATGCATGCTTGAGTCAATTGTCCCAAATACACAAGAACTTATCCAAAACTTGCTCCCTCTTTTAAGTTCTGCTCCGAAATGGGCTTTCATAGGGATTCCTCTTGGCCAGAGTGCCACCTCCTGTCCTGCCTTCTGGCCACCTGCTGTTGGCTTCCACTGGAAGCAGTGAAGCTTTTAGCATGACAGACTAGACCTGGTCTATTTAGTGGATTCTACATTTAAATGAAAAGTGAGAATCAGTTACAAAATAAATTTTCAGCAGTTTGCTGAACATTAGCTCTGTTCTCAGCCATCCCTGTAAAATTCTCCAGCTTCAAGAGAAGAAAATGAATTCCCTAATTCCTGTAACTTCAGAGTGACCTTAAAGGAAACGTGCAACTTCCTAAAGGATATTTTATCTCATTTCCTTTTTTTTCTGTACTATTTAGTGAAAGAGTAAATTCTGTATTTTTATTTCAACATACCTATTTTGTACACATTATTTATTCCACTCCAGCCCAGTTCTGCAGGGTGCTGCTCCTTGCAGCCTAGCATCCTCAGAAATTGTGTCAGCTGCACCATAAAATTACAGTCTGCAGGAATTGCCCCACTCTCCAGTACCTGCTGTGCTCTAGAAGGGACAGAAATGCATTGGAACTTTGTTTACCCTTGGGACTGAGCACCTGGGCAATCTCTGCAGCTCTAGAGCCCACATGATGACACTTGGTCAGTGATGACTGAACCTTTGTCAGTGATGACACTGAGGAGTTCCTGGAACCACCCAACCTTCTCCTGCCTGCTAGTGTACCTGCCTTGGCACACCTGGTGCTCGGTTTTTCCTCAAAGAGACCCACCCCTGCCACCTTGCCCTTGCTCTCTGAGTTCAACTGCAGAGCTAGAACACAAAGCAGCTTTTCCTAAGTACCTGGTTTTAAGGGAGGACCTCGAACCGTGAAGCAGTGCCAGTGTTACCACTAACAGCTTGTGTTCTTTTTTCACATCGCACATGACCTTGCTTCATCTTCCAGATCCTTTCTGCTAAGTTAAATATAACTGCAATGTCTGGAATTGTCTCTCCATTTAAATGCTCCTTCCTGTGGTGAAGTGCTGCTTGCTGTGGTTGTATCATCACTGTTGCATATCTTCAGCTCAGAGTCACTCTGTGCCTTGGTTTCTCATCCTCACTGCATGGGTTGGCCCCGTCTTCAATTTCCATTTGTCCCATCTTCCCTTGACTGCCAAACCAGCACAGCATTTGATGCAGTAGTGTGGACAATCTACAGGGACAGTGATGTGGATAAACAACTGCATGCATAAACGAAGGACAGCTGTGCCTTCCTTGGATAAAAAGTGTCGTAGCACTGGACAGGTACTGGGCTATCACAGACACTTTGGAATACAGCAAACACCACACTGCTGGCTGAGCAGCCCTCATGAGTGCTGTGGTCTGGATGATATCTATCAGTATCTCTGTGCACCATTTTTTTTCAGATCAGGTCAGAAACAAAGGCCAGCCATGGCATTCAGCTTTGCCGTGTTTCAGTGCATATACTATACAGAACAACTATGTGTTGGGCACAGTTCTTTCTCAGTTTTAGCTACACTCTGCTCCACAGAGTCCAAACTGTCCATGTAGCTCTTGCTCAGCAAAATGTGTCAGGAGAGAAGTACTCCATGAATTAGTCATTCCTATGTCTAAGGCATTCAACACAGCACCACAATCTGATGAGAAGGGGACATTCAGGACATGTTTTTTCCTGGCACACTTTTCTGTGTGAGATGTCTGTCTTGGTTTGAAAGACAGGTATTTGCTAAAAGAGACAGGGCCTCTTTTTGTTGAAAAGGAGAGTATAAAACCCCCTCCCTTCACTTTACTATGATTTTGAAATTAAAGGGCTCTCAGGCAAAGATATGTGCGTAGGAATAACAGTTCTTTACTGAAATATATATATATGTAACAAGGGAAACAAACCACAACAATAATAACTGCAAGATCAACAGCAACAAAGCAGAAAACCCAGTAAACAGTTCTCCCGGTTGTGGACACCTTTCCTCTGTGGTGCAGTTACTGTTCTGGCGCTGCCTGCCAGCTCTCGGTGAGCGGGGAGGAGATGCGGTGGTTTCAAGTGGCTGGAGGGGCGTTGCAGTGAATGGCGTCTGTGTCCCAGATTGGAAGAGTGGAGGGGAGACGCCGCTCATAGATCCTGATGCTCCAAAAGGATGTGCTGAAGTCAGCAGGAGATGCAGGAGAGGGAGAGAGAGCGTCCAAGCAGGGAGGTTGAGGGATCCCACAGCCAAGGAAGGCAGCTCCCCCACAGATGGCAGAGCGGAGTTTCTAGTGACCATCCTTCTCCGAGCCAGACCAGTGAGACAGATGTGGGAATCCTTAAAATCAGAGGGTTTTGGGAAAGCTGCAAAAAAGCAGGCCTCAGAGACAGCAAACTGCAACTGGAGCTAAGCGGAAAGCATAAGGCATGTCAGCAGAAAAGTTATATGAAATGTAGAAAGGAAGGACAAATAGAACAATGGTCTGTGTATTACTGCTTGGCTAGAATAACTCTCTAAGCTGCAGAAAAGTATATCTAGCAAGATATTAGGAAGGTCTAAGCTTAATAATGGAGCTCTGTACATTGTATTTTAAGGTTTACAAGTAGGTATTGTATTCAAAATAAGCAAGCATAGTTTTAACCAAAGGTATGTGTACTTACAGTACTTGGATAGTACTACTGTCAATATGTTTTTGCTTTTGTGATTGGTCAAAAAACTTTCAAAATGCATTGTAACATCACGTTCTCTGGCTGTTGCTGAGGATGTGAGCTGCTGGCATCTTCCCGCTGTCCCGACCTTGTAATGAGACTGATGCTTGGGAGGAAAAAAATAATAATAAAGCAGCTTGGGATGCGTTCCATAGCAGTCCCGTCCTGTTTGTGCTTCTGCATGTAAAACCCCTGGCTGGCATTAAGAGAGAGAGCCTGAGAGAGCAGGCCCCTACCCCACCTCTCCTTTTCCAGTGTTCCCCCTCTCCCCACCTCCTGCAAGAGAAATTCACTAGCTATCTGAGCTTGGATGAGCCCAAAATACTTAAGATAACAATGGGAAAAATTCAGCCCCCAACAATGTCCCACCAGGTCTTTGGTCCTTCCGAAGCTGAAGTGTGCATCATGGTACTTTGAGCAGAGAAACACCCTGCATAGAGTGCAGTGATCTGGTGGCCACGCCTTATGAGCTTTACGGGTTGTAAAGCAAAGAGGACTGCCCATTGAACGTGGTGCAAATAGAAGTTTCCACAAGATTTAGGGGATGCTATGGGCGAGCTTCATCTGATGCACAACTTAGGAGCTCTTCGCTGCCGAGAGAGAGAGTTCTCTACTAGAAGTAGAAGACAGTTCGAATCCGGAAGAATAAAAGGGTGACAGATTGCCAAAGGGGGAAAAGCTGAATGCAATTGCTGTGCTTCTGCTCTGTCCAGATCAGATAGGGCAAAGAATGAAGCTGTGGAGCACCAACTCTTTGTGTGAAGCTATCCTGGCATAGTTCTTTCTCTGCACATGATATAGCCGAGAAACTTTCCATCTTGATTCTGACGAAAAGAGAGGCAGAATACGGGGCTGTGTAGCTCTTAGAGAGAAGATGCATGATCTAGAAGTGTTTCGACAGAAGCAATACCTAGGAGCGCTTGGCTATCAGCAGAGTGTTATCTGTGCGAAAAGTAGAAGATGATGTGCCTCCAGGAGAATGAAAACACAGAATGACACAAACAGTGAAGAACAAAGCCGCAGAACAACAGGCTGGTGTGTGCAGCCTGTACTGGCTGTAAGTGGCAAGTGGTAAGGGGGCAGTTCAATGGAAGCTACCTTTACTGCTACCTATTCCTCTTCCAGCCTTCTATGGAAAACATTGCGCTTGCCGTTAGGCTCTGAGATGTGGAGAACACATTTGTAGATGCAGTGGAGAAGGAAAGAACACAATGGCTGGGTGAGTTTGATGTGACTTATGCAGGCAAAGCAGAAGGTGCTGCCCTGCACTGGCTTTTACTTCCAGAGATTTCTGCTAGGACAGCAGCTGCCAAAAGTTGGCAATTGAGCTGCGAGAGTGCAAAATGTAGACGGCATGCCTCTTTGAGAAGGACAGCACGGAGAGGCAGTGTGCTATGCGCAGTTTCAGAACTCTTTGGAGAACACATACTTTAAGAACACCTTCTTTGTTCCGCAAAACTCTGCAACAATGAAGGTGTTAGAAGAAGCTTATCACCATGTTCAGAGGTGGTCAACAGCTGCGCGTTACTTTTCCAAGCAGCAAGAGCATTCTCAGCTGACTCCAGTTTTGAATGAGCTTTTTCTGGACTCTTGCAGAGCCCCAGAGAGATATCTCACACAGTAAAATGTTCCAGGATAAAAATGTGTCCTTCATGTTCCCTTCTCCTTTCCCAGACTGTGTTGCTGTGTTGAACGTCTTGGGCATAGAACGACTAATCCAGCAAGTACTTCTCTCTTGCCACATTTTGCTGAGCAAGAGCTACATGGACCGTTTGGACTCTGCCAAGCAAAAAGCACGTGAGTGTACCTAAAGCTGAGGAAAAACCGTGCACAACACACAACAGTTCTCCTTCTCCTCTGCACCTACGAATGTGTTCTCCGCACCTCGGAGCCTAACGGCAAGCACAATGTTTTCCACAGAAGGCTGGAAGAAGAATAGGTAGCAGTAAAGGTAGTTCTTGTTGAACTGCCCCCTTACCACTTGCCACTTACAGCCAATATGCTGCACACACCAGCCTGTTGCTCTGCAGCTTCGTTCTTCGTCGTTTGTGTCCTGCTGCGCTTTCATTCTCCTGGAGGCAAATCGTCGTCTACTTCTTGCACAGAGCACTCTGCTCCTAGGTTTTGCTTCTGTCAAAACACACCTGGGACGTGCACTTTTCTTCTAAATCATCTGCACCATACCATTCTGCTTTTCTTGTCATCTGAATTGAATTGGAAAGCTTCTCAGCTACATCTCGCATAAAAGAAGCGTATGAAGTTCTTTGACGACACCTTCTGATCACAGTTATAAATTCTGATCAATATTGAGAGACAGTTACAGGTGCAGTCTAAACTGTTCATTTAGCTACTTAGATAGTCCATGGAGAGGGGCAGGAACCTCCTCAGGACAGTTTCTGCGAAGTGTGCCTTTGGACTGCTGGCTCCACCGATGACAGGGAGCCTGCACAGATACAAAGTAGCTCACTTTTACACCAGTAGCATTTAAAGACACAATGCTACCTGTTATCCAGTGCTAAGATAAAGTCATGGTCACTCTCAGAATGCCAGGAAAATGATAACTAAACTTGAAAGTTCAGAGCTGATTTTCCAGCTGTCAGTGGGAGAAGCACTTTGTCACAGTAGGACTCCAGTCCTCAGAATTTTCAGCCATGAGTGATCAGTGCTGCCTGATCAGAAACAGACTGCTCTGAATTACACCAAAAATTATGCTGACCAAAGCTGGCACTAACTGATTCTGGATGCTCAGTTTCTGGTCCAGAAACAAGTAGAGCTTGGTTGTCTTCCTCCTCATCTTCACCTTCTTTAGAAACAGAGGGAGCCCAAGCAGCTTCTGATTTTGGTGGTGTGCTCTGTGGACAGACAGCAGTGTGAGTGACAGGGTGTTACAAATTATTTACAATCTTATTAATATGCATCAATCTATCCAGCTATACTAAGGAGAAATAATAAATTTGGATAGAAATGGGATTCTGAGTAGCTAAAACTAGATTAGAATGGGCTAATTAGAGAGCACTGCATATTGTTGTGAACCATATATTCACCACGGCTAAAAATGAACTGCAAGCATCTTTCTGTCTGCAAAATCAGATTTTCATCTACTTAAAAGCTCTTTAAGAGAAAATTACAAAACAGCCAGGAATTTCTTTTTTGCTGATGCAAAGACACTGAAATGGACTTTCTTTCATGCTATAAAGCTGGCTCCTATTGCAGCAGGCAAAGTTCATGGCTTGCTCCATAGTTCTGAATGGAATGTCAGAGGTTACTTTGCCGCTCACCGATGAATGAGCTTTTCTGTTTCCATGTGTGACTTCATCTGTAATGGGCAACAGAAAATAAAACAGATGTTTTTTAAAAACTGCCTGTTGTGGGGAATCCCACAGAATGAATTAACCCAAATGAAGAGCATTTTTCTTCCAGGATGTCCCTCCAGTAGCAATTTTACATAGCAAGCAAGGAAACAGCACAATATACTAGGCTATTCTTTGTCTCCAGCCATTGTAAAGTCAGATCATCAAATCTTTCAATCACAGAATTTAGAAAATAAGTTGCTTTCCCTCAGTTTTGGAGATAAGCGCAGAATCTTTAGACAGACTTCTCAAAAACTCTGCCAGTCTGAATTTTGGAAGTTGTCTTTGTTGAACCAGCAGCTGAAGAAATTACAGACCTCACTGCCACATGCCAACCTGTGCAGGGAAAAGACTCCCTTGCAGGTTCAATTACAAAAGCTGCTCGCACCCTATGACAGAGCTACAGACATCCCGTTTTTGGCTGAAGCTACTGACATGAGCTTTACCCAAGTCCTAGTACCTTAATGGCATTTTCATTTCAAAATCAACTCAGTTACTAAGGGATAGCATGAACAACACATTAATACAAAAGCCAGATCAGATGCAACTAGGAAAAAACCTCTACTTACTTCCTAGGTGAGTCACCAGTCAGACTTCGTCTGGGCAAGAATAGATAGAGTAAGTCAGTGGAAAAAAAAGATGAACTGCAGCAAAGATTTGCTTGAACATTTTAGTGATGCTGCCCAGCAGTTTCACAGACTGTGCACTGAAAAGGGAAAATATGGGACCCCTAGTGCCAAGGGGCTGCCTGTCAGCTGAGAACCCTTGGATCAGGAGAACCCTCTTGAAACAAGCATGTCAAAGAAGTGCTCTGAACAGTCAGGCTTTCCATGCGCCACAGCAACATTGTGTTGAACCAGCATGGTGTGGCAACTTTCTGCTGACATCACAGTAGCAGCCATTCTTGGTTTCTTTGCAAATTTATGCATGTCAACTGAATCTTCTGGAAAGCTAAAGAAGAAAAAAAGATTTCTGAAAGGACCAAAGAGTACAACACACCAAACAATTATGCCCTGTACACCAATCTGAACACTGAGAAGAAACAAGGACACGAAGGAACAAAAGTAAACATAACCTTCAGTCACTAATGCTTCCAACTAAGAATAGGAATGGTTCTCCCATCTTCATTAGTTCTGAAAACGAGCAGCAAAGAAAACTCACAATTTCAGTAACATTTAGGAGGCAGAAGGAGAAACAGAATTAATTTCAGGAGTATTCCACAAGGCGGAATGGTTTCAGGTTACTTCTTGCCCACTTTGATGTTGATCTTTGCTCTGACTGACTATGGAGCATGAACTCCCTCTTTTGTAGCAAGATGTATCCCCTGACATAAAGCCCCCACATTTCTGATTGCTAACTCATTCTTTTGAATCTTAATATTTGAGAACATCCAGGACTGCCAGATTCTGCTCCAGTTTTGTTCTGTTGGAGCTCTGTAGCAGCTTGGCCCAATACCCTTGGAATGCCTGCAGATGTCAAGCCCAAAGAAAGCGGGTTTAGAATAGTTAAAAGCTGCAGCCTCACAGACCATTACCAAGATCCCATGCTACCTTGTAAGATGATTTGCAGACCTTTTGGTCATCTGCTTCATGCCCAGACTGGCGGGAGAGCCACGGGTGTTTCCATGGCAAGCAATGGTCCTGTAGGAAGCAGGAACAGCAGGTAAAGGGAAATGGAATCCTCCCTTCGGTGATTCCTACTTAACAGGCATTGGAGATCAAAGGGTGAGGATTCTTTCAGACCTGTCTGTGGTATACAGGGATAAAAGCTGTGGAGTCACTTGCCCTTTATCTTGAAAATTCAGTAGAGTAAAAGAGCAAGGTGCAGAATCCCAGTGATGTTGAAGCCCTTAGAGTGGATATTCCACAGTGAATGTTTTTGATTAATTACACCACTGTGAATTATTGTGCTCTTTCTTTGGAAGTATTGTGCTCTTTGGAATAACTGTACTATTTTGAAGGTGGCTGTGATTTTGAGCCATGTGTCTTACTCCACAGCTCTGAGCACAGCAGGAGGCAGGGTAGAGCAACAGGGCAAATAGTCTGAGGGCTCAAAATCAAAACAAGGGAAAGAGACCAACAGGGTACAGGCTATTAACATGAAGAAACAGAGCACGATGGGGGTAGCTCTCTTCTCACCACCAACTGTAAGGGGACTCGTTTGGGAGGTGTATCTCTGGAGGGTCTTTTAAATCCTTTTGGCCCTCAGGCCTCACTCCTCCAAGGGAGCGCAGGGTATTCCTCTACTAAGGGCTTATTGTCCTCCACAGGCTAGAGTTTTGTTGTCTTTTTTCTATTTGTTTGTTTTTCACAGGAAAGAGGACCCGGTCTTCCAGATTTCTCAGCCTTTCAAGACTGACGTGAAATAATAACAACTATTAGCTACAACATTTCAAACACTTGCCTACATTTCAGTTCTGTCATTTACACTCTGCTTTCCCAAACAATCCCTACAGTTTAACTCAGGACTGCCAGAGAGCACCAATAAAGATTACTGGACAGTTCCTGTGACTGCAGTTCAGTGCCATGCAGAGTAAACCCTGTGTGTCATTTGTAAACCACCTGGGGATCCTTTGAGTTGAAAAGCAGGGTGTAAATTGAATTTATTATTATTATTATTGCTGAAAACAGACTGGACACGTATCCATTGTAACATTCACTCTGTCAACACCTAGACCAGCAGTTATTTTAATATTGTCCCTTTACTTTTTGATGTGTAGAAGACTGCATATTTTCAGGAAGCCTGTTTTTATCAAAGACTGCATCAAATTACAGCAAATACCCACCCAGTCTGCCAATCTCCTACATACACACTAGAGAAAGTTGTGAAAAAACAGGCACCTGTAACAAACAGATGTGCTCTTGTTTTTTGAGTTCTTAGCACAATTAAATTTTACAGGAGCAGCAATGAATTTAGACTTCAGGCACCTGTATGCTTTTGTAAAACCTGTCAATGAACAAAACAAGGATCTTGTATTCTTATGTTTTCAGAACTGTCTCAGGTGCTCTAAATCAGCTGACAAGCTGACTTGGCATCTTAAAAACATAAATACAGCCCTACCATGTCAGACCAAAGGTTCACTGAAGTCTGTATTCTATTTCAAGCTCTGTATCATACCACTATCACTGCCCAAGACCAGATGCTAATAAAATGCTAAAGAGGCTGAAAATTATCAAGAAGAAGGTGGGCAGTGCTGATATTAGAGGTCCAGTTAGTCAGGGTATTAAATAGGCTGGTGTTTGCATATATATTTGGTCTGTGATACCAGATTTTGGTTTGAAAGCTGTCATTAAGACTCAAAATCCTGCTGCAGCCCACTAGACAGAGATGTAGGTGGAGACTCAGCTTGATACTAGACCTAATTATCAACAAAGCAATGGCATCAATGATCAAAAGAGATCAAACCCTCAGAGTGAAACTGAAGCTCATAGCCATTTCTTTTAAGGCTTAGCTGAATGTAACCTGAGGTTTGGCTGAGCCCTTGGCTTAAGTTTAGTCAATGGAGCAAGCTAAAACGAGCAAGATAAGCAAAGAAAAAGCCTCAACAAAACCCAAAGAAAGAAGCTGTGGAGTCAGAATACAGTCATGTAAATATTCCTGAGTAACGACAACCAAAAAAGAACCAAAGTCCTCAGAGAAATGCAGAGGGTCAGAAGATGGACACTTGGTAAGATCAAGGATTGACCCACTCAAAGAGACAGTGGGCAGTACCTCATACTTGCACTGGGCTGGTGAGCACATTGATGCTCAGCCCAGCAGCAGGTTACTCCCAGCCATCCACTCTGCTCCTTAGCCAGCAGGAAGGATCGTTGTCTTAAACACGGCCATAAACTGTGTATACTCCTGCTTTCCAGTGACTACATGTGGTTAAGGATAGGCATTAAAAGGGACCTGAAGAGCAGAACCTTCCTGCTCTCATGCCTTTTCCACCTTGCAAAACACACACACAGCTCATTCCTGTTTATCTTACAAAACCCAGCTAACAGCCTCATAATGTTTCTTGCTGATTACAAGCAACATTTCTTCTGCAATGACTTTAGTTAGCATCATGCAAGAGATTTGAAACAGGGCACAAAGAGCTTGACTTTTATTGTAAAAAAAGCACTATTCTCAAACAAGCAAAGGATACTTCTTTTTTTTTCTTTTTTTTTTTTTGGAGGGGCGCGAGGGGGGTAGGAGGGGGTGTGTGTGGGAGGGTGAGTGGGCAGGGAATGTGACATTTCAGTGCTGCAGGAAATAAAAAGTTGTAATATGTGAGACCCCCAACAGTGCCATTACTTGGACTCGCTTCCAGGACATAGGTTGCAGCCTTGGATACACTTCAGTCCCAACTCTTTACATTGTCAAAGCCGGACTTACGCCCTAGCTCCTTGTCCAGGCTTCTCCGCATTGAACCGCTATCCCAGCTACAAGCACTGCCAACGAGGCAGTCCGACTACCAAAGCTTTACCACCAGCCCGCACAGAGCTACTGCGGTCACCACCTCAGCATAAGCCAGCGTACGGAATTCCTCATCATTCACCTGCACGCGAAAGACTAAAAACTGTTTGCCGGAGGCTTTTCCGTTCACCTACTTGCTCGAAGCTTCAGCACCGCGGACAGCGGCGGCCGGTACGGGGGAGGTCCCGGCGAGGTCCTGGTGCCCGCCCACCTCAAGGTGCGCCTCGGCTGGGCCAGGGCCAAGCTGGCGGAACCTGTTAGCAAACTGCAGCCTGGTATCCCACTTCTCCTTTGTGTCTGGAAAGAATCCCCTCCTTTCCCAAGCAGTTCTGTTCCTCAGTGCTCACTGATTTGCTCTCCTTTTGTGCCCTTACAATGAGATCCAGAAGTATTGCAAAGCTTACTTTAAAAGCTGTGAGTGGGAATTTACCTCTGTAATTGTTCAATTCTTTGTTGATGTCTCTGTGTCTCTACCTGTATTTTCTTTTTGATTTTCCGTGCACGGAAGTCAGTTTCAGCACAAATTAGGTTAAAAATGCCTCGCTCTTTAGTGATGTTGTTTGATCAGGAAGGACCTCCCATAAGCATGAGAAGGGACTGGAAACAAAAAGTATTAGCCTTTCTTACGGAACAACCTTGTCTCCCCATTTTCATTAGTTCCCATGTATAGAAAGTTCTATTTAAATATTCATTTGCAAGAAAAGGATACTTAAAATTGAAGACGTGAAAGTATTAGTGGTGTCCAGCACTGTAGGACTGAAATACAGGCACAAAATTTTTAGAAATGCAAGGCAATTTGGTAATCCAACATGAAACCAAATGACACACAGGCACTATATATGCATCTTTATCTGTATGATCCTATGTGTTTTTCATTTCCTCATGGCATCACCAGCAGGCTCAAAATATGGGATTTCCACACAGTCCCTTCAGGCATCTATAGACCCCTCCTACAGAGGCCCTGCTCAAACAGCCAAAAAATACTATAAAATTTGTTCCCAAGCTGGACCATTTCAGACTTTAAGCAGACACATGACAAATACTCAGTTTTGATGAATCAACAGTTAAAAGCTGCCTTACAATCATGAGGACAATGTAACAGCAGGTAATGCAATGCCAATACTATCACAGATGTTTGACTCTGCCTCCATTCCTGGCTCATCCACCAAAACAATGGGCTCCTCCCATAGATGCCAGGTGAGGTGACGCTGGGGCTCCCTAACAGGAGGCAGGCAGGATTTTGAAGAAAGAACTGTTTTCAAAACAGAGAGTTGGAAGACCAAAAGAAAGGAGAAGATGTACTGCAGGACACTTTCTTCTTGAAGTGTAAATGCCTAACACTTCCAAGCCTACACGTGACTGATTTCAGACACTCTCACCCACAATCCACCTGAGAATATTGACCACAAATGGGTAGCAGCTGCCACTCACAGAATGAGGCAAGAGAGCAATATGCTTTCTTATGGAAATAAGCATAAGAATGGCTTCGCCACCTGTATTCACATACAGCCAAAGTGTGGCTGAAGTCTGTTGAATTACAGAAGGTCACTCTTACTGTACTGCTCTGGTAAAAGGCTCTGAAAAGGGAGATGTGGAAACCACTGGAGCAACAGTCACATAAATGTAGTGTACAGCTCTGCAGGCTTGCAGGGGAAAATTCAGACTTGCTTGTACTTCCAGTAGCTTTAAGCTGCATGGTGTTGAATCTGGATCAGGACAAATTGTAGAAGTCTTGTGAAGGCTTTCACACTGGCAGTTTCTTGACTGCTTTGTCACTGTTGGCACACAGAGCAGTGAGCTTGGGTATCCCCATATGGGCTGTAACAGCAAATGTGGATAGCAGGGAGGGAATTCTTAAGGCAATAATGTGACTCCTATTTTGGCAAACTATATGAGGTACATATATGAGGAAAATGGATGTAGGCTAGCTAATGTAATTATTTAAGAATTTAGGATTTCAGGATAGCTTATGCCTTGATTTTGTTTGAAAGCAGAAGACCTAGAAGTAGCATCTCTTGCTGCTTTTATTCCTAGAAAAAGCTAGAAGCAACAGAGGAATGACATGGCTTTTAAACATATATAATACACAGAGAACTGCAAATACAAGCCTGTGCTTGGGAACAGAAATAGGAGAAAAATACAGTAGGTTGAGCCGTTAAAGCATAAGAAAGAAAGAGCATCTTGGGAAAAATGCACTGCTAATTAGAAAACAAATATATCTCACAGTTCAAGGAGTCTAGTTCTGATTTGCTACAAATAGAATGAATTTTAGATCTATAGTAGTGTATCTTTTATTACTCAGCTTTAGTCAGTGGGCGGAAGAGAGAGAATTAGGACTTCTACTCTTCCTTTGTAACCCTTTTGAAAGGTTTTTCAGGAAGTACTGAGCATCTAACTGAATCACAAGGAGACCACGTCCTAACTACAGTTCTGGAAAATGATGCTTCAATAGAAATCATGAGTTATCCTGACATGTTTTTCTTTCTGGAAAACAGATGCTTCCTGAAGTTCCTGGAAATCCCAGGGAGGATGGGCCAAAATCACGGCTTTAATTAAAGCATTATAAGAGTGGGCTTCCCATGGCCCCACAAGCTCCACTGCCCTTGACTCCCATGCAGCAGTCTGAGATGAAAATGCTGTGCCATGCTGTGCCAGCTAAATACAGCAGTTTTTGTTAGGAAGTTTTTCCACTGAAGTAATCTGTAATAGACCATAGCAAGCCAGATCAGTCTTAAATCCATTGTATCATGATCCTGGATAAAAAAAAAAGTGGGCTCTTTACAGGTGACAACCTGGAAGGCCTGTGCTTTCACATGTCAGCTGAAAGCTGTATGCAAGATACAGATACACGCAAGATACTTACCTTTGCCTAGTGAAGTACTGTACCACACAGGATAGATGTCCAAAGGGCAACAGCGTCCCCCTCCAGCCATAATCTGTTCCTGCACCTAATCCTATCTGCTTCCTGCTCTCACCTTGCCTCAAAAAGTTCTCAGCTTTCTGCTGGGTCTTATGCACAAACTTAACCAAAACCACCCTGCAAAGAGTTGGAAAGATTCCTGACCTGCACTATGGCCTGAAGCCCTAACAATACTGCAACAGTTTCCAGTGCCAGGGGCCAACGAAGCAAATGCTCCCTGCAGCATTCCCAGAATGGGGAACTGGGAGATCTCAGCTTCCCAGGCTCTTCACTCCAACTTGCTCTTTGACACTCACATCTTGTGACCAACTGTGCATATGACAACTCACTTACTCTGATGGAAATGGGACCACCATTTCAAGGTGATGATCGTTCCATGTTATATACCCTTCTTTTTTTTTCTGCAGGATCAGTGGATCTCTTCACAGGCCAAAGGATCAGAGTAAAGATAAATTAAGACCAGAGACAAATCCACTCAGGCGTTGAAGTGTAAACAGAAAATGCTGGGAAATCTGTATTTCCATCTGTTTTCACTAACCCCCCAAAAAAACTCCAAAATGAAACCAGTGTTTCCAGTGCACAACACCATTAGCGCAACTGCTCCTCCACATATCCCTCACCAGCACCTTCGCTGGGAAAAATACAGTTCCTCTTCTTCTCTGCCACTTACTTAAGATTGATCCTTCAATACTTGCCTCTCAGAGCCAGCCACTAGAGCCAGCAATGCACTGAACTTCATCATGTTTAATTGTCCTCTACAGGAGGCAGGACATTCTGTCACCTGTACAAAAAGTTAAAAACGATTTTTTAAAAAGTAAGGTACCCTTGCAGTCACTACCAAGGTTCTGTTACATCCACCCTGTTACATGAAAGCTATCAGAAGCCTGTAGGGTTGACACTGCTAAGTCTGCGTTTGCACACAGAAAACACTAGAATATGACTTTGCTGAAAATTCTAAAGTTTATTCCATGTTCATTTACCAATAAACTCCATGAAAGTGTTCTATAGGTATATATTTAATCTGAAGAAAAGAAAAAGTAGATATAAACTACAGTTTAGGTATGAACTACACTTACTGTATTGGATAGGTGGTCATCCAAATTTAGGATGTAACTTCACAGACATCTGGAGTAATCTCATTACCCATTGGTTCTTACAATGTAGAACTCTAAGAAAAATATAGTAAGGGTCAGCATTCAGGCCACTTACCTCAGTGAGTACATACTTTCCTACATGTTCTCTGCTATTCTTGGCACCAACTTAAACATCACTGAACTGCCACACCTGTACCAGTAAATTTGGCATGTCAAGGATATACCTAGGCGCTGAGACCAACCAATGTGGAGGTGTTTGGGCCTATGCTAATAAATTCTCTCATTCTCCAAGCAGGCTGGCCGCACACAAACATCTTCCAAGAATGAGCCAGCTCCAGAAAGAATGTTCAGAAGTCCTTGGAAGCACTCTGTTTGGCACAGGCCAGCATTGTGCCAGCTGGCATCTCAGTTTACTGAGAATAAGTAATCACATTTCTTTGCCTGGGCCCTGGTTAACTTACTACCATGAATGCTGCCCAAATCCTCCTGGCAGGGAGTGTCCAAATACGCTTGATATGCCAGAAGGACAGGATGCCATCCAGAGGGATCCCCTTACTTTGCTGTGGTGGTTTCACCTGAAACACTGTGTCCAGCTCTGGAATCCTGCTCCTTTCTTGGACCACAAGAAAGACATAGACCTGTCGCAGCAACTCCAGAGGAAGGCAACAGGAATGATGACAGGACTAAAATATCTCTCCTTTGAAAAAGGGCTGAGAGAGTGGGAATTTATCAGCCTGGAGAAGTCTCCAGGGTCACTTATTGCAGCCTTTTAACATATGAAGGGGTCTTGTAAGAAAGATGGAGAGAGAATTTTTACCAAGGCTGGTAGTGACAGAATAAGGGGTAGCAGAGAATCAAGAACTAAGAAGCAGGTGCCTGAAAAGAAAAAAAAAAGGCAAAAGAAAAGGCAAGGCAAAAAAAAAGTCATCCAGACACTCAAAATCATTGCAACAAAAGGAGAGCAATACAGGAATCAATAGTGTTTATACTACTGTTATTTACAGTAATATAAATATTATTTCTTCTTCTCATCTTAAGATTATAGCTTAATTATATATATAATTACTAATTATATATAATGAAATATTAAGATTCTTCATCTTAATATTCCATTAACTTACAATAATTTAGTAGTATTGAAGTGGAACATTTTCACATCAAACTTTCTATCATATTTTTACAATGACAACTGAAAATTATTGAAAGGTATTTTAAAATAAGCATCATAATACATGAATCAACCACGGTACAAAAAATGATGAGTTTGACAAGTATCTCTCTTGCTCTAAATTGTTTTTAGATTTAGGTGAAATACAAATCAGGACGGATATTTTAAGCATTGTTTTGAGGTTCACTGAAGTGATTTACATGAAGATTATATGCAAGGCAACTCAGCATTATGCAAAAGTTTAGCTATTATGCAAGCAAGATAACTGAGGTTGACAAGAAAACTACCAGAAAAATAATTCAAAACACTTGTGTGACACTGTGCCATTTTAAATCTTACATTTTTACCTCAAATTCACTCTTTGAGTTCTTGCTGTGAGTTTGCGGTTGTCCCAGCTGTCTGCCTGTGTTGACTCACAGCCTATGAAATGCCAAGTAGGTCCACATTTACTTTTGAGATTGTAATATGCACAAGTTAGACCTATAGAGCTTAATCTGACATGCCTTTCCGTTTTCATGATTTTTGTGGAAGAACATTGGCTTTTTCTTTTTTGATATTCACTACTGAATATGCCTCTTGTAAGACCAACAGCTGTACCCCCACAGAATGTGCAGAATGAGGTACAGGATTACTAGCGTCTAAACTACCTTTTGAAGGAGAAAAGTACAGCGTAATACAAGGAGAGATTTCCAGTCCACCACTTAATGATGTTGGAGAGCACAGGTGCAATCTGTGAAGACTTTAAGGTAGCCACTGGCAAGTTAAACCAACAGGAAAGACACTTACTGAATGTTCCTGAGGAGAAGCATATTTAAGAACTACAATTGTCTGCTTGTTCCTGGGGATGCAGGTCTATCAATAGTGATGCTAACACCTTATCAGGATATGAAAGCACAGTATGCACAAAATGCAATCCACTTTCAAATTACGAGTGTACTAATACCTGTGTTTTTCTGCAGCACAGCAGATGTTATCAGGTAGAAATGCCTTTTACCCAGAAACTACACCATAGGTACTCTGTGAGGCCTCATGCTTTCTGGGCCCTCCTGTATGTCTCGGGACAAGGGATTTGTATGGCAAACTTCTCATAATCAGATAAGCTGCAAGAGACCTGTGCCATTCACTTTTCTACACATCTAACCCATAGGTGACCCTATACTAGGCTATACTACACCTGCCTTTTGCCTAGAGATCCTCCTGGCAAAGAAGAGAGTGTTCCTGTTATTAACTTACATAAAGAATGAGCACTCAGGAAAAGGCAGCAGTGCTCTTACCAGTAGTGCTTAGCCCAGAGGATTTTCAGCTTCTTATGGTCAGTCCCACACGTAACCAACTTTAGAGAGCAGGAAGAAATCCTTTGCAAGTCCTGCACAGCTGGCGCACTCTTCCAAGTGCCCAGTCTATTTCACAATTGCATGGAGCTGGCATCCCTGCTGACCTATGATGAATCACACATCTCCTTGGTGTGCCATTTGCAGCTGTATATTCGCTGTGACATCCTGTGCAATCCTAATCTAGGAAGACAGGCACAGCCCTGCTGGTTTGAAGACAGACCAATCCATGATCTTTTGCCAAGGCCCTGTTTGTCTACCGGGATGTGCCTAAAATCCATCCGGGCTACCAGTGCTGTAACTACCCACACAATAAACTGCCAATTTCAGCAAATCTCTCAGTCAGGCTGCCCTTGGCTAAACAGGGATGACAAGGGTTCTGCCTTCCAGGCTTTCCTCCTGCAGCTCAAATAAGTAATAATAAGCCCACCTCCCTTACATTTGTACTATTTGCACTTTCTTTTCACTGTTGGGCAGGATGTTGGTTCTTGGCACCTTTGACTGTCTAGTAAATTTACTGATCTCCTTTTTCAGTTGGTTAACCTGGGTAGACAGAAACCACAATAACCATAAAACTCATCATTAAAGAAAAAGTATTTAACTGACTATTTCATACTCCAGCAGACTAAAGTAATACTGACACCACTTCCCTATTTTACATGCTCACTTTTTCTGCAAGCTATTTTAACTAGTTTTGCAATGGCCTAGACAACGTCTGTCATGAAGTATTAGCCTGACAGTACTCATCTACCTTGACAGATCACTGTCAGTTGGAAAATCTCCAATATAAATAAAATTTTTAAAAATGGATTACCATAGCCACTATCTCTCTTACAAACTCAGAGGAAAAAGACAGTAAATATTTCACACACCAAGATTATATTCAAATCAAGGGTTGTGTTAAACATTGAACAAGACTCTAAATAAAAACCTTCCATACTCTTTCTTTTTCCCACTGAGAACATGGAGTGCCCAATCTTATTATGTGCTATCATCAAATTACTGAATATCAACGTTATTCAAACTAATATTTATATCAATACCAAAACCAGAAAGGATCAGGATCACAATTCTGGCAGGATCCAGACAGCTTAAACTTGGTTCATATCAGGTCCCACTCCATTCTAGTGATATGCCAAGTAAGTTTAAAAACTGCTCCTGTATCAGCTGCTGTATTTTCAAGATAACTTGTGTGGCAGCTGAGTTGAAGAAAAGCAGACTTCTAGGCTATAACTTAAGAATGTAGAACACAGCAGGCATTTTAATGTGTTTTTTTTAACCTACAGGTCACTTAAAAATGTCAAATGGGAACTGAGGCAACAGTAGCCTCTCAGAGCAATGCAGTATGTTAATCCTCTTGTGTAGTTTATATTTTAAGCTTGCTCTTCAAGACCTTGAAGATACCTGTTTATCGTAAGCTACCACTACTCTTTTACAGCGTAACGCCACACACTGAATTTAGCAGCGCTTTATGCTTACAACCTACCAATCCGAGAGCTTTGTAAAGACTAAAATAATTGTCCCATGAGCCTATGGGCAGCTATAATTTGCCCAAGCATGGGGACGGACTGGCAATTCTAGCATCAAAAGCCCAGGTTTTAGCGCCGTCTCGTTGCATCTTAGATGTTCACCAGATAAAGCATGTATAGACAAACACAGATAGAAATTGTGCTGTGACACCTTCCCGTGCAATCACGGCGCTACGGGTGGGCTGCATCACAACCTCCCTGGCCCCTGCCAGAGCATCCAAGGACGACGCCTCCATCCCACCCTTCCCATCCGCAGCAATTTACCTAAATTCCACTCTCAGAGTGTAAGAATTTAAAAAGACCCAGCGCTGCCCTCAGTCCGCCCTCAGTCCGCCCTCACCTCCCCCAGCCTGGCGGAGAAAGCCCCGCCCTGCAGCACGCGGCGCGCCTTCACAGGCTGCCGCGAGACGCTGGCCCCGCCCCCCAACGCCGGCCCGCCAATCCCGAAGGGCGATGTGGCTGCACGCGCTCGGGGTGGGACCACCCCATCCCTCTCGCCTCCCGCCCCTGGAGCGGACGCGCGCTCCACGCGTGTCGGCCTGCGGTTGGCGGTACGGCAGCGGCCAATGGCGGGGCGGCACCTCAGAGCGGCCGGGCGGTTCTGCGCCTGGTGGCACCGCCGCTTTTCCGCCGCCGCTCCGGCTGATGGCGCCCGTGTCCCGCTGCGGAACCTCGGCCGCTGCCGTCGGGGGTCCCCGGGGGCGCCATGGATCCCGCAAAACCCTCGCACCCCGCGCCGGCGACCCTAGTGATGATTGTTGATTGGCGGCCGCGCCAAGCACGTGTTAGGGCAACAGCCAATCAGCAGGCGCGGCTGTGCCGCGAGAGGCGGGGCGGGCGGCGGGAGAGCAGCGTAGGGACGGGACAGGCCGGGCCGGCGGCGGCGGGATGAGGATGCGTGGGCTGTGGGTGTTGGTGCTGCTGCTAGGGCTGGCTCAGATCGCCCTCCTGGCGCGGGGCGCGGCGGCATGGGAGGAGGATGGCGATGGAGGTAAGCACGGGCCGAGCCGGCAGCGCATGCTGGGTCCTCCGTGCGGAAGGCGGCGGCGCTGCCCCGGCGCTGCGGGGAGCCCGGGCTGGCCGTGCGCCGCTGGGGCTGGGATGCTCCTCGCAGGCCTCTGTGCAGGGCGCTGAGCCCGCCCCGTTAAAGCGCTGAGGTCTGTGCGAGCCGCTTGTCCCGGCGCTGCTCGTCTATCCTGCGCCGTGGGGCGGCTATGCCTCGCCTCTCCCAAGCACGGAGTTAACAGCTAGCTAACAATTAGGCATGTTGCCAGTCCTCGGCTTTTAAATCTCCAGGGAATTTGCGATTTCTTTATTCCGACTCGTATCGGACAGATTGCGATTTCATTTTCCGGAGAGGGACTCTTCATTAGGAACTGTTGTGATAAGACGTGGAGTAATAGGTGCAGATTGAAAGAGGAGAAATTTGGGTTCGATATGAGGTTTACTCTGAGGGTGGTGAGACACTGGAACAGGTTGCCCAGAGGTTGTGGATACCCTAATCCCGGCAGTGTTTAAGACCACCAAGTAGTGGTCTAGTGGGAGGTGTCCCTTTTCATGGCTGGGGAGTTGGGACTCTGAGATCTTTAAGGTCCCATCCAACCCTTAGCATTCTATGATTCTGTGATTGAGCACTCTTTTCCTTACTCAGGGATTCTGTGCATTCTTCGTGTTTCAAACTGATTTTTTCTTCTCCTAGAAGGAAGGCCCGTTGTTACTATCTTTTTGGTGTTTCTTCCCACCGTCTTTGAATTTCCCTGACGTGTGTCTCCTCCTTTCCAAAATTAGCTGAAACAAAGCTGCTCAGGCTTATTGAGCCTGTGTGTAGAAGGCAGACATTTGAAGGTGTTTCTTTTTTTGGTTTTAAGTTTCTTTCATGTGGATTTTGGTAAATTACGCATCTTTCATATTTCCTACATGAACACTGCTGTATTTTAAGTATTAGAGGGCTTTTAGAGCAACTGGATTATGGATGACCTTCTGAACTCATGTCCTGCAACTTCTTGCTTTCCTATCAGGCACTAACACTTGCAGAAGTGCATCTAAATCAGTTATCCTACTTGTGTAACTAGCTGTATTGTCTTTAGGTTAAGGGTAAAGAGATTTGTTTTAAATGATATGGCATCTGCCGTAAGGAGATGGAGCTACTGAATCTTCCTGTGGAGCTCTTTTCTTTTTCCTCTGTTGTAAACAGGAATTATTGTGCCTCTTTACTTCTTTTAGCTAGAACATGGTTATGATTTCTTTGTAACATGTGACAAAGCCTAGTACTGGTTTCTCCTGCCACCTTCAAAGGGTGACATAACACCTGTGATGTTAGTGTTACCTGTGGCTGGCAGCAGTGGCTCCGCTTCTCGTGGGCCAGGTTCTCAACAGTATTTCCCACGCTTGCTGTTCTTCACATTATAGGAGTTCTCGGGATCAAAGATACTTCTATCACTGTGTATCTCCTGCTGTGTGGAGCTGAACACTAATCCACTGCCCAACTTGAATCGTTTTCCAGGTTCTATTGTGTATCTTGAATTTGTATATAGATCATGAACTAGGCTTTACAAAGCCTTTGCCTTAAAAGTGCAATGGTTAGTGATTTCCATTTTTGCCCTTGGAATGCTGACTTGAGTGAAGTGGAATAAATTTACTTTGCAGCAAGGAAGTAATCTTATGCACATTGATTGTTGGGGAGATTAAAAGTTCTGAGCAAACCCAGCATGATTTGGGAAATGAGTTTTGAGCAGGGCAGGGAGGCAAATATGCTGGAAGTGAGGTTAGCCTGGATCATGACCACTCCACCCTTAGGATCCTGATGATGGGAAAGGAGGGATCATGTAGAGGATCCACCACAGAAAACATTGAGGGGGGCTGATATTTGAAAATCTTTTGAATGCCCTAGCAACATATGATGAGTCCTGTGTTCTGGGTTTCTGAAAACTGAGCTCATCTAATTAGGGGAACAGTGTGCTCTTCAAAAGGAAACTTTCAGGCAGAATCCCAAAGTCATTGGTGTCTGGATGCAGCTGTTTTATACAGGATGTGCTTTATTTAAGAAAATGTTACTAGACCATATTTCTGATAAATGCTGAGTGTTCAGTGAAGTTACTGTAAGACTTAATTTCAGAGTAGCTGTCGTCATTACAAAGGCCTGCCAGCCAGCATTGTGTACTTCAAGTCTTTAAAAAAGTACCTTATTGATCACGTTTTTTGACTTGTGTGGTATAGTAATGTGTTGAAATTTGTGGAAACTTTTCTTTGTTTGTTTGTTTGTTTTCTGTAAAAGAGGGTTATCCATATTTTACCATAGGACAGGTTTTAGCCACAATTCTCACAGCTGTTTGTTATTAACTGCTTCTGTCGCTTCAGGTGTCACAGTTAGACTCATTCTGTTCTCTTTAAATTGTAACTTTTTAATGCAGAGGAAAGTTTCTTGCACTTAATGGGAAATAAAAGTCCTGCTTGCTTCTCCTGCGATTGGGTCCCTGAAACAGGTCTTTCAGTCCCAACAGTAAAGGGGTGGCGAAGGTAGCTATGATAGCCCTAGGTGTTGGTGAAGCTGGAAGCTACAGAAAGTAAATTTGCACTCTTAAGGACCGATATCTAAGTGTGGCTAACTCTTTTTTTATGCATGCCCTCCTTAAGCCGCTTGGGAAAAGGTGGAGTCCTGCTGTTCCAGTGCTATTGTCCTGCCTCCACCTCCAGGGAGGAGGAAGTGGGTGTATCTAATGCCCATGGCAATGTGTCACTGTCAGGAAAGGTTTACGTTTGCAAGCTGTAGAGCCACTTGCTGGGAAAGATGCAAAATTATTTCAGTGAGGTACATTTTCCGCCAGAGCTGGATGTTTTTGCAGGTGATACCTTGTTCTTGGTTTTCTAAAAAACAGGTGCCGCTGTAGCTGCTGTGGTCTTTGTCTCTCTTGGGGGTGGGTAGTGAGCAGAGTAAGCCAGAACAAGGGTCACAGCCTGGTGGATAGTTTGAAGTGCAGGAGCAGAACTGGCTGGCTGGTTTTGCTCGCATTCCTTTGTGTCAGGAAAAATCATATCTGAAGCAATTTGCCAGGAATGCAATGGCCAAGAATTCAGGCATAGGCCAGCCAGGAACAGCCTGCGGTGAAACATAGCCCTCAGAACTTCTGGGCACCCATGTAAGGCACAAGTTTTGCCTGCTGTAGTCCCCTGAAATCCAGCTGTTTCACCAGGGTGGTCCTGCAGGTATGTGAGGTATAGATTCACTCAAGGGTGAACAAGTGCTGCAACACAGCAGGCATTGTCTGCTTGCAAATAGTTCTTTTAGCTGCGTCAAAGATCAGGTGAAACACTAGCACTTGTTAAAGAAACCTAATCCAGTTGACTGCTGTTGTGTGATAAATGATCTCCTGTGATCTCTCCCCTCAACAGAAGCTTTAATATTTTAGTGGTATATAAAGCTGACCTCTAAGTAAATCAACATATTTTCTCCAAGGGCCCATACTATTTCCTGAGAGCATTTAGGCTTGTTTTTGTATACTTTCTTCTAAAATAAAAATAGCTGTTGCAGTTTAATGGCATAATTTTATCCATGGTGAGGTTGTTCCTAATGTCTGCTGTTGGTCTGAGAAAAGTGGGGTTTGTTTTGTTCACTTTTTCATACCTGGATAGCATGTATTTATCATTCTTAGCTTTCAAGTTCCTGATGAAATCAGAGTATTTTCAGAATACCACTGCAGTAACTCCTCTCAGTTTAGTCAAAAGCCAGTTAAAGTCAAATAGAAAATAAAATTGAACAAGAAACTTTAATCTTTCTTTCCTTTCTTTAATTTTTTTTCCCATCCTACTCCTGGGACTCCCACTGGTCAAAAGGGACTTAAGCTTCATTGTTTTACAGTTTTCACTTGAGATGAGATATTTTCACTACTTGTTCTGTAACTGAAATTCTTTTAAACTCCTTTAGGAAGGTCTGGTTTCCTTGAAAGATAGCAGTTAAAAAAAAGAAAAAAGTTTAAAGAAGCATGTGAAAGGTCAGATATTGAAAAAAAATGTCTCAAATTCCAAGCCAACAAAGAATGAACCAGTAGAAATGTCCTGCCTTCAGCTTTCATGTGCTAATTTGGTTTGGTAAATTAACAAATCTGCTTTCTCCTTTAAATGCCTGTTCTGGACCAGTGATTTTGGTCTTAAGTCAAAGGCCTCCCCAAAAGCAAGCTCCTTGGAGTAAGAAGCTTTCACTCCCTTTTTTTTTTTTTTTTTTCCTTAGAAGAGTACCTGGCATGTATGTACCAGGTACATAGGAGTGGGTTTTCGTGGGACTCCTGCAGTCAGTTACTTGATTTTGCACTCATTGCAGCCTGGTGCTGATCCAGAGCAGGTGAGTGATGCTCCTGTGAGTGAAAGACTCCTCAATGAATAGCAGACCTGAAACATCGCTGTAACTTAAAGCAAGACTGGCAGAGGTGGATGGAGCAGTAAGTAAAGAAGCACAGTTTTGAAGTGCTGCCTCCAAACCACCTTGATAGTAGCGAAATTTTAACATTTGGGTTTATAACAAGTGAGTCTGTTTATTAGACCTTCAATCAGGCAGCATATAGCTATTGTGGTGTTACAGGTCTCCTGAGCAGGAGTACAAGGGAAGCATTGGGAACAGATAACACCTGCTTTTTTGCTGTAAGACACTAATTTTTCCAACCTCAAGTTGGCTACACTTAAAGGACAGCTGTTTTGTTGTGTGGTGAATGGGTTCTGTTTGAAGTTGAAGTATCATCTGTGTGTCCTTCTTGTCCAGCAAAACATGTCTCACTGCCCACATTTCAACAAGATGTCCACCAAACCTTGCTGGAAACTGTTACATAGATTTGTGTGCTTTAATTCTTCTTGTGTCCATTTTGCTAGTTCACCCTGAAATGTGAAATACCTGTTCATACCTCACTGATACATTAATATTGGTAGCTGGTGTAGTGTGGACAAAATTGAAGTGGTCAAACATCTGAGTCCAAGCTCTTTACAAACTGAGAGCTGTCACTGTATGTGGAGCAGGAATTAATTCATGTGGGTACTTTTCTTAACCACAGGAGATATTTAATCTGTCTTTAATCTGGTACTGTCACGTCATTGTTAAACTTGACACAATCTAATCTGTGTCATATTCTTACCTTTCCAGAATCTGTTAGTAAAGAACCTGACGGTGATGATGATGGTGATGATGACGACGATGAAGAAGATGATGACGATTCTGTAGTTAGAGAAGAAAATGGTGTATTAGTCTTGAATGATGCAAACTTTGACACCTTCACTGCAGACAAGGATACCGTGCTGCTGGAGTTCTATGCACCATGGTGGGTTCCTTGCAGCACCTCCTTGGTTGCAGTGGCAGAGAACTTCTCTGCCAGGACAAGCTCCTAAAAAGTGAGCTTGGGTTGCCATTTTAAAGATCAATGAAAATTAAGAAAAAAAGGTTTTGATGTGAATAAACAGTACATTAGCTCCATTTCTCTCCATGATCTGAACATGTAGCGAGACAAACATTTCTGTGCTGGTGATGACGTCTGTCAGAAGGCATCCTGGAAATGCAGAGCAGCAGAGCACCTCTGTATGTCTGTCATGCGTTTATGTACCTACTTGTTTCTTCCTGACAGGTGCGGGCACTGCAAACAGTTTGCTCCTGAGTATGAAAAGATAGCCAAAACTCTGAAGGAAAATGACCCTCCTATTCCTGTAGCCAAAATAGATGCTACTGCAGCCACTTCACTGTCAAGTCGTTTTGATGTCAGTGGCTACCCAACCATCAAAATCCTGAAAAAAGGCCAAGCTATTGACTATGATGGGTCTCGGACAGCAGATGGTAAGCACCAGTCCTTTGCAGCTCCCTGTAGGAAAGCAAAGTAGCATATGATCTTGCTTCTTAATATGTGGCTGTTTTGAAAGACTCTGATCTCAAGTTGTTTATGTTAAACAGAATAATATTATTACTGATTTTTTTCCCTGTTTTCTCAACAGGCTGCATGCTAGAGGGCAATTTTGCAGGTTGTGGGTAGTGCTGTTACTGACAGAAAGTTTCTGGAAATATGACTTGACTAGGAGAGGAGGAAGTCTCATGTTTGCTGAAGGATCAGCCAATAAACATTTGATCTCTATATTGACTGTATAGAAACCCACTTGTATTTTGCTTAATTAATATGCCCAGCTCCAGTCATAGGTGGAAAAACTACCTTTTCTGTCTGTTTTGAGATGGAATTCAGTGCTGTAAAGTACAGATATGTCCTCTGCTCTATGGGGTGAAGAGAAGACCTTCTTGGCAATACCAGCAAGGAAATAAGGCATAAAGGAGCTTGATAAAGAAAGTGTTCTCATGTAAGCTTGGTGTGCGAGCATTGGTCCCAACACCATACTTGCCACTCTGATTTCAAATTCTTGCCTTTGACATGCTACTGGTATGATAAAATGCATGCTTGCTAATTGGGTTATTGAACTGTATTTCAGCTATTGTGGCCAAAGTCAAGGAGGTTTCTGACCCCAACTGGACCCCTCTACCCGAAGCTACTCTGGTATTGACCCAGGATAATTTTGACAAAGTTGTGAATGATGCTGACATTATCCTGGTGGAGTTCTATGCTCCATGGTAAGCAAGAAGGCAGTCACCTGTATTTGTCTAGCACAGATGGCCTGAATATATTTTGTGAACCTGGCTTCCGTTGTTATGCCTCTTTACACATCTTTGCCTCATGCAAAGCTCTGGTGTACTTTAGTTCTAATCTGCATCTAGGTTCAGAGTCTATCTGTGGATCTGTGTCTCAGCAAGGGGTGGTGTCCAAACCTTCACAGGAGGTTCACAACATTTACTAATTTGGGAACACACTTAGATACTGAAAACCAAAGAGAATTGGTCCTTAGTTTAAAAATGGCCTCTAAAAGTGAAGCTACCTATAGTAATGTGAGGTTAGGCACAGAGGCCACCTTCAGGTTTCAGAGACATGTCTTCCTAGGCTGAAGTGTTCTCTGTAGATTCAATGATCCCATTTCTGCATTCTGGAAGACTTAACTCTTCCACTTCAGAGGTAGAAGGTACCCGGCAGGCTTAATGGCTTGTAAGAAGTGCCCTCTGCTCTCCCTCCCTAGGTGTGGACACTGCAAGAGGCTTGCTCCAGAGTATGAGAAGGCTGCCCAGGAGCTCAGCAAGCACACACCTCCCATCCCCCTGGCTAAAGTTGATGCCACGACTGAAACTGAGCTTGCAAAGAAGTTTGATGTTACTGGCTACCCAACTCTCAAAATTTTCCGCAAGGGCAAACCTTATGACTACAGTGGTCCACGGGAAAAATACGGTACTGCAACTTAGGCTTTTTCTTGTTTTCTGAGGGCTTGACCACAAATATTTTGACACATCTATAGGACTTGCAGGCTTGTTAATATCATAGTAGTTGGGGAAAACTGAAAAATTCTGCTCTCATACCTACATAGGCTATTTAAATTTGTCTCTAGTCTTCACAACATCTTTTGGTGGTAGTATCAGCTCCTTTCAATACCAAATAAGTTAAATACACATGGTGAAGCAGTGGCAGTATGAGTAAATGGGCAGGTTTTAATTGTACTGGAATGTGCCTTGAGGGCTGGCAAAATACTCAATATTAAGTTTTAATAATAGGGAGGACTTAAGACTATTCAAGTAGCACTTTGGCTCGTAACAGGTTCAGGACACAATGAATGGTCTGGAATTTCACAAAGGAGCATTGCTTACAAGGTCAACTAATATCCATGGATTGTGTGTTTGGTCACTTCTTCTGAAACCAATCTGAATAGGAATATTCAGGACTGTAGCTTTAAAAACTTGGACTGAGGTCTTGGTGATTTGATCTTTAGGTTATTGTGGGAGGGCTGCACAGGAGAAAAGGTCTCAATGGGAAATACGGTATTGTTCAATGTAGTAGGTGGAATGCCCAAATCTTTCAGTTCAATAAATGTTCTAAGAACTTTTTGGGGCCGGGTTTGTCTCACAGGTATTGTCGACTACATGATTGAACAGGCTGGTCCTCCATCCAAACAGATTCAGGCTTCCAAGCAGGTACAGGAATTTCTGAGGGATGGGGATGATGTCATCATCATTGGTGTCTTTAGTGGAGAGAATGACAAAACCTATCAGTTCTATCAGGAAGCAGGTAAGGAACATTTTAAAATATTAATGAAATATATATTTTGTTGGGATTCTGCCTAGGACTTTGGGCATGGAGAGATCATTTATTTTGGCTCCTAGTTCAGAAGGGAAGGTTGGAGAGGAGAAGAAGTAAGAGGAAGGGTGATCTTCTACTTGTACTCAAAAAATAGGCTTACACCAGATTTTGAGGCTGTAACTAAGGTGTCAGCCAGTCACAGAATAAACCTCTGCTTGGTAACTATGTCCCTAAAAACATGTGGACTAGAGAGGAGAGAAAATTCCTTCCTGTGAAACAAACCACAATTTCTTGGCTTAAAGCCTAGATATGTTTACTGTTTGTTACTCTTGTTTCATATCTACCAGTCCAGAGTCAGTCTTCACCAAACTCATCTGGGTGAGAGGCCTGGAGAAAGAATCTCACCCACGTCTGGGTCAGTACAGCTAGACCATTCCTGGCAACTTGTCTATGTCTGATTCTGGGGCTGCTGTCATAGTTGGATTAGGAGCTAATTTGTTTGCCTCAGCATGGCAAGATACAGAACTGTTTCCCGGACTGCCCCAAAGCAAATAGTTTGGCTAGCTAACTTATTTGGGGGGAAAAGGTACGAGATTGATAAAGGAATAACTATTTTGCTGTATATGTTTTGGAAGCTGTTCAAGGTGTTCGAGTGCGTAGAATAACTCATCAAGTGGATGGCTTGTTGAACAGCATTCAAATAGTGCTACTGGAATTGTATGTATTTTCACATGCTTCTCACTCCTCGATGAGAGATGTTGTCTAAGACTGGGTTGTTCTGTGTCACTTTGAGAACAGGAAGAGAGTTTCCTTGCAGTTACAGTCTGAAGATTTCAGTTACAGGCTGTCAGTTCATTTCTAAATATTCATTATCCTTCACCGTAACTTTAATTTTTCAGCTAACGGTTTGAGAGAAGATTATAAATTCCATCACACCTTCAGCAATGAGATTACGAAACTATTGAAAGCATCTCCAGGAAAACTGATTGTCATGCAGCCAGAAAAATTTCAGTCAAAGTATGAGCCCGAGATGCATGTTCTGAATCTTAAAGTGAGTAGATGGTCCAGAGCTAAAAGGTTTGTGTGTGGGATTGAAGGTTCTCCTTCTCTGTAATTATGGTCAATTGGCATCTTCCTGTTGGAAGTACTCCCACTAGATATTTGAGTAAACCTGTTTGTCCACTGAAACTGTATTGGTTTGTACAAGATGACTTTATGAAATTAGTCCAGATGTTATATTTTCAAACAATAATTTGTCCTTACAATATTCAGTACTTAAAGGTTTGAAGAATGTGGTGATAGCCTTGTTTTTATAACATGTCCTTCCCTCTTTTGCATTCATGTGTGTACCAATATTGGTTTTTTAGTAGTGTGTAGCAGAAATGCTGCTTAAATCTGTTTGCCTGAACTTTTTTCATGATTTCTTTACAGGACTCTACAGATGGATCTGAGATTAAAGAGCACGTGGTAAAACATGCTTTGCCTCTAGTTGGTCATCGCAAGCTTTCCAACGATGCCAAGAGATACTCCAAGCGTCCTCTAGTGGTTGTCTACTATTCTGTGGACTTCAGTTTCGACTACCGTGTTGGTAAGTTTGCTACAATTACCCTTCCTCCACTTTGAGAGGAAACAGGCCCTAAATAACTAGAAATTACCAATTTTGTCCTGTTTTGGTTTTTCAGCTACCCAGTACTGGAGAAGCAAAGTCCTGGAAGTGGCTAAAGACTTCCCTGAATACGTGTTTGCTGTTTCTGATGAGGAAGATTATTCTTCTGAAATAAAAGACTTGGGTCTGCTTGAGAGTGGAGAGGATGTCAATGCTGCTATTCTGGATGAAGGTGGCAAGAAGTATGCCATGGAGCCAGAAGAATTTGACTCTGATGTACTCAGGCAGTTTGTGCTGGCATTCAAAAAAGGTACAGTTTCTAAAATAGGGTTCTCTAAGCTATTTTGTTTACTCTTGCAAGAGTTCTTTCCTGAGGCGATGGCTCCAGTAAACAGTCTGTTTGACAAACCTAAAATGTTCCTGTAGCTTTAAAGTGTGAGCTGATCATTCATATTTGGGACTACTCTATTAAATCATGGGTTAGTACTTTGTGGATATACAACCATAAAAAGAGGAGAAGGGTTCTAGGGAATTGCAAAACAAACTGTTGCTCATATTTCACAAGGTTATTGGGCCAAAAGATTACCGGTTAACTAGCCTGTGTTTCATGCTGAGGCAAGTTCATTTGCTGATGTAGTGATTTTTCCCTGGCAAGAGGATGTACCTCTGCCCTTTCTTAGGGGAGATTGTAAAGGCTGCTCTTACCACATTCTAATGGTGGTGTGTGTTTTGCTTCCTTCTAGGAAAACTGAAGCCAATTGTGAAGTCCCAGCCAGTGCCAAAAAATAACAAAGGGCCTGTGAAAATGGTAGTGGGTAAAACTTTTGATACCATAGTGATGGATCCAAAGAATGATGTTCTCATAGAGTTCTATGCCCCATGGTGTGGACACTGCAAGAAACTAGAACCAGTGTATAATGAGCTAGGTAAAAAATACAAGAATGAGAAAAATCTGATTATAGCCAAGATGGATGCTACTGCCAACGACGTGACAAATGACCACTACAAAGTGGAGGGATTCCCCACCATCTACTTTGCTCTGAAGGGCAAGAAGAACAACCCTATTAAATTTGAAGGCGGGGACAGAGATTTAGAGCATTTGAGCAAATTTATAGAGGAGCATGCAACAAAACTCTCCAGAACAAAAGAAGAGCTTTAGATAAGATGAGGGTGGAGAAGAAAAATTGTTTGTACAATGTAGTTAAAATCAAGTTACTGACAAAACAGTGAGGGAAGAATTAAGCAGTTCTGAGCAAAGAGATTCTTGAGCAGTAAAGCAATTGCAGTATCTTTTTTTTTTTAATATGGCAGATGGGTTTTTTTTCTGGACACTGAACTTAATACTCTAATATGGATGTTTTATGTTAGTTACTGTTTTGATCTTTGGAGAAAAATACATCCTTTATTTTTTGTGACTATCTTGAGCTTTATTCTTTGTCTCCAATGCAGCTGTTTTTAAGTTAAAAGATACTACCAAAAAGAGAGAAGTAGATCCCTCAGACAAATGGATTTCTCTTATTTGTTGTTATGGTTATGTGGAGGGGAGCAGTCTTTTCAGCTAGTCTTTTCTTTATGTTTCTGTGTACTTATTTATGTGACTCTATCACTGTATTCATAGCTGAGGATAAGAACGGAGGTTTTCTAAAGTGGGGATGAATTATTTGGTCTTACTGAGATAAGACACAGGGACTTGCTGACTAAATATGCTCTATACCTGTTTTAGCTTTGTGTGTCTCTATAAGAGAGGGTGATGCTAAAATAGCAAGTTTTTCTAATGTACTCTCTTTACTAGTCCTCATTGACCCATTTACATCTTAGTCTTCCTAAATATGTTTTGAAGTAATTGGAGTATGGCAGAAAAAGAGCATCTAGTGCATGGAAATGCTGGGATTCCAGTGTCAGATCTATGTGTTACTGTCTCCTTTCCTTTTGCAGAGAGGAAAGTTTGATAGTGATTCCCCTTCGGGCAAGCAGACTGAGACCTAATGGCCTTTATTACTCTAGCAGGTATTGCAGGTACAAAGAATAATCACATCCCCTCTGTGCTCCCTTGGGAGCATATGCATTTAAAAGTGGGTTTTAATCTTGAATGGTCCAGTTTATATATTTCCATAAATTTATCTGCCATGTTGAGGTTGCAGACTTGCGTGCTCTAGAAACGCTGTCTGCCACTTCTCAGAGCCATGATGCTGCGGTGTGTGCGACTTGAGTGTCTCTGAGGCAGTTTTGATTCACATTTTGTTTTACAGGTAGTTTTTCTCCCAGCAGCACTGTTTTCTGTCTTGCAAAATATCACCAGTCTTCCTTTAGTAATTGCTTGTTGCATTGGCTTTTAGATTTTTGGAGGGTGTGAAAATCTAAAACCACTACCCAATGTTGGGGTTTTTTTTGTTTTCGTTTTTTTTTGTTTTTGTTTTTTTTTTTTTCTGAGGAGATTCATTCTTCTGTGTAGTGAGGATAAACCCATGTCCAGGGGGTGGCTGTTCAGGTAGAGTCTAAGGACCCAAAAGGGGATGCAAGGGGGTACATAGTCCTTATACTTTTCTACTGCACTTGGCATCCCTATTGAAGGGATGTGCTTCCCTTCTGCCTTAACGGGGGACTGTCCTCCACTGTTAACAATCCAGCACAGCAAACCATAACTATCAAATTATTCTCGGAGAGATGTATGGGACTGCATGAAGGCTTTCCCTTAATTAATGGTTTTGCCAAGGATAGTGAACAAAGCTCACCAGCAGATTATGAATGAGAGGGACAGTTTTGAATCCCTGGGAGTGCTGGAGTGTGCCTGAATGCTAATCAGTTCCTTTTGTTTATTAGCAAAAACTGGGAAATGCTAAGCAACTTAAGTGTTAAAGCAGTGTCATCATTTACCTCAGGCCCTGGCATTGTCCATCTCCTCTTTTCACATTAGAGAGCTTTTTTTTTTCTACTGTTCTTAAGTGGACAGATGCCTGTTAAGCTTAGACAGTACTTCATCTGTCAGACTCTTACCAGGTTAAGTGCATTATCTTCCCATCTACTGTCATTTCTGTTTGCAGCTCTTCTGCAGATCTTTCAAAAGCTGTAAGCTATTCTAAATGTGTTGTGCAGGCAACAGGAGTGAGATCAGACTTAGCTGAGCACCAGAGGTGATTTTTTTTCAGCTTTAGAAAATACACATATGAGCCAAGTAACAAGTTCTGTCCTATATGCCGGCGTTACCAACTCAGTTCTTCAAAGAAGTAGGCACAGGCTCTTAAAGTCAGTTCTTAAAATATAGTTCAGGTTCTATGCCTAAGCAAATACCTCACAACGCTGTGGGGAACTGAATTGCTCCTCGTTAGTTGGTTGCAGACTTAAAGGATTTTTTTCCAAAACAGCCCCTGTCTAGCTAACAGGGGGATATGGGTGAATACAGAACATGTAGAAGGAAGGGTGAAGAGTCCCTTATTGGTGGTGAAGGACTATAGTAAGGGCTGAAGCATCATTCTGCTTGGGACAGTAAAGATTAAAGTTGAGCCATAAGCATTTCTCAAGTCTGTTCTGACAAGTGCTAAATTATTAACATTGTCATTGCCAATGCTGTACTGTTCCTTTAAACTGCTTCCTTCCAGCAGGAGCCAACACCTCTCTGGGTCAAAACCTCTACAGCCTCCAGGGAGCCCCTATGGCAATAAAAGACACAAGGCCCAAGGAGTGTCCTAGATGTGCTTGCTCAGTGCTCTTGCCACCTCTCTCTCTCTCTTCCTTGCCTCCACAGGTGGAGGCAGCCTGTTACATAAAACAGTTACTTCAGTAGGGTGCTGAAACTCCTGACTCTTGTTCAGGAGCAGTAGTGCTTCAGTCAGAGCTGAATAAGGAATAGGAATACAGTAACTGTAGTACTGCTTACACTTTCTTGAGGACAGTGAGCTGCAAGAACAGGCAGTGTTACCCCAAGCAGGTTATGGGTTAGGTTATGAGCAGTAGAGGGAATGAGGATTTGTACCATCCTTACACTGGTGCCATCTGGCCACATTTCCTGTTAGTCCTTGGCTGTGCCGCTCACCTTGGTATCTGCATGTCATAATAAATGCATTTATAACTTCCCAGCAAGATGAGGATACTGTTGCCTCTAAGCTTTGGGCAGAGTCATAGTGGAAAGCAAATTGCTTTCCTTAGTTCAAGTATCCTATCCTTTGCAGTGTGCACTATCAACATCACATCAACCCTCTGTGAAACTCACTGGGATGGATACATCATGAGGTCTGTTATCTCTGTACAGAAAGTGATATTAATGTGATTGATGCATTCTAAGGAGAGCAGATCATACTATCTTTTGGATAAATGCATTATGCATACCTGCTTTTCCCTTCCTGAGGCATTGGGATGCTTTCTTGAACATCCTAAATTCTTTTATTAAAGTTACCTGACTGCTGCTGATTAGCCTTGGTGTTCCCTTTTTACAGAAGAAAAGAGAAAAATGCACAATGTGGGAGAATAAGGGAGCTCCCCTCACTTGCTCTTAGCCACAGCTGCATGAGCATATGGCATCATTTCTTGATTATGGTTCCAGGTGGAAGAGATCCTGTGGTTTATGCTTCATCACAGGATTTGTGTAATATTAATAGTCCGTGGAGCTTGGCCTGGTGTGTCTCCCACACATGCATCTTCTCAAAAACAAATTTATTTCTGTAAACTGTAGTGCATCTTAAAGTAGTAAGACTTGAGACTTATTCAGGGTCAGCTCCTTTCACTGAAGGGTTAAGGACGAAGGTATGCAGCAACTGTAGCACAGCACAGCTGGTGCTTCTTGAGGATTGCGTTTGTACTGTGTCTGGGACAGTAAATACTGGCCTGGTATCTTGATACTGCATTAAGTGCTAGTTTTTTTGGTAGTGGAAGAGGTTTATTAACAGTAGAGGATTTGCAATCAAGGTTGTTACCTGGTTTCTACTCTCAGCAATTTTGTATGTCCATACTGCTAATGATGGTAGTGCCTGAGTATGGCCCAGGATTTGGCTGGTGGCAAGCAAGCAAGGTGTTGCAGAGCTGGTGCCACAAAGTTTTATCTGCCCTCTTGTACATGAGGCTATGTGCTGAGGGAACAGGCTTCTGGAATAGGCTTCTGAAAAGTAGAACATGAGTAAATGGTACAGGTTAAAGACTTCTCACAAAGTAGCATTTACTGGAGTGATCAGATATTCCTTTCTTTTTTGGTAGGCAAGAGAAGCCACTGCAAACTGTGAGTGTTCCAAAAGGCCTTTTCCTGACAGCCTGCATTGGTAATGGACTCTGGTCAGAGGGCTGAGTGTTGCAGTCTGTAAGCTCAGCCCTTGATGTGGGTAGTGAGTAAATCAAACCCTGTGCAAACTGTGTAATCTGCTTAGTCAAACTGGTATAGACCCTTGTATTTGTTATGCAATTTGGCTTTGGTTTGCTGTGCTTGAGTTGCAAAACTCCCTTTGTTAGTGCAGATCAGGGATCTATGAGCAACCCTAGCCAAATTCAATGTGGTGGTAGCATCTTAGATCGGTTGCCAGGGGAGGGCTTCCAATTGCTGACTACAAAGGGCTCCACTTCTTTTCCTGCCTGGACTCATGGTACGTTGTGTGAATCATGCAACCATGGGCAGAAGAAATGTTCTTCCACCACGCATGACTTGTCTTCATATCTGCCCAGAGAATGCCACTCACAAGTCAATTGTTTTCGTTCAAGATCCTTAGAGGTTGCTCTACACTTGAAGCCAGTTCCTTTAGACAGAGCTCTGCCTGCTCTCAGGCCACAGACTGATGTCATGTTTATGTTAGTGCTTGGATTTTTTGTGTCAGGAGCATCTGGTTTTATGTGAAGCCTTTGTGCTGTAATCGTCTGAACAAGCTCTATATGTACTACGAAAACTAAATTATCATGTCTTTGTAGAGGCTAGATGAGGCTGCTTGGATCTGGAAGGACATGACCACTCCCCAGTGTCATTTTTTGCTTCCAGAGAGAAAGGGATCTGAACTATGAACTGCTCCAAATCCTTACATTAGAAAGGTGGGAGTTTCAGTTTCAGAAATGCTATTCACATCTCAAGCTGTAACTTGGTTAACAGAAACATGAAGGAGATAAGCTATATTTAATCCAACCATGCAAATAAAACTCTTATCACAATCAGTAACCTAATCCTCTGAAGGATTTCCACAGGCTGGGGCTTTGAACAGCCAGTTGTTTCTTCATAGTGAAAGCTGACACTTAATGGCCTGGCCTGCATTAATAGCGTTCTACTTGCGTTTGTCTAAGTTATAGTAGCCTTCCTGAAATCTAGTATGTTTTGCCTTACAGTGGGAGGGAATTGTTCTGCAATATAGCCTGGTAAAATGCTGCTCAGAATGATAAAAGCAGAGTAAAAGAAAAATACAGCAGATGGTGATCTCAGGGGAGAAGAAAAAGGTAAATTATAAGTTTCCCTAAAGTTAGAGAAATCAAGGCTAGGCAGGGCCATTTACTCTGCTAATCTTGTTGGTTTACATATCAGACCACAAGTTCTCAGCTGTTGCTTTCCATATTCAGCCTAATAACTTGTATTTAACCTATGGACCTGTTCCAGACAAAGTGCAATACAAACAAAGCTCCACAGCTCTGCTGAGTGCTACTTCTGCACTAATACTGATTTCTGAACTACAGAATGCATTCAGGAAATGCGATGTGCCACTAGAACTTGGTACTACTGCTTTGAGTAAGGAAGGCAGTTTTGGATTCACTCATCGTGTGAAATATTTCATACATAACTTTTGCTGAGGCCTTTCGACAGTGGACTTTAGTGATGTATTTTCATGGCTCTTCTTTTGTTATTTTGAGTTGGATTTGGTCATTTCAGTCTCAAGATAACTACTAAAAGATAGCAAGTAAAACTCCATAGTTTTCTTAACATGTAGCTTTTCCCAGCCAGCAGATTTTCACAGAGGGCCTAGTGACAAGAGGGTTGAGCTTCATTTAAGCTCCTTTCACTGAGCCTGAAGAAGCAGTAATAGAGCACCTGACTTCAGCAGATGCAAATCAAGAGAGCTGCTTACTGGTGTACTAATGAGTTCGTGGAAATGTAAGTGACCTTACTATAATCTGCCTGCCTCTTTGTTTTTCTCAGAGATCATGTTTGATTTGGACAAACCAGCCAATCTTTAAATAGAAAAATAATATTTTAAATAAAAAAAGAAAGGGTCACAGTGGGTTTTGGTTTTTTTTCATTCTTTCACCTTCAAAGTGCACCATAAATGTTAATGATCTCCTTGAAGCATGCTGTTTGCCATAGCTACACAGTGGATATAAGGGTAGTACTTGCTTATACAGGAAAATGTCAAAAAGAACTGGTAAGGATCAAAAAGTCCTTTGGTCATAGTGCTGTTGGTAACAGCTTCAGTGGTAGGATAAAATCAGTGTCGTTTGGAGTTATTTTCCTAACAACGCAGCTTGTTTTGCTGACAGTTATAGGAATGGTCAAACTTCATTGTCACAAGACATCCAGTACTTGAACACTTCAGCCTGAAGAAGAACTGTGGCTGTATAAGGATCATCCTCTTGTGCATGAAGCACTGCACTTTAAAAGGCCAGACCTAAGTCACTGATGGGAAACATACTGCTTGGAAAGAGGAAATTAGGACAATGTCTGAAGATTACTACACATATGTAAATGAATCACAGGCAGTACCAGGCACTACAGCCAATTATGTGTATTTGCCACTGGTAAATACAGATCAATAACTATAGAGAGAAAAAAACATAAAAGAGAACATTTAGCCTGTGACATGTATCAGCTCAGATATACAATAAGTAGAACTGTACAAAAAATGTTCTACTGAGAATTGTAGATCTTGGGATACTGTTTGGAAGGGAAAAAACCAACATTGCTACAAAAGTGTTTTGGTTTGAAACATTCCTTCCTTTCATCTGGTGACTGGCTGAAATCAATAACTGTAGGTGTAGAAGAAGAGATTACAGGCAACCTTGCCCCTGGTAAGTCACAGTTGTACTAATTACCAGAGAATAGCCTGGTGCTTAATGGGTTGCAGCTGTGACTAATAAAGATAAATGTGATAAAAGGGATGGGTTGGCTAGTCAGGAGGCTCTTAGAGGCAGAGGGCCTAGAGAAAGAGGACCTTGAGGAAGTAGAGGAGCCCTGAGGAAGAAGGAACAAACCACAGAGACACAATAAAGAACCAAATGAGGAAGAGAGTTGCTGCTGGAAAACATCTGCTCTGAGGTCAGTCTGGGCCTGATGGAGTTAGAGCCTGCAGTCACAGTCGAGCTGGGTGAAAGCCTGTGTTCAGAGTCTGCAAACCAGTACATGCAGTCATAATAGAGTAGGAAATAGCCAGCAGTCAGAGTCTGCTGTTGGACCCTACAGCAGGAGCTTGCTGTAGTCAGTCAGGATGGCTAACCTGTGAAGCAGAATAAATCAGTACACTTTGCATGTTGTTAAATGAGAGTCTGTCTCTTGGCTCATTTCTACCCCTAAAGAGAGGTCTGCTGTAGCAAATAACCAATTTAAACCATGCGCTTTAACAGTGATAAGATAATGAATTAATATTTTCTGACTCAACATAGTCTAACAGCAGAATTTAGTTTCTTCAGGCACTTTGACTCCAGAGAATCTATTAAATACATTCATGAATATCCTGCTGTACTGATTTGTTTGCCACAAGAAAGGAGTGGTTATTATGTGGTTCTCTCCTGTCTATGACATTTCCTTTTTTCCTGGGTCAGCTTTTCTTCCTTCTACTAAATTGAATCCAGTGTTAATCTTTCAGAATAAGCTAGGTCTATCCAGCTCTATGGATGCAACAAAGTTTTCCTCATCCCAAGCCATGATTTATAAATTCTAATAAAAGATTCAATATCAAAAAATTAGGTGCCTGGCACCTGCACTGGAATGTGAACCCTGAAGTTTGGTATTTGGGATGCACCTATGGGGTAAAAATCTGCTTGGAGGGAGAGAATCAGGCAAGGTCCAAAACAGGGTGGTGAGTAAAGCCCAATGAAGCTCCAGCCAACAGAAAAAGGCCTGAAAGCCATCCCTCTTTCAGGCTTAAATACATTTCTTGAGGTCAGAGAAATATGACCAGCAGCTTGCAGTCTGTTGTGATCATCAGCATAAAACTCCCTCTTGGAAAGCAGGTGCCTGACATGCTCTATCAAAGAATTTATCTTTGAGCAGCAGGTGTGACCCTCCATGCTTTTACAACAGTGGTTAGACCTTCTGCCCAAGGCCAAGGAGATGCCTCTCTCTTCCTAGAAATGCTCAGATATGCATCTTTTCAGGCAATGCCTTAGCTCTCTACCCATTAGAGACAGCTAGGCTGTCCCTTCTACTGCCTCTGTTCTGCTGCACTTGTCTGACCAGGTGTAGTTTCAAAAATACTTAGCAACACTTTTAATTGTGTTAAATGGTATGTGTTTATAAATGCACGTAGTCCTATCTCTATGGGACACCTCTGTTCAGGGCACCCTGCTGTGCTTTTGGCATATCACCAAATTAATTTAAATTAGCCAGGTTATGTTCAGTGCTTTGAAGGCTGCAGGCAGCGCCTGGCAAGCTGAAGTACCAAGAATTTGGCTGGAAGTGTGGATATTGCAAAAGCAGGCATTATTATAAATATTTATAAAAGGGTTTTTGTTTTTTCCTTCGGGGGTGTGTGCTCTTACTTGCATTAAAGCTGAGAGCCTCGTGGCGGTGACGAACAAATGCTGCGGGAGGGTCTGCTTTGGGTGTAAAAGACTAGTCAATTGCAGTAGTGGGAAGGGGGGAAAGAGAGAACGAGGAGATCAATCTGTAACTGACTGTGAACAATCAATTGAGAAACCCCACTACCTTCGGACCAGCCGAAACGTATAGTCTACCTCAGCAGTATTTATATCTCCCTTAGAATCACACCTTTCCCGTCATGGCTACTCGATATCTCTCGTTTTCCACTGCCTACGTATTCGGGTAGCTATTCCCGAGAGCGCGATGAAAGACATGGTTGCAAAGATACGCCTTTAAGCATAGGAAAAATCCTTTATTTTCCGCTGGCAGGCCTCGCCGCATTCTGGGAGAGCAGTATGGAAATCACTAGTCCCGCCCTTGCTCCAGCACCGCCCCCCACCGCCCTTCCCTGGGAATGGCGCAGCCTCGCAGAGTTTCTCCGTGAGCCTCCTAAGAGCAGGATTCCCCCGCCCCCCCCATATCTTTACTGTGTTTTCCGAAGAAAACTGAGCTTCCAGTGTATACATACAATTACCGCTCGTTTGCATCTCCCTCCTTCGGATTGCTTTAATCGGTGGAATAGCAAAACTAGTTCAATTTCCGGTAGCTGAGGGAGGGAGGAAGGAAGGGAGCGAGCTCCTAGGCACCGCGATGGAGAGGAGCTCCGCAGTTTCCAACTAAGGTGTTTCAAAGAATGGCCTGTGGACAAGCTTCAGTGTGTTCCAGGTGTTCGTGCTTCCGGCCAATGCTGAAAATTTGTATCAGCTCACTGAAAAACTTGATGGGCGCTAGAAGCAGCCCAAAGGGGAGCAGTGGCAGCGCATGCTTAGGATAAGTTAGGAAATGAGAGCATCCTCACTTGCCAGAAGCAAGCTCAGCTGCAGAAAGGAACTTCATGTCTGAGAGCTTCCCTTCAGCCTATTTTTCAGCTTCTGCGTGCAATGAATGCAGACATCAATAAGCACTAATTCATCTGATTTATTTTACTTTGGGCTTCTCTCTCTTTCCTCAAGAGGGCTGCTTTTGTTATGGAATTCATGGTCTTTTCTGCCTAGTGGAACCCTGACCCAGGCACAGCAGCCTTTTCTCCTTAGGTAATAAGCAGAAGGAACTGGTAGTTATTCTCTCTGATTGCTACCTATTTCCTTCCCCAAAGGCTTGACATTACTGAAAGAAGCTAGGTTTTCCTGGACTTTGAAGAATTCTTGGGTTTTCTCTCAAGACCTATGGGTACTTGTCTCCATGGCTGTCGGTGTAATTCTTCAATGGAAGTGTTTCCATAACTGACTTCGAGGAATGTTTCGCAGCTCAGTCTCTCTTTAAACTCTTTAAAGTTTCCTCAGTGCCAGCATACGTGCTGGGGAAAATCTGTCCTGGTTAAATAATTAGCAGGAGAACATAGAGTTTTATCCCCGTAGTCCTTCTCTGGTGGATGTATAGCAAAATGTAACATGACCTGTGTGGGATTTTAATGCTCACTGCAAAAAAGATGCAAGTATTTGGTTCTTGAGTTTCCAGTACATATGTAGGAGGAGACAATATCTCACTCACTGCTGTTTCCATCATGTCTCCTCCTTAACCCTTCCCAGAGACATGGCATCAGGTGCCCTTTTTCTTCTGTGCCTTGCAAACTGCCACTAAAAATGCTACAGCGTGACCCATGGGGAGGAGCCCCAGTAAGAGTGGTGAAATAGGTTGTGAAAAAAACTGATGGCTCCCTTGGATCTGGAGTGACGTGTGATTATGAAACCTGAGATAGGTAAAACTGACTGTAACAGGAAGGAAACTCATTACTCTGTCACAAAGACAGCTTTGAGAATGGTTCTGTGTCACATAAAGAAATCAGCTAGATGAACTATCTCAGCAGTGATAAAACCTGAAATACAGAATATATAAAAGCAGAGAGAAGTCCTCCAAGGGCTGCACTTGTTATGTTTTTCATGGAATCATATGATATTCCCTGCATTTTCTCCTGAATATTTATTTCTTGTAATGCTGAAGATACCCATCTGTAAAGAGGAGAAGAAGTGATGGGGTAAGGATTAACAAAGGATAGATGTTTAAATGTTTGGGTGGATTGCTGGTAGCAATGGTTTTTTGTTTGGTTTTTTTTCGTTTTTTTTTTGTTTGTTTGTTTTCTTTGTGTTTTGTTTTTGGTTTTTTTTAAGCAGGGACAGTAGCATTATTAATTATCCAAACCTAAAACCTTTCTATCTGATATTTACCTTGTATTTTTGGAGCATGGGTGACAATTGAATATGGTCACAGATGATCACTGAGATGTTACATTCCTGCACTTTGATATCAATTTATTTTCTTCTTTCTATTCTTTATTCTTCCTATTTTTTCATTAGAAGATTACGGACTCAAATTTTTATCTGACCATCCTTTTCTTTTGGAACTAATTACAGAAACAAATCAGATCAGACTTGTGGCCTAGTCCTCCTGCTGAGGATCAGAATTCTAGAACAGTAGGAAGTATTGAAAATTATTTGGAGGCCATGGTGCCATTCATTGTGGCTATAGAAATTTCTAAGAAAAAAAGAATTGCAAAATGGTTTGTTTTATCCATAGTTTGGCTTCTCTGAAACTTGGGGATTTTATTTCAAGGGGATGTTCTACTGTACTGTAGCTGTTCTAGTCTAGTTAATATGTATGATAAGTTTCCATTTAGTTTTATTTTTATGCTTGCTGATAATTAGGTCCATGCTAGCAGTAAGTGTAGAAGAGTATTGCTTTATTAACATCAATTACTGTTAGCTCTTATTGACGTTGAAAGAGCACCCACGTCTCAACAAAACCAGCTCCCCCTCTGACAGATGACAATACCAACAGCAGGCAAGAGATATTTCCCTGCACGCTCCTTAAGGCATAGAATTAATGGCATTCTGATTTACAGCAGCTACAGTCCTTGAAGTATTCACAGGGCTAGGATAGTGACAGGGAATGATACAGACTTACTGCAGCACATTCTGAAAGCACATCTCCTTTAGATGCGTAACCTGATGTTATTTTAAATTGGTGGGGAATAACTTGAATTATAGATCTGTGTTTTCAAGAGAACAGAGTAAATTATTTAATGTTACACTGCTAATGTGACCCTTTAGCAGCACTTCCTTCTGAGGCCACAAGACATGGTTTTCCCCTTCTCAGGGTATCAGTCCTAAGAGCGATAACCTGTATCACCATGAAAATGTTTTGTGTTTTCTGGGGTGAAAAAAAAAACTGTGAAGTATCTGAAATTACACACCATGTCTCTTTTTTTCTTGCAGAACCTCCATACAATTTAGAGATTGGGAAGACTCTCTCCCCCATGGGAATTAATTAAAATTACTTTATTTAATCTCTGCAGACTATAGGTATTTGTATATTCAGCCCTCTAACATCTCTCCATAGGGAAAGTTTGCTAAAGAAACAGCTCAGTTTTTTCAGCAGAGAAAATGTTGCATATTTGCAATTATTATATCTTACACTAAGCATCTAAGTTAATACTTTCAGAATTCAGTTTAAACAACAAAACAAACTTCTAGTAAAAGGACAACTTTGCCTAAAGAGAAGATACTTTCTCTAACTGTACTTTGAGCTGTGTTCTCTTCAAAATGTTTTGCTTTAATGAGGAAATGTTGCAATCTGTTAAACTTATGGCACTTTTGTAAAACTCAGCTAAAAAAAATAGAGCACATTTAACAAGAAACTTGGTAGTGTTGCAAGGAAGATTATTTTTATGTATTTTTATCACGTTTGACTCTTGCAGATTTATGGTGTAGATGTGGCCAAAATGATGGTGTTTAGTGTCTAAAGACTGATGTGGGAGCTGGGAAGGCAACAGTTTTCCTTTTGCAACAACCCTGTTCCCTCCTGCATGGATGTAAACAAACTTTTGGCAGAAGCATAGCACTGTTTCTGTTACAGACTGTCCAGCAGAAGGTAAAGGTACTGTGACGGGTGCAGCAGTTGCCACACTTGTGTAGGGGGACAGGGATGCATGGAAAGCATTAGCTAGAGGTCTGAGGAGCCCATCACCCTGCACAAGGGCTTCCCCCAGTGAGTTACTGTCCCAGCAGGCAGAGTGGCTCTGCCTCAGTGTGGTGTGACTCCCTGGTGCTACAGGAGGCAGTATATGTCCTCTTCTCCAGAGGGAAGGAGCTCTCTGTGTTACACCACTGGGACTAATTGCAGATGACTGGATTTTGTATTCCCAGTGAAAATTTCATTGGTCTTGATTAAGTTACCTTAACCTTTCTTTCTTGGTCTGCTGAACTCTGTGGACCTGAGATGTAGAAAAACAGTGGCTCCATAAGTAGGCTGCTCTGATCATAAAAAGAACTATGAGTCTGGGAGAAGTGATTAAAAATTCCTAATGAAAATTCAACTTGGGTGATCAAACTTAGAGCAGATGATTGTTGTCAGTATCACTGACCTTTCTATTGCATTCATTTATGTGAGACTTCACTGTTGCAGTTTATATCACAGTAATAAAAAGTTCACTAGAACTCGCTTCACAATATTCTGGTAACTAATATTATATTAAATGATTCCCTGGATGATTAATAAAACCAGCCTATAAAATTTCATTTGAAACTTAGCACCTGGATACAAACCTTGTAGATTCAAAGTGGTATGAAGGCAAGGAATTTTCTAGACGAAAAAAAAGACATCACAAAAACGCAAAAGACACTTGGTGTTATTTTTTTTTCCTCACATAAGGTACGGTTTTAAACGTGTTTTAAAACATGTCTTGAGATGAGAGTTGTGTTTAGTAGGAATTTATCTACTGATCTAATGACTGCAGAGCCAACCAGATGTGTAATAAGCAGAGCTGGCTGACACATTCTTGTTGGACTCCTAAATACTTCAAGTCAGAAAGTCTGCTGCATCTTGCTTATTTAAAAGGTTTCTTTTAAATGGGCCTGGCCATTGGGCCACAGTTGCCAGCAGCACCAGCTAAAGGAACAGGGCCTGGCATGAGGGCAAGGAGGGGCTTTCCTTGGCATTTGCAACCCTTCCTCCCCAAAATTGTGCTATATTGATTGTGGAACCAGCGTCATAACTTGTGGCAAAACACCTTCCAGGACACCTGTTAGGCGAAGGATTCTCTGCTGGGATCCCAGTGGGAATTTGTGATGTATGGCTTGGCAGAGGGATGCCTCACACATTAATTCTCACAATTTAGCCTGGCTCTCAGCATTATCCCTGGTGTGCATATCCCTTGAGATTTGTAAGGGCTGTGTCCCTGTGGTAGGGATGGGGAGGGCTCATTCTGTGATTCAGACAGAACTGAGTGTTTCCAACCATCACACCCACTGAAAGGAAACGGAGCACAATTATTACCAGTCATTAACAGTATTAAGTTAAATATTAATATGTGACAAAGGAGTGTTATTGGAAGGTTATCTTTAGCCCTCATTAGGAAAAAGCTTCTACACCCTTGGAGAAGGATTGTAGTAGCATATCCGTAACAGGAAAACTTGGAACTGCTAGAGAAAATCCTGACGGTAGGAAATTAAATTTAAAAAAATAAAAATAGGATTTGAATCTATGACAGCATGCAAGTTTCTAGTGGCATATTCATGTCATTTGGGTTTATGGAGAGGTAGATGGCTCTCGATTTCCAGAGCTGTGCTTGCAGGTCTTGTGGTGCAGTTGCAGCATGTGAGCACAAGGGACCTGTCACTGCCTTTGCATGTTCAGACTGTGGGCATGGTTGGAGGCAGGTTGTGGAGGTGGAGATAGGAGTACACGGTACAACTTTGCCTCTGCAGCTCAGTCCACAAAAGGAGCCTTTTGTTCACAGGCTATGCATCTGTGGGGCTGTAAGGCATTTATGGGGTAACTGTAGCTGAAAGGAAGGCAGTGGGAAATCCTGAAGGGGAATGGAAGGGGAAAGTCAACAGGAACAATAGCATTTTAGCCAGAAGGAGTTCATAATTAAACAATAAATACAGATTTCAAATCGGTGATAAATTCTGATTAAAGAACCTACAGGAAACTGAATCTGTGGTGGCTGAGGATATATTCCTCTGAGCAAGTAATATCTCACAGCTGACTTTAAAAAATCCCCCACGTTTCCCCCAGTCTGGAAAGTGGGGCTTAAGATGGCTCAAGGAAATGAGCTTTGAGTCACCACCTGTGGGAGTGATCATTAAATAAATGTTTCAGACTCACAACAACCAAAAATTAAGTACCTTTCTGCACAAAACAAGTACCTCCACCTTGTTCAGTTGTTGTATTCTCTGGTAATCAAATGGCATGATGGTCTGAAGCACATAGAGCAGAAACTCCTGTGTTTTATAGGCGGAAGGTTTAGGTAGTCGTCATGTATTTCTGCTATTCCCTTTGACTATTTCATTAATCTATGAAAAGCATGCTGTGTATAGAAATGAAAACCATATAATTAGAGCAGAATCTCAGCTAAGTGAGATACTCTTTCCTCCTCTGCTCCCAACAGTGAGTAACGCTTTCAACTGCTGTTGCACAAATGCCTTTGAAGCACAGTGCCTGTGTTGTGAATAATGGCAAAAATCAAGTAAATAGCAGGTACTGGCTGTTCCATGAGGGATTAAGATTAAAACACATACGCTTGATTTGATCCTTATTCATTCTATAAAACTAGAGACTATCAGCTGGCTGACTGTTAACAAATGACACTGTCAGCTGGCAAATTAAAAGGAATTTCCTACAAATGTGGACCTTCAGCAAGAAAAGACCGGTCAAGTGCAGCAGTGGGTGTGGAGAAAGAACAAAGAAATCTGTAACTGACTGTGATCAAATATAAGTACCACTACCATCGGACCAGCCGAATAGAATCTCAGCAGGATAGATATTTATAGCTCTGAGAAAGGTGTGCCGTTATGTTATGATGACTATGCTAATATTCTGATCTGTCCAAAGCAAACGGTTGTAGGTTTCTCTCTCGAACACAACAGCCTATATCACTTCTAAAGTTCCATAAGTGTTAGATTTCGTGTGGGAACTCTCGTGGAAGCGTCTTCGGGCACCGCTGCCTGCTGGGTAAGCGCTATGCAGATGAGCCATGGAAATACATGGAGGCTGCGGGGGGAGGCGGTTGTGCTGCGGCGTCTTCCTCCCGGCGTCGCAGGTGGTCTCTGATGCGAGCAAAAAAGTTGCTCACAGATAATCTTTAACCAGCGAAGCGTGCAGAGTTTATTGAGTGAGTTTACTGAGTCGGCAGAGACAAACAAGCAGTCTCGCAGATATATGTGAGCTGAAGATACATCGTATTTTTTCAGCTGCGTCTGCTGTAGCTCGTAACAAACAGCACACACCGTTCTCTGCTCAAGAGGAGATGCCGAAGCCGTGGCTCTGCTCCAGACCACATCAGCGCTGCAAATAAGGAGATGGAGAGGCCAGGAGCAAATGGGCATGGGTGGGATCCGGATCTCAACAGCTAGTGAGAAACTGTTGTTGCAAAATAGAATTTTTATAGGGGTAAAATGAACATATTAAAAAAAAAAAGTCGTGGTGTTGTTGTTTTGGTTGGTTGGGTTTAGTTGGTTGGTTTGTTTGTTTTCTTTTCTGGCAATATTAGAGCCAAGGGGCATCAGTGAAAAAGCAAACTCAAAAGGTAGAGTTTCAGTGAAATACTTTCCTTGCAAACAAAATCACCTGAAGAAGAGTCCTCCTGCCCCAGGCATTCCCACATCCACCTGCCCCTCAGCAACTAGTTCTGAGTTAACCCATACACCCTGGGAGAAAGCGGTCTCAGTTTTGCATACCAAAAACCCCATGTAATATGTGGAGGGTCCTGGTTAGTGCACATCAGCTCAGCCACACAATTTAAAGTCCAAAAGGGCACAACTGGGAGGGCAATGCACCGCAGCACTGTGTGTAAAGGTTTTGATTGGGATAGGAGTGATTTGCTTCCTTCCTAGCAGCTGGTATAATGCTATATTTTGGATTTAGTATGAAAACAACACTGATAACACACTGATGTTTTAGTTGTGGCTGTCCAGTGCTTACTCTAAGTCAAGGACTTTTCAGCTTCCCATGCTCTGCCAGGGAGCAGGTGCACAAGACTCTGGGAGGGAGCATGGACAGGATAGCTCACCTGAAATGGCCAAAGGGATATTCCATAGGAGAGAATGTCATGCCCAGTACATAAACTGGGGGGAGTTGACAGGGAGCCACTGACCACTGCTGGGAGATGGGCTGGACGTCAGTCAGTGGTAGGTGAGCAATAATGTGAATGGCTTCTTTCTCTTGGGCTTTTTTTTCCTCTGTGTCTCTTATTTTCCTTATCATTAATTTTATTTCAATTATTAAGTGGTTTTTACCTCAACTTATGAGATATATTTTTCCCCATTCGCCCCATCCCAGGGGAGGGGTGGAAGGATGGAGAGTGAGCAAACAGCTGTGTGGTACTTAGTTGGCATCTGGGGTTAAACCACAGGACTGGGACAGAAGTTCTTCCACCTTCCAAAATCAGCATTTCACTCTATGCTGTTTCATTGTGTTGCAGTTCTTTTCACTGTCCCCTTTCTGCTCACCTCAAAAAGACCTTTTGAGCAGCTCTGCAGCCTCTTCTGCTGACCTACCTCTAAGGTCCTGAGGTCACACCCTTTGCTCCTGATTTCCCACCTGCAGACCCACCATCTCCCTTGTATTGACACAGCTAATCTTGGAAAGTGATACAGTGGTAAATAGCAGTTCAAATGTTACCTTTTCAGCCCAAGAGTGTGCAGCAGCTGCTAGGAAAGACGGAATTGCCCTGGAAAATCTTCAGGAGCCTGATTTTAGATTGTCTTCAAATTGCACAGTAGCTCCCTGTCTCATCTCAGGAGTAGGTTTAATAATCCTAAAGAGAGTAAACATCACTCCTAGGGATTTCAAAGAGACTGGCTTCAAGTATTCCAGAAACTCAATTCAGCTTGATGTCTGTGATCTCTCAGGCTTCTTTGGGCTATAAAAAGTGAAAATACGGTCATTCCTTGCTCCAAAAGGAGAATGAAAAATGGAGTTATTTTCAAAAATTTGGAATAATGTCTGAATTTCAAAATTTGGGCTATTCTGCATCTCCATTTATAGCATTTGTTTGGAACCAGAAGAAAAAGTTTTAGGTTAGTTGTTGTTGTTGTTGTTGTAGAATACTGGTATCCTGATGGCACCATTATTTATGTATGAATTTATTCACAACAGTGCTGCAATTTCATTCCAACACCCATTGAATGCCAGATTTTTTATATTCTGAAACCAGATAAGCCAGGAAGTGAAGAGTCAAAGCTTCATCCGATTTGTTCTTTTTGGAGACATAGCATTCTGTTGTGCTTGAGACCCAGCAGGTTCAGCCTGGGTCTGAGAAAGCTTAAAATAAAACATGTTAGGGGCACCAAAGCAGTGTCTCTTTCATGGGAATGTAGTTTTCAGCCAGCAACAACAGCCAAATCTTCTCTTTGGTCTTCTTCCTTAAACTGAAGCCATTGTTACCTTTCCTGATTTATTAGAAAATCAAAAATGGTGGGGTTTTGGTTGTGGTGGGGTTTTTTGTTTGCTTGTGTTTTGTTTGTTTGTTTGTGTTTTTAAGTCTTGCAGAGTTCTTTTTGGCTGCATAAACATACTGAGCATAAAGGTAGGCAGGTAAAAAACCAGAAAATTAATTAAAATGCAGTGGAAGGGATGTACACGCAATTTGGAATAATTCCTGAGATTATTTGTTACCTCTCACTTTGGTCAAATACTTTGGTAATGCTGCAAATATGTTTGGTTAGGGTTTTTTTAATGCAACTCAGTCTGTTTGCACGTTTTACATCAGTAATATAGTATCCAGGCTTCTTCAAACAAGTTCCTAATCTGGCAAGTTTTTTGGACTTTGTCACAGTTGGAATCCATTTCATTTGCTACTACTTCAAAATCTGTGTAGGTTTTTTGTGGAATTTATTGTCTTCAAAAAGTTGGCAAAATTGGGCCACTCTCAGCTGTCTTTCAATACTTTTGTGCCATTGTTACAAGTGGGTCCAGCCAGTGAATATTATTGGAAGCTCTTTCTTTTTCCCCTTAAGAGGGATTGTGTATTTTCCTTGAGTCTTCTTACCCCCTGTTTTCATGTGTATTTTTTTACAACAAGGCCCTACTTACCTTCACAGACGCATCTTTTACCTATTGGAGAGATTCCCAATGGATTAAATCCTTGAATCTATTAATCCCTTATCATGGAAAAAACCCAAAATATTTGTAAACCCTGGGAGAAAATGGGCCCACAGCATTGTTCTGAGGGCTTCATCTTTGTCCTCCTTCCAGCCGCATCCCCCAGGCCTCAAATTTGGTATTATTTATCATGCTAATTAGATACCCAGCAGTATGAGCTGGGCTTCAGGGCTAAATTTTGGGGTATGTGTATACCACATTTTTAAATGTACATGTGAAAATACAGGCTGGAGCCTTGTTACGTGTTCCAGAAGAGCCCATCTAGAGTGGAGACCTACTCTGAATGTAATACGATAGGGTTTTTTTGGTAAGAACTGAAGAGGACTTCTTTATGTGGCTTGTGTTAATTTGCTTGCTGCGAAAAACTGCTCTTCTGACTAGCCCTGTTTAATGCTGATTTCTTCTCTCTTATGACCCACTCTCTCTGTGTTCAGCTGTGTCTTTAGAGACTTAACATAAAATCAAAATATTTGACAAATTAGAGGGTAAATGTTGCTACAGGAGCCTTTAGGAGTACTTCTGTAAGGCTACTTTTAAATAATTTTTACAGATGGAAAAGAAAGTGACAAAGATTCTACAATGTGCTTCAAATACAGCGTGCTACATGGCACTTAAAAATCTAATGTTAGTGATGGGGGTACAGGCATTCACTAAAATGACTTCATTTGACACTTCAGCACACACTGTTAGCAACATTCCCAGGAGTGTTTGAGGAATGCAAGAAGACACATGATTGGATGAGCATCTTCACATCATCTTTACACCTGCCAATACAAAGAATGAGAGGCATCTCCTTCCACTGTGTAGGAAGGAAAACTAACTTACATTAGTCAAAGCATTTTCCTCAATAGAAGTAGATGCTTGAGAAGAAATGCTTGATGAATATTGCTGATTTTAGCAAGCAATAGTATAGCTGGTATCTCAGAAAGGAATTTTGTTAATCAGGATATTCATTCAAAACACTGCGAAGTAAAACTTCCTGGATTTCCATAGAGCTCTAATCTATCTAAAGAAAATAAAGCAATCAAATTACCCTGCTGAGGGATTTATTCAGGATTTTTCCTAGTGAAATAATCTGGCAATAGGGTAGCATTGGGTGGAAATAAAGTCCTCAAACCACCTCTTTTATCCTTTACTTTATAATTACTAAGAGAATCGTGGTTTGGTTTGTGGGTGGAGTTTTTTTGGTTGGTTGGTTTTTGTTTGTTTGTTTTACTTTCCTGAATGTCCCTGGATTAATAAAGTTTTAAAAAGCATCATAAGTGTAGCCAAGAAGCAGTAATAAAACAAGTGTTTGGTGATGCAAATTTCCCACTAATAGCTGAGCTTCCTGGTCAAAATCAGCTAAATATTACCGTATGGCACTCATTTTCTTTGAAATACCTTCTTTTTGTTCTCTGTAATATAGGCTCTTTAATTCACTGCAGACTTGCAAGAGTCCACTGAAGAGATTCACTGAATAACTTAATTTTTGCTGGCATATACTGCTTCTGTCTCCTTCCCAGGAGTTTCAGTAAGACCATAACACTACAGAATCATCAGAAGACATATGTAGCAACAGAACAACTGCTCTGCTGTTCTGCTTTTGCTTTGTGTCTATAAATGCAGTAGTAAATGGCAGGATAGTTCAGAGATTGAAGTAGTGATCAGACAGGTACATGGACTGGGGCAGGGAGTCTTTGTTGTTTCACCTAAGGGAAAAGCATATTAATTGGCATTTATGTAATTAGGAATCTGAATACTACTTTTCAAGCTTTTTCAGACATGGGGGAAAATTGTTTTCTAATTTCTCTCTATGTTAAAGGTACAGAATAATTTAGTAAGGCTAGTAAACTAAACGTTGCAATTTATTAAGTGCATTAAATGAAGCAACAAGTTTTTCCACCTCTACAGGCAAGAAATCACAAGCGAAATATTTAAATGCTTTTGATGTTCATGATTATTAGCTACTTGAAAATGATCTTCTCAATGATTAATCCTAATTTTATTTGCTTCTGTCCAGAAAGCTTTAGGAAATGTCACCTGGAAATTGATTTCTATCAACTGCAAATAGGAAAATGATTTTGCTCTTTATTTTCTTCTGACAGCCCTGGCCAAATCCACTGAGAAATTTTTATTGCAGTTTAAACTGGCTACCAAGAAGTCTCCTGATTGTCTCCGTATTTCATCTTTCTAATTCAACTTGTTCTTCCAAAGCTAAATTGATATTGCAATTTCCTAATTTATGATGCCATGTCATCTTATTCAGGAACCGACAGATACTGAAATCTTAATGCAGTAGTAATGTTATACCCTGTATAAACTGGTACATCAATTACATTTGCCATTTGGAACATCTCAGCTGAATTGCTTTGGTGGACCTAATCAGGGAATAAGACTGTTTTGGTGAGAATAGGAATTTAAATACAAAAATTTAAATGATTGACAGGGATGCTAATAAAATCATGTTTCAAAATATTTCTGTTTCAGCTAATAAAGGTTTAGGGCTGTCCTTGAGAAGTGTTTAGTATATTAATGTTTCAAACAATTTTCACTATCAGTATTTGGCACTCAGTGGCTTTCAAGTAAAAAAAAAAAAGGATGCTTCTTTCCATATATTATTTATTTATTTATTTACTGTTTTATTTACAGTACATGTTCTTATTAAACTTATTATGCCACCCTTTACTGTACAGACGGTTTATGACCATATGCAAACAGTTCAATGGTTTATGCATAATAAATGCTCATTTAGCAACAGTGTCAACTGAAGTCAGCAAAATATTTAAATATTGGCAGTACTGTAAGCGTGCAGATATTCCTTTCAGTTTTGAAAATATTGTGCATGAGCTTAATCCTGAATCAAGGCCTAATAATATTTCCTCTGTGCTGGCTGTCTAGACTCTGTTACACATGTTTTCCTGTAAAGGCTTTGGCATGTTGCATGTTTGTGCTACAAGTGGAAATCAGTCCTCCTCTTGCTGTTTTCACAGCATCCCTCCCCAGAACCATAGTGTTAGAAAAGGCTGAGACTTAGAGACACAAGAAAATTAGGATAATTTAGTCCTTAGGACGCAGATGTGGAGTCCCTCCTAAATTTCTTATGCCTTAATATCTCTGCGAAAGTGAGTCCCAATAATTTCCTGAGTGGCTGTAATGTAAACAAAACAAAAATAACGGTTATTTCTCCTTTCCTCTTATCTCACCTTGCAGCTTAAGTTTAATGTTGACATCAAAAATAAGACATCTGGTATTCTAGAAACCTAAATAACCTAGCTACTTTCTACGCTTCAAGAATGCACTATGGAATATGAAAGCAGTTAATTTTGACAGACTACAGTGCACCAGCAAGGAGGGATTCAAATGTTTGAAAGATACTAATGTGTTTTTGTATCAGGGGAAAAATAATAATCAGTATGCTACCCTTAAAATAACAGATTCATTTAAAAAGTTTTTATTCTAAGGAGTCAGTCAAGGCTAGTGAGGAAATTTAACATTTGTTGAAGGTCTCTGAGAAAAATAAAGTTATGTAATCCTCGAGAATGTATTTTAATAAAGCATTGAATGGCATTGGGCAAGTACATACACACACATTACTGCATATATTTAAGCACAAGTAACGTTTATGTTGCTACAACACTCAGGAATGATCTAAGGGGGCCTCATTTGGATTAAGTTTACTTTTAGAGTAATGTAGACTGTTATCCAAGTTTGAGCTAGACATTATTATTCTCCAGGTTTTCCTTCAAGACTTTCTTTCCTTGTTTTGTAAATATTATTTTTTTCCAGATCAGTTCCATTAAATAGAATGAGAAATCGAAGTTCCTTCTGAGTTTCAGGACTGTGATTTCAGGATTTCTGCTGTCTTGCACCACTGCTGCAAGGGCAAAAAAAAAGCCTCCAAAATTTTGAGATATTTGATATGTTTTAGACTACTAACCACAAATAATTTTCCTTTATGTGTTTGTATTTCATTTCCCCACCTACCTAGCAAATGCTGCTTGGCACTTAACAGATGTGAGGACAACCAGGTTAGTGAAATAAATACACTCAGCTCATTCTACTGACAGTTGGAAGTTTTCATTAATTTCACATAGTGGTCCCTGAATCTTCCCAACTTCTGGAGAACAATGTCAGGAATTCTTACATTCTTACAGTTTGAGGAATTTTTAAGCTAAAAATCACTGGAAAAAAATCAAAATGTGTCTGAGAAAACAAAGATATTGAGAAATAAGCAAAATTTTTCCCAGAGATCTGCAGAGAATATTTATCTGGTAGGATAGCTCATAACCCAGGCAAGTAATTTAGAGACCAGTTCCTACAGAAGCAGGTAAGAATTCCTAATTAAAATTTTTTTTCCAATCCTCAGCTTTTTGTTGTTGTATAAAAAAGCTATCTTCTGTGCAAGATAATTACTTACATGCCAGTATTGTACACCTGATTCTACTTTGGTCACAAAGTTAGATTTATCATCTCTATTTTTAGGTAGTCTCCTTTATTGATTATTATGGCTCAAGTACCTAGAATAATGGAGTATTTACTTCTGCCAGAAAAACCACAGAAACTTAAAAACTCAGTGCTTCTTACACCATACGTAGAACTGTTATTCATTTCTGTAGCAGATACAAGTGTAGTACCACATAGTGAAATTTTGCATTCTGTATATATTACAGTAGGTAGTGAGAATTTACATTGGTAGCACAGAATTTACTGAAGAAGCTACAATCTCAGTATAACTACAGATTGATAAATGTGACTAGCAGCTCTCAACTTGTCGGGAAGAGGTGGTGTCTGGAAAGCTTTGAAAAGACCAAAGTTAACAGTGGGGTGGAATATACAAAGGTTAGTTTAACTAACAGTAATAATTTCTGTGTACCCACTACCATTGGACCAGCCAGTGCCAAAGCTGCACTGGTGTTTATGCAACTCTCTTAAATCATTGTTCCTCTCTAATTAGGATGATCTATGCAACTGACTACAAGCAAAGATGATGATTAACAGAGAGTATATACTTTGTGTCCTGAGCACTGGTAAACCATATTCCTGTCCCCTCTCCACACGGCTTTCGCAGTGCAGAGAGCAGAAATAGTTCTTGGCTTGCAACAAATTTGCATGATGGGAAATACAAGCAAATGACTGAGTTGTAAACTCTCCTGTCTGTGCTGCGAAAATACCATTTGCGTTGGGCGAGTGTAGAGAGAGAGGTTTAGTTACCAAATTAAAAAGAATACAGGCTGCTTTGAAACTGCTGTGGAGACATGGTTTTTGAGGGGCTCGTTCTACTTTCGGAGCTCTTATGCATATGATTAAGAAGAAAAACCCACTCCACGAGCCTGTTGATGAAATGCAGCAGATGGCAGCAATATACAAATGAAACATGGCCCTCGGTTTATCTCAGGATTACTCTGAGCACACAGACTTCACCCTTCCTCACACCGACTGCCTGGCCCTAGAGCTGCTAAATGTCTCCATTTTACTGGTCTGGATTTCAGCTTGCTCTAGTCTATTTGTCAGCAAGTATTTTAAATCAAGAATCAGACAGGAAGATTTAAAGCTGAATGCCTTTACAAGTTCAAAAGAACATCGCTGAGAAATTGTCACTGCTGCTGATACTAAGACACACCTACTCAGAAAAAGAATGTCATCTTGTCTTCATTTTAGTAATATTTTTAAAGTACGTGGGCCAGCAATTAAAAGGGTGAAGCAGATAAATTCAATTTTATGCCTTCTAAAAAGCAGTATGTGATGGATTCATGCCTATTTGAGAAAGACCAGCTCTCTTTTACACAGTCAGTTACAGAATTTCATCACATATTTCCTGCAAAAAAAGTATAAAAATTTTCAGCAAAATAGGGCAAGTCTTACAGAGAAACATTAAGTATTATTGCCATGCATTGGGGAGATTATTACATAATTTTTAGAAATATTTGACTAAAAATGAAGGGAGAAAAAGAAATTATCCTTTTGATGCCACTCAGAAGACCTTCAGCAGGGAGGTGTCTGAAGGAATTCTCACTCCCAGTTTCCATGCTGTCCCTGCTCATTCTGTATTCTGTCAGATTAACAAAATAACTCTGGACTCCACCTTGCAGCTTGCTCTGAAGCAGTACAAGACCCAGCTTCATGCTATAGACAGATTTAGAAGAACTAGCTGAATGGTGCTGAATGTGATTTTCAGCCACTGCTGAAATATTTAATGAACTTGGGATCAGTGATGCTCTGCATTTAAATGTTGGGCTGTGACCCGTGACAAGGGGGTTGTGGCCATCCTGGTGATTTGGCTGTGGAGAAGATAGAGCCAGCATTGCCAGAGGTGATGAGCTGCACGGTGGCTTGGACATTAGTTGTCAGGAATTGTGAATTATGGGCTTTTGTGTGCTCAGACTTCAGCCACTCTGTAGCTGGCTTTTCAACTGCCCATGATTTACACCCTGGCAAATCTCACAGCACCACTATGATCTCAGTGCTCAGGGAGGCATTTGCCTTTGGCACAGCGGTGCCCAAAATTCCCCATAGAGGGGTCCCTGTGGCCACTCCCAGAAATACAACCATCACCAATCTGTCTCCAAAAAAAGCACAAGCATGGCTTTGAAATTAGGAGTTAGGAAGGAAATGGGTTAACTGTATATATTGCAGTTCTCGGACCTCTTCAGCGCTATGATTTTATCTGTGTTAAGGATGAAAACAAACTGTTGTGAGTTGGCAAAACCCAGGCAGCACCTCATGCAGAGTACTGAAGTTCCCTCACTTCTCCCCAATGAATCTGCCCTTGATTTTAACCAAAAGGTCAAGAAATGACCTTCAAAAAAATAGGCAGATGAGATTCCCTATTAATCGCAGCTCTCATTAAAAAGCACCCACAAGGAGTTAATTTTCTCTCCCTGCCTCTCTTCAGTGTTCCTGTGGCCCAGCTGCAGGATTTGCTTTGACTTTCCCCTCTTGGGAATGCCATTAGTTACCAGTGTTTGAGTAAAGTGCCCTAATACTTGGAACTGAAACCAGTTTTGGTTACTGTCTTTCTTGAGAAGATTTTTTTTAAGAAACAGTGATTCGTCTTTCTCTTTTACCTGTGGTCAGGAAAGTAAATTAACAGAAAACAAATGAACAGTAAATAAATATTTAGTTTCTTTTTCTTTTTAAAATGACATGCAGAAATTTTTGCCTCAGCCAGCCAACTCCAACTGCAAAATAGATGAACTAATTAAAATCACTAGACGATAACACTCATCTTCTGCAACCCAGTGGTGATTAAGAGATGCTAACAGAAATTATTCTGCAGGTAAAACTTATCAGTATAGAGCCCATTTTCATTTGGTCTGTCAAAGCTAGTGGATGCAATACTTACAATTAAGTTTAAGCAAAAACACTTTGACGAAGAGAAGCTGATGCAGGAATAGTCCTGCAGAATTCAGTGCCTTTCAGAAGGGAGCCAAGCAGAGCCCAGTCCCAGAAACTCCAACACAGAAAACCGTGTGTCTTTTGTGTCTGTCTGGCATCAGCTCAACTCACTGACATCCAGCTCATTGTGGAGTGTGGACCTCTTGTTTTCACAATTAAATAAAAAAGGTGTTCTTAAAATGAGTCTTACTTTTCATACATCTACATATTGGTTCAACTCATCAGCAAAGCAATTTCTGGAACAAACTAGTCAATGAAAATGGAAGTAAGTATTTCATTACTCTAACAATGACCTGGAGGCCAGCCCGTTGGCATCCCTTCTAATTACTTAATATAATAACTTTTATTCTTCGGTGGTTATTTGCTTAAAAATTTCACTGTAATGTTATTCACACTTAGAGAGAAGCAAAGCTCTAATCTTTGCCACTATTGTGATGGGTGTAGAGCAATACTACTGGCTGTGAAATAAATTAATTGCAATTATGTACAACCCTGTCTTGTTTGGAGCTTGTTTAGATATTCAGAATGAATATCTAAGCATTTATGTAAAATCACCTGCAGCTTCACAGTAACTAAAACAGCAGCTCTTTAGCTTTTACAAGAAAGATATTACTATACCATGTGTATCAAACAAACACAGAAAAGATATGAAGATTACTCACATAACCTCAGCTATCTTGGATATGTCCTTAACATAAAATTTAATCTTCCCATTTTTCCTAGCCAGCGAGGCATATAGAGTATGACATGCTGCTGCTGGGCAGAATGCTGAGGTACATCTGTGATAAGGGAAAATGCTCTTCCCTTATTTTGGGGATCTTAATTTCAAGTTATGCCTGTCACTTAACTTTAGTGTCCTTTTATGGCCTATTTTTTATTTCTATGAGGGGTATTACATGATGTTTTCTCAAAACCCCAAGCCAATTATATTCAAAGAGGTATCTGAGACAAATTCATAGTCTAAATGCTTTCAATTTGTTTTTTAATTAAAAATTCTTAATTTAAGATTTCTTTTGAATACGGTAAAGCAGAAATTATCTGCCAGCGATAAGCCATACTGCAGAGTAGGTTCTCTGGGTCATTCAGTGTGTAAATAATAACGCAGTGCTCAACTTCTTCTTCAGATCGATGCAGAGATATTAGAAAGGGTAATTACAAGAAATGGTGACTCAAAGAGGGAAAATATATTCTCTCAAATACAGCAAAATACCAAAAAGATAATAAAACCCCCAAACAATGAAACAACAAATGTCAAATTAAAAAAAACATTAGGATCCCAAAGTATATATATTCTTCTTGTATTTAAAATTGTTTATTCCTTCTCTGAAGGAAGCAGAGAATGATAATAAAAAACAGGAAATACATCTTAGCTTACAAGAGTTTGTTCCGTGGGTATAAAAGGTAAGCATCATATGGACATTTTACCTGCTTATTTTATTACTGTTTTAACTATTTTACTTTAAATCATGGCATGTATTATTTATACAGGCTTAAACAGAATATTAATTAGAAGTGGCAGGTAAGCCTGAATATAAATCAAGATGTTAAGTGAGTAGTCTCAGTGGACATTTATAATTAGCATTTGAATGTATAAGTAGATATTAATTGCAAGCAAAGAACTGTAGAAAAATCTATAGTTTTGAGTATAGAGGGGATTGGATTTTACATGACTGCATTCTCCCATGCAACACACTGGGATAAACATGGATTCTCTCAGCTCTCAGTTCCCTGAACCCACAGCGAGCAGGTTTTCTTCATGTTCGTCAAGACAACGACTGGGGCTTTCTCTCGGTCAAAAAAGAATCTGGCTGGCATTCCCTCGACCCCATGATGCTGGATGGCCTCTTTATAAACCCTGCTCTGAGCGCAGCTGTGCCAAATGGCATTGGAGCGGCACGCTCCAATAGCTCCCAGCTGACTGTGCCCCGAGCGGGACGCGGGCAGGAGCGCCCGCGCGTCCCTGTCACCGCACGGCCTCGCCCGCGCGGCCTGACAGCGATCCCGGCACTCCCTCTGCCTCACGTAGTGCCGCTGCTAGGGAAGGAATGGGAATTTAAATGGCCATTTCACTAGGGATTCGTAAGTCTCAGTAAGCTCTGCTGACTCTCCATCAGCTCTGCAGCTCTGTAAGTGCTAACAAGTAGTTAAGTTTGTCAGCAGTACAAGCATGCAAAATTCAGGGAGAGATGAGATACCTCATGTAGTAAAGTAACATATTTTTCAAAACGTTGAAAACAAATGCTTAAAATCCTTTATATTGTCTAAATATCTATATTATAAATACAGTATTCTAAAACTAATATTTTAGTTATAAATACAAACATTTTAGCTGCATTTTTTGGAGAGTATTATTTTTCAAAGTACAAACCTGCTTCCCAATCAATTTTTGAAAACTGTGTATTTGTCTGCACTAAGAGAACTCAAACCAGAAAAATAACACTATTATTAATTTATTCCCTTGTCAGTATTCCCACTGCATAACTTGCAGTAATTCACTGTATATGCTAAAAATTCTACTTAGTATAGAAGGAATAGATTATACAATTCTGCTTAATTTTCTTGCATAAACCAATAACCAAAATTTATATGAAACCAGTCTGAGTGTTTGCATTCTGACATATATATAAATTTTAGTTTCGTTAAAAAGAGATAAAAATAACAATAGAAAAAAATTTTAAGTGCCATGAGCTGTGAATTTGCATCATCATCATGGCTGTTACTACTATTACTACTACTACTATTACTACTACTACTACTACTACTACTACTACTACTATTTTTGTAGGGAATATTTGGTATTTAAAAATCATGTTGGAAAATTAAAATAATTTTTTATCTAATCGTTTAGCTAATTTTTAAGCTAATTGTATTTCTGATGTTCTGCCAGCCAAGATTTATGAGGTGTTTTATAAAAGTCTGCATTCCATCAGTATTCTCTGGTAAATAAATAAAGAAAGAGGTGTTAAAACTGTGAATTGTTCCAAAAGCCAAATATGTCTGGGAAAGTGAAGAACAAACCCAAAGCCTCTTGACTTGCATCCGTCTCCTTTGTTGTGTCAGAAATGAAACAGAGCACCACTGAGAGATGAAACGGATATGTAGGCTTTACATTTCTGTGAGGGAATTTGAACAGGAGGTAATAGTAAACCTATTTTGCTGGAACTTAGTTTCTTTATGCTTAGTAGATAAGCTGGTGGTTTTCCTAAAGCCCATCAGCACAGACATATTATCAGCTAGAGAAAATGAGACCAAATGCAAAAAGAAAAAAATCAAGCAGTGCTATACCATACAAAGTAATCACTCAAGACCGAAGTGCTACTAAGGTGCTGTATTTAGGATAGAAGTCTCCAAGGTATTTTCTAGCTCAGCCGGTCTAACAGTGGCTACCACAAGCACTACAGCCTGTAACTGATATTTAAACTCTATCTGACTCCATAGCTCTTTCTCCTTTTGCCTATTTACAGCCTACATAACATCTCAATGACTTCCCCTCCCCGTTTTGTGCATACCCCGTCAGGTTTTCACGGATTTACACTCAGATATTTGTATTTCCTTCTTCTTTTCCACACTTACTTCCTGACAGGGAAAATCCTTCCCTTCCTCCTGCTGCTTACTCCTCTCTTTTTGCCCTTACCCCACCAGGGCAGCTCCATTTTAGGGAAAGCTTTGCATAACATATAACACTTCAATGTATTTGAGGAACACCAGAGTCACTTAAAAGTGCTGAAGCAAACTGAAACCCTGGAAATTCCCAGCTACATAATTAATTCTTAAATGTGTATTTCTACTAGGCAAAACTCACCTCAGGTGGCTTTCCTTGCACACCTTGCAGCTGAAGTGACATCTCTGCTATCCATAGGCTCACCAAAGTAGGGATTACTTCACATTTCCTCAGAATAGAGTGTTATGATTTATTAAAGAAATTAATTTACTGCTAAGTAGAGTTTTATTCCATCAGTTAAAGACAAACTTTATTTAGAATTTATTTGCATTCATACTAAATTAGAAACTGGACTGCTAGTTTATCTACTAACTATAAAAATAGGGCCTATAATAAATGCCATTTTCTGTTTATACTTTCACTGATACATACTGGTACACAAAAGCATGGCTTCTGCTAAAAATAACTTTTCTCTAACATTAAGACACAAGTTTTGCTATTGTTCCCTGATCCGCTACAAGTATGCAACTTTCCTGTCCTCTCCTGATCAGTTTGGGACTGGTAGAGATCTAGGCAGCTCTCAGCATCTGAAGCCCAATGTCTGGGCATGTGAGTAAGGAATTGGCTGGCTCTTCCAAAAAAAAGGGTGAAGACAAACAACCTTGATTCCGTCACTCAAAAAGCAAGTAAAACGGTAAATACCTCTTTTATTTTCCAACAAAATCTGGCAGTCTACAACTATTTTAAATCTGCTGCATAGCAAATGTGTGCTTTATACTGCACACATCTTTAGAATTTATACACTTTGTAAAATATCAAAGTTGACCAGCTGTACTACAAACATCTTCAGCCCTTTCTGGTCTATTATACATTTTATTGCATATTTTGAATGTGTATGCAATATATGGTAACAAGTAATGGATGTTGGTTCCTTGTTTCAGACAATATAATCACATATTTGTGGTCCTGAAGGTCTTGCTAAACCTGACCCACAGTGCTCAAGAGCTCACTGTGAGGATACTCAGGCAAGAGAGAATGGATTCATCTATGCTTGGGTAAGCTTAAGTAAAACACATCAGAAAAAATCGGGGAGAAGTAACTGGAAACTAATGATTAGAAAGGACAATAATTCAATAAAATAAGAAATCAATGAAAAGCTTTAGTAATCCTAAAACTGTATCTATCATACTCTTTTAACTGTAGAATGAAATACTTCATGAGAGCGTCATAGACAAAGTCATAGCTTTCAAAGTTTCAGACCAGACTGGTTATGTAAATTTTATTTTTAATGATAAATGCTGTTTCTCTTGACTCTTCCTCTGGGACAAAACAGTGTGTGTGTGATTTGCACAGGTGTAATGAGCCTGCCAGGAAATAGGTCTAACAGCAAAAAAGCACTTGAAGAGATTAATATATTAAAAAAATTGTCAAATGGTAAATCCTACTAAAAATACTTTTATTCATAACTTGGAAGATATTACTGCTTGCTATCCAAAAATCTTAAATTAGTTGATACTTATGAAACAGGTGTAGCTATTAGCACAAACCACTTAGTCAATAAACCCACAAAGCACTTGGATGAAGTGAGGTATATTCTTACAATACAAAAATTTCTGTGACGTATCAAGGAAGACAAATATTTTATATTGGACATAGTATGTCTGTAATTTTGCAAATTTTGAATTTCAGCTGGTTGATCTCCTTCAAAAACTGAGGCATTTGGAAACCATCCAGAAAATTATTAGGATTGTTCAATTTACACAACACTACAGCTTAATTGAAGCAAGGCAGATACCAATAATTAAATTAAATTTTGAAAGATGCTGAACTAAACTGCTGCATCTATTACTGTTTTCCAGTAATGAGGAGGTGCACAGTCTTTTCCAGAGTTTATCTTGGTATCTTTGACCAACAAATATATTGCTTTCTTTCTTTTTCTGTAATTAGAAATAAGCTGCCCCTTTTATTACAAGATATGCATGCTTCCAAAAAATGTTATTGACCCTAAGGATAGAAAAGAAGCATTATTTTTGGTTATTCCCAGTATTAACATTTTGGTCTAATCAATTTTAGATCTCTGGCAGACATTATTTCCTAAATTAGGACACTAGCAGCTTATGAGGTAGGATCATATCTCAGTGCCACATGCAATGCTAAATGAATTTAAAATCAGACTGTGATTTCTTGACAGCATAAGCTTGAATTTAATACTTAGACCAGCATTGCATGAGAACCACAATGGCCATTGCAGTTTGAAACTCAATATAAACTCTCTCAATGTTTCAAGTGTGTTGATGGCCTTGGATGAAGAACTCTGCAGTGGAAGGCTTTTGTGCCAGAGCAGGGCATCTAAACATCACACACAGTGAACTGGTGACAAAGTGATGGCTGAGGAACCACTGCTTCACCAGAAAATATACTCAGCTCAACTGCTGCTTTTCTGAAAATAAGATAACAATCTTATGTGTTTGCGAGTCTTTCTGCAGCCTCTGTCAAAAGACTGCAACACTAGGAAAGAAAAAATTGTTTATGTTTTTTTTACATATAGAGGGGCAAAAAAATAAGGCCAACTGAACACAATTTGTCTTGATTTAAATTTTGCAGGGCAGATGTTCTCTGTTCTCTCTGTTTTTTACTCATGACAAACAGCTTTTTAATATAATTGAAAAATGGGAAAATATCCTGTAAAACTGCAGACTTTCTGCAGGCCTATACAATCTCTATATTGCATGTATTACATATATCTAATGTGGCAGATAGTTCATAAAGAAGTCACAACAGGGCCCTCTATAATTTTTAAATTACACCCAACTATCCACTTTTATGCTCATATTTGATATCATATATATATTATTGATTTTTTTACAGTACTGGGACTAAGTCTAAGCATTTTTCAACCCACCAAAGCAGTCTCTACTGATGATATGATCTAAATTTTGGCTACTCACTAACTGGGACTAAATCCTCTTCTGATCCCTCCTTCTGCTACTCTGTGGATAACAAGAGTATTTTCTTTCAATAAATGTGAATTCTAGATGTTCTTCCTCAGGGAAGATAAGATTAAAAAGATCAGATTTCTGAAATGAAACAGAAAATAAATTGTTGGTAAATTGGTGTATTCCATAGCTTATATGCATTATAGAAAGGAACTGGCTCCTTTACACACACATCTTGTTTTGAAACATACAGGTAATTGTAACTTTAGAAACTATAGTATGATGCATAAATGGAAGATAAAGTACTCTTGTACAAATTCTGATGTTACTAATCCTATGGGAAATGATTTGGGTTCATAAACATTTTTACTGCCATTGGTTATGGGCAATGAATAGTGAATGATCAAATAACAGCTATTCAAGGTCTCCACTTGCTTCTGCAAGCTGCATTTTTCTTTACTCAGCACTCACAGCAGACTTACACAAGAAGCTTGGGACTAGCTGCTAATTTGAAACATTCACATTTTCAAGGTAGGCTTATTTGCAAGTTAGGTTGTAAATCCAGTTCTAACATATGACTTTTTCTTCTAAACAGATCAAAATTATGTGATTCTTGGCAGACTTGATTTCAACTAGAAGACAGGACTGCAAGTAGGTTTTGGGATCAGCAGAGCAGCATTTATCCTAATATAATTGGGGATCTTTTGTACATGCTATTTTTATTGGTCCTTTCAGTCAAATGAAATATCCACTATCAAATTCAAAATGACAGTAAATAGTAAAGGTTCAGATGTTTTCTCCCTTAAAAACATTAAACGAAACCAGGGACAACACTCCCCCCAGGGGGCACTCTCCGCTCCAATAACTTCTTATAAATATACAACATACACTGGACTAAACCAGTTGAAATTGCTTGTATATTTAGCATTGTAAAATATTGGTGATCAATCATATTATAAATATGCTTCAGAAAGATTGTTAACCAGTTAACTCAGGTCTCAAACATTTTTTTTATACATTATCGAGTTTGAAAAGTTGTTCAGATAATAAATTGCCAAATTCCATACATTTTTAAATGAAGAACATGTTAATTAACAAAGATATTTCAGCAGTCCTTAGAAGAATATATATTTTGAAGCTGCTTCAGCAGGGAGGTGCTGGAATTCCTCTCTCTGTTAGTAACTTGCTGGATACTATTCACTTTGGGCTAATGAGTAGAAGATGATTTAAAAACCCAAATCTGACAGCACAGAATTGTTCTCTAATTCAGTAATGCATGATGTTAGCAACTACAAAATGCAAATATCAAGCTTCTACAACAATATTACTTTGGTCACAGTGTACATATGGCTTATTTTACAGCATACATTAAGCAGCAGAAGTCTAGAAATTAATGTATTCAGTTAATTTTATTAGAGTTTTATTTCATTATTAAGCAAAGGCTTAATCACATTTTTCCAAACAGGTGTGGGCAGTCTACCTTTTTCTCAAAAACTGTGAAGTTTCTGCAGTTTGAGAGGGGCCACAATCTTGAATTAATATAACAAGGAAAACAAGAGGAGAAAACTGTCTCCATTCAGTGCAGCACTGCTGACATAGGAATATTAACTTTTGCATTTCCTGACTTCTTACATTTTAACTAGGTAACTGTATGTGCATATGAATGTAGGGCTTAATTTATTTATTTTTTGCATGCGATTTCCTAAGTTTGATTTTTTTTTAAATAAGAGGGGAAGCAAATAAAAACACAAAGCCTTCTGTTCATGTAGTCTAATGAAGCTGATTTGGTGCTTTTGATGTGGTATTCTCTGTGTGCTGGGTAAGGCACACAGGGATAAGTGTTTCTCAACTGTGCAGTTTAAAAGAGCCTTCTGAACTGCCAGTGTCCTTTGGATACAGCTTGAATCCCAGGATTAATGAAGTTTCTCTTTACCTGCCTTCATTCAGTTTCTCAGGAAAACACTGTACATAGTATAAATAATTGAGCTGCAGCTCTGAGAACATGCAAAAAATCATGAATCTGAAGCTGTTCGCACTGGACATTTCCGTAGCATTGTACAAACGGGTTTTAATGATGCAGCTTCTGTAGCAGTTTTCTTGTCTCTTGAGTCTATACACAGAGAATGGCAGCAAAAGCTGGTGAAATAAATTTGGATATTCATAATATGCTAAATGAGCAGCTGTCAAATGACAGCAGTTCATTATTATTGATCCTCTCTATCTTCACAGTGATGTGAACTTCTTGACCTGTGAGAGGCACTCTGTGAAAGAGAGACTGTGAGAGAGTATGTGATGTGCAAAGCCTACGCATTCAACTTCGACGCTCTAAGGGAGCATGAGAAGAATTCTGAATAGGCTGCATGAAGTATGGGCTAAGAAGGTGGAAAAGTGCAGCACTTCCAGATGGTAGTGCGTAATCTTTAGTGACCTCATGCACAAAAGTATTCATGAGGTTCTCCTTTTGTGCAGGCAGTACTATAAGGCCAAATATCAAATACAGAATTAATCACTCCAATTTTGATTTGTCTATTAGTCTAGTTTAAGAAACAGAGTGCAATCTGATAGCTTGTCACTGGAGGAGAAAGTAACGTGCTGATGAGGCCCCACTGCATAATAAATTATCAGAAAGAGAGAAGCCAAATGCCCTGTTTACTGATGGGTCTTGTTATATTGAAGGGGAGCATCAGAGACAAAAAGAGGTCGTAGGGATTTCCCTACAACAAGTCACAGAAACTGCTGAAGGAGAAGGTTTGCAGATGTGAAAGCTATCCAGCTGGCTTTAGACATGGCTGAATGGGAGAAATGGCCAGCATTTTATCTCTAAACTGACTCATGGATATTGGCAAATACCCTGTGGGAGTGGTTGTAGTGGTGGAAGCAGAATAACTGGCAGCCCTGCCATTGTGGCATTGACACTGCTGTGGCAAGATACTGATGCCTGGGTGGAGACCCTGGGTTTGAAAATACATAATGCAGATGCTCAGGTATGCATGAGTTAGGTCACTGAAGAAAATCAGAATAATCATCAGATGGATCAGGATGCTAAGATTAAAGTATCTCAGGTGGATCTGGGTTGGCAACATAAGTGTGAACTATTTTTAGCTCAGTGGGCCCATGACACCTCGAGGTTATCCATTAATGTGAAACATAAGCTGCAATTAAGCAGGACAAGCTTGTGTGGAGGATGGTGTCTGCAGTATAAATGTGGGAGAGCCTGGCAGATTGGTTATAACACATTCCCACCAACCCACCAGGGCCAGGCCCATGTGCTTATAGTGGTGGAAGCAGCCAGTGGATGGCCAGTTACAGATTCTGTGTCCCAAGCCACTGCCCAGAACACTGTCCTGGGCCTTGAAAAGCAAGCCTTATGGTGGCATGATACTCCAGAAAAAAAGCGAGACAATGGGACTAATTTCTTAAAGAACTTAAACACACCTGGGCTAAAGAACATGGCATGGAGTAGCTTTATCACATCCCCTATAATGCACCAGCCTCCAGGAAAATCTACTGATACACTGGACTGTTAGAGAGGTAACACAGCAATGGGTGGTGGGGCCTTCAAACATTGGGAGCCACTGATCACTGCTGGGAGATGTGCTGGGCATCAGTCAAGAGGAGGTGAGCAAATATGTTGTGCATGATTTGTTTCTCTCGGGTTTTATTCCCCACACTCTCTTTCTCCTTTTCATTACTATATTATTATTACTATCATCATCATCATCATTATCATCATCATTATTTCAATTTATTTCAATTCTTTATTTCAATTCCTTAAATGTTATTAACCCATGATCTGGGGTAGATGTCAAGCCACAGCCCAAATGCAACCTTTTGAAGATCTGCAAGAATTACATGCAGACAAGCATTTGCTTGCTCTGTGGTATAACATTGCCCTTTCTCATCTGAAAAGTTGATCCAGCTGTGGGCAAGGTTTCTGTTTCCATGTATTTGGCCACCCAAAATAAATATGGCATGATTTAACCCCTACTTATCTTCCAATACTGTATTTCAATATTGGATTCAAATCATCCAATATGGAATGTACTTTGAAAATAATTTAAATGTTTTACAAGTAAGTTTCCACTCTAACAATCATATCCTGAGATCTAAAGCCTCCATTTCTCTTGGTATGAAAAGCACTTTATAAACATTCGTTAATCTCATCCTTATTTTGAAAATGTGAGAATTAGCATATCCAAATGTATTTGCAAAAAACCACAAAGTAAACTAAAGAAAGAGTAAATCACATCTGTTCCCTGGACTATCTACCCCTCATACCTCAAATTCCCAGCAGTTAATCATAAACTGAAGAACAAGACTGAAATAATCTATAAACCCTATTCTTAGAAATACAGTACATTTCATAAAAATGTTGTTCAGTCTTCTCTATTCAGTAGCAATGTTTGGAATTGGTAGAAGGAGACTCAGAGTCTCAGAAGAACATCAGGCAATTTTCAGTTCGTAATGAAGTGGCTGCTAACAGTAGCCTTAGATAGGAATACATGTTTTGATTGAAGAAGAATTTTAAAACATTTTAACCATCCGTTTAAAACATAGACTGAAAATTTGTTGTTTTCTAGAAAACAGTTTCACCATTTAAAACCTTTTCAATAATTTTAACCTTTGTTTGCTCCTGAGTTTGATCACTTTTGTCATGAGACCTGAATGAAATTCTACCCTAGTTTTACCACTGCCGGTATAACTAGGACGTATTTACGTAACTTCCATCAGAGCATAAATCACAAATTTTTACCTTTGGCATTGGGCTTGAACACACATCAGTGACAATTTTGCCTGTAAAGTCAGATATTTCTTTTGGCTAGGAAAACCCACAAGAATTCTAAAACTGTTACTCTCCGTAAAGCTAGCTACATAGTCTAAGGCATTCATATCAAGACCAAATACACTTGGAAAAGATGGCAGCATATGCAAAACATCAGCATTTTGCTAAATCATTTTGTTTGCCAAATCATGTCCTACTCTAGAGGACCACCATCCAAACCTGGAGGATGCAAAAAGCAAAGGTTTCATGCTTTTTAAAGAATGGAAAAATGTTGTCAGATCGTAAGATATATGAAAAAATATTGCCAGCTGCCCAATTTACTGAAACATTCTGAGAGAGTGTAGTTGTAGTGCAGATGAGAGGGCAGAAATTCGCTTAGAATCAGGAAATATCTTGTACTGGAACAATCAACCAACATGCAAGAAAGAGCCTGAAAAAACTGTAGGATAAATTATGTAATGTACACATTTCCTATAAAATTGACTTTCAAATTCAGAATAATTTACAATAATTAAACGCATTCTCCAACTCAGGTCAAGACATCAGAGTTGTTGAAATGCTGGTAACGACTAGTGCTTGATATATTTTCTTCGAGCTTTTCTACTACTGGGATTTACATTTTTTTCTTTTTTAAAAATGTTTAACTTTTTTTTTTTTTTAGAAAAATTGAAAGATAAACAAATCTTCAGGAAGAAAAGAAAGGCATAGGGGGAAAAAAACCCTAAGTTTTTCAAAATTCTTTACTATTTCTTTATATCCCCACATCCCACCTATGATTTGATTGAATTTTAGCATAGTGTTGACTCCTGTTCTAATCGCATGCAGCTTGAATGAAAAGTGACAACAGAACATGATTTATATATGACATAATAGAGCAAGGTTTTATTCTGCTTCTGTTTGTGCTATTTGAAGGAATAAGTTTTTAGGGTACCAAAATTACTGCTAGCCTTGTTAACTACTTTGGAAGCAAAATAGTTGACATAAGGATAGCCAAATCTTTCCTTTTATGAAAGTTTAATAAGACAGAAAATAATTTCATTGTCAGATAATGCTTCAGTTTATATGACACAATTAGATTTGCGATAAACTACAAGCTGATTTGATAATGTCACAACAATAATCCTGGAAGAAGCAATAGTAGAGCATTCACTGATGTTGATGGGCTGGAAGCAAGCTGCCATGGAGCAGCTGATTCCCAATCCAGAGTTACATGTGTGAAACCGAAAACAGACTTTGACAAGCTATGGATCATATTTTTTAAATTTGTCTCCCAACTACATAACTAGTTTAGTCTACATGGATTAATATTCCAAACACTCAGCTCATTAGTCTAATCCAGGGATGGGAAGACCACACAAGTATATGGATTGTTCAGCAACCCTGACCCCACTCATTCACGCACATGTAATAGCCCTGCCATTCACTCATGCATAGAAATGATCACAAAAGCAAACTATGCTGTGCTCGCTCATTCAGTGACTTAATTAGTCACTGTTTCACTCACTTGGTTGACTCAGTCCTTCATACTTACAGCCTTAGAATCTCATCTCACTTTCCCAGTGAGTAATGCCAATTAAAATTCACTTAAGGCCCACATAAATTGAGAAAATCAGAATTACACCCTCAGTCTGACAGATACTAAACTTCATGAAGCAATCCTTCAATGTGACTTGCAGTATTTTAAGATCTTAAGCAGAAATTTAGTGCAGCACAGGCCTTGCCTAGCCTTCTCTTTTTCAGCTCTTTAACTTTCTTGCTTTGAAAGCAAAAAATGGGTTCCTTCCCTCAGTATTTTTTAAGAACCATTAAGAGCAAAATCTGACTTTTTAAATGTAAATTATAGACAAGGCTTCAACACTTACGTAGTTGTCAGCCATCTATCTGTCAAAAAACATTTCCCAGCATCAGTCTGCATATACACTCAGTTATAGAATAATTTTCTTGGTTCAGGTCCAGTTCCCTTAATTTCTCTTAGTTCTATGTTTCATACCCATCATGAATTGTGAAAGCTTCAGAGAGGAAGTGATATGTAACATTTAAAAATTGTTAAACCAATGACCTTTTCTATTCTATGATGCAAGTTGGATACAAAATCAAATTGGTCATTGTTTCCATTAGACATCTGACCAGTATATTCCACTGACACCTAAAATGTAATGTTGTCTGTCAGTCTCATGACCAAATCTTTCATCACTGCATGACGGAGTTTAATGTACAGATCTGCCTATATTCGTACATACACAGAAATCACTGCAATGGTGATCCTTTCATACAGCGTGGTCATAAAGCATAAAATGCTTATCTTCTTCTGACTTTAGAAATAGATTATTTTCCCAACAATCGCTTTCTCAGACCAGCAGCAGCAGAGTTTATTTTTTTTAGCATTTTGATCTTCAGAGATGTGTATATTTCAAAGAACTGCATATTTGGTAAAAAATTAATTAGAAATAACTGAAAATCCTTGTACCTAGGAAGTAAACTCACTGACATAATGTCACAATAGTGAATGGTCTGGGTAATCCCTTTTCTAAATTTGCATTGGTTTGTAGATGTTTTTATCAAGAGCTAAGACTTGGAAAAGAAAAAGTCTGAGGTGCAAATGTGGTAGATATTTTGTACTTTGTACAACTTCATAAACTTTTGTGAACATTTTATTTTTATGACTTGCATTAGTTTATTTAATGGGTGGATGAGTATCATTATCTTTTTACTTTCACTATAAAGTCTTTACTGTACATCTTCTTTTACTGATTTTTGATGATATAGCTTACCAGTCCTGGCTAGATTTAACAGCTTATCAAATCCACTTTCAAACTATAGGTATTCCTAGTCTGCTCCCATAAAGGAATTCGGTTTTTCATTCAGTTTAATCAAGTCTATGTTGATAAACATTATTTTCATTTTTATATTTATGAATTTACTAACTTTGAATATGTCAGATCTTATGTGTCTATATATAACATAATATGCATTATTTCAAAACAGGCATGTAGTGTTGCCTTAAGTGCAAACACCTCCTACTATTTTAGGTGTCGGGATTATGTAATTCTAGGACAGAACAGGACAGGACAGTACCTTTACAAAGAAGGAGCTGAAAATAGACATCACATAAATATCAAAGAGAAAATGAGGAGGGGTAAATGATGCTAAAAACAGAGGCATATGAATGGCAAATTCACACAGAGATGGAAGGGTGGTTACATTTGGAGGTAATCCTTTGGAGGTGAAATGATGAACAGAGGAAAGAGATTTCACAACTGCACTTGCTTTTGCAAACAGTCTGACTTATCGCTACATGTATGTTGCATGTGCCTGTTGGAAGAAGTACCTTCTGCAGCCAAATATGACGATTTGATTCTAGTCAGCAAACTCTGTCCGTCTGCTAGGGTAATTCAGCCACTGCCCCTGGAGAACTTTGACATATCAGAAACACAATATTCAAATAGACCTCAAGCTTTTAATCTCATATTTGGCCTGATGGGAGACCATCATCCATCAACACTTACTGAATACCCACTTGAACCTTTAAATTTGCAGCAAAATTCACCCCTGTGAGTGGCACACTCAGCAGTATCATGCGGCTACGCTGCCAAAACCACCTGGAAATGGGGCCAAGGTGTTGCAATTTAAGTTCTCAGGCATATGTCTTTGTGTCAATTTTGTGATATTATATCATTTAGACCTTTAAGTGGTTTGAATATAAGAGTAAATGCAGGTCAGGAAAGGAATAAAAAGAAAATGAAAATGCAAGGAGAAGAGGAAGAGAAAGTATTTTTCTCACACAACTTAAGCAGCTTCTGTGACCACAAAATAATCAGAGGTCGACTATTTGAGGTGAAAGAATTTCCTATACATAGTCTTAAAAACAAGTTCATTTCCAGTTGAAGTCAGGGGAAGTAAATTAATCCCTTTCACAAATTGAAATGAATGATCATATGCAATAAACTTCATCTCTGCATGTTAAAGAAACTTAACAGGAAATCACTTCTGCAGCTTAAGTTGTTGTATAAAAACAACAGTGGAGTTTTCCTTTCAGCAACATTTCTCCTTAGCCAAAAGGATACTGTCCTGCATTAAATATAGAACCATAGTTTGTGTCAGTTGTTTGCATCACTCTTGCTCCCACCTTTATTTGTCTTGCATCCCCTCTAAAACCTCCTTGAACACAGTATGACAGAGCTGAGGTGGCCCAGCATATTGAAAACACTTATACCCAGTATAAAATATATTACATACCTTTATCATGACACATGAGGCAAACTCTCAGTAAAAGGTCAGGTAGCTTTCTGTTACCAGGGGATGTGTGTGAGGTGTGTGTATGCACAACTGATGCATTTGCAGAGCTAGGAACCAGCTGCATGTGTTACCATTCAGAGCATCAGATGCAGGCAGCCCATAAATGGCACAGAAATCTGTGCATTTTCCTGTAACAGCACTGCATCAAACCCTGGCTATGTTTAGCAATGTACTCCCCGTTACACCTTTTTTCCATGCATACAGTCTATTTAATTGTCATTGTTAGACAATATGCCCACACTTGCCACTGAACATATCTGGCACCTAGACTGAGAACGTCTCTTTTGGTTGGGTGAGTTTCCAGGTACCAGCTCTTGTGACAAATGCATCAAGTGAATTAGCAGCCACTCCTTTAGTTGCACAGTAGGCAAAGGGTCCACAGCAGGAGTAACTTCTGCTAGCAGGGACCCTTAGAGCACGGTGTGATGCTTCTTTCAGGGGCATGCCTTTGGTGGTGGGTCTGTGCTGCTGTCCTTTCCAGGCCCCAGGCTCTGTGCCTTCAGGCCACAGTACCCTACTTGCAAGTGTGAGGGAAGCAAGGAAGGACAGTGCAGGACCCTCAAGCATCATTCCTGAGACACAGCAGGTCTGACCCTGTTGTATATGATATATCTTGCAATGACTCATCTCCTCCTCATTTAGCCTAATGAGCACCATAACCAAAGATACATTGGCCTATTTTCTGATTATTAAATTCAATTCTGCAGAGAAGCATATGGCAAATGGAGGAAAAAAAGAGATCAGAAAGGATGTGCAAAACAGTTCATAAGATTGCATTTCTTTCAGGGAAATTGGTCCATAAGTACCAGTAAGATATTGATGTAAAACATTTTAAAACATATCTAATCTCAAAGTGGCTAGGTACAAAGCATAGTCATTAATTGCTTGTTAAAAGTTAACACAAACTCCCTCCTTTTTTAGGATGTCACAAGATGCCGATAATTAAAAAAGGGTAGGGTAAATGCTGATTTCTGTGTAATCATTGCTGTGCATAAGAGATAAATGTTATTACAGATTTAGACTGTACTTACTTTAGATTTTAGATTGTACTTACAGTTCCATGTATGTAAACATTTCGTAAAATCTCATCAAATTCTCATGGACCAAAATGTAGAATTTCAGGAAAACGACAAGCTGGAGTCTCAGGAAAAGTACAGGGTTAGGAAATGAATGATTAATGTATGGATGGCACTTCTTGAATAAAAAATATATATTAAAAAAACTGAAAACAAAAAGAAACAAAGATCATTCTCCTAAACGCTGTGCTGGAGGAAGTACTACTTGCAGTGCTACCGGCCTTGATTGTAGGGGTAGGTGTAACCAGAACAAAGTGCGCATCCCCCTTCCCTCCCCTCCACCGAGCAAGGGACTCAAATACAAGCAGGCTGAACCTCTCGAGGCTGTGTGACTGATCCGTGGAGCCCATCAACCCGCGCCACGGAGGAGACCCAGCCCAAAGCTGCACGCAGCTTTGTTAGGCTGCCATTCCGGAGCACAAAGGAAAGCGACGCTGACATTATCAAATCACTAGGTTATCTACAAGAATTAGGGATGCAGCTACCGGCATGGCTGCACCGGGCTGCTGGTGCTGGGGGCAGCTTGCTGTGCCTCTCCTGAACGAAACCGGGTGGGCAAGGGGAAAACTGGCTAAGATCTCTCGTTATTCCAGGCCAAGGCAGCTCCCAGACAGGTCTTGCTTGGTTCCCCCAGCCAGATAGAAAAAATACCATAAGATTCTGACTACAAGGAAATCTTAAAATAATAGTGCATAAAGAATAAACTATTCTTAGGAAATACCACCTTATTTGAGATGTTTAAAATATCTACAATAAACCACTTAACTGTTAATTTTGCTTTATAGCAAAATTTTGTTTGTACCTTCTTTATCCTGGACTCAAATGCACTATTTAAAGGGTGAAAAGAGGCACCTAAGTATCCCCCTCATTGGAAGCCATCATAGTTAGGAGCATCCTCTGATGCTGTCAAATGATTATTTTTATGTCTAATTGATGCTGGTGATCTAGCACTGACAAATCCTTATTCTACTATTTTAGTTGTACATACAATATGAACATACACATTACATTAATGTGTTGGGAACATGGAAAAAGTTCTTCTGCAGTGTGCTAGCTATAAAAAAAGGATAAATGCTTTCAACAGTTCCAGAAGGGTTGGAAACTGATATTTTTTCTTGAGCCTGATTTTATTTCATTGTCATGTAACACATGTATATTTCTTCAATGTTAGCCATTTTTCTCAAAAGTTCCATGCTGCCACGTCACTCCTTTGAGAAAGGCTCTTCAAAAAACCATTTTTGATTTGTAATTATTTAAAAAACCGTTGCACCGTTTATGCCCAAAGATCCAATCTGAGTGTCTCTGCATAACACAGATCCTTGTTCAAATAGTTGTTCTTTAATCACAGAAATACAGCAGAAGCAGAAAACCACTTGGGTGGTTTATTCTATGAGAACAGCAAGTCCGTACGAGGTTTGTTGCAACAAACCCCTGCACAGAGAATCAAACAGTTACTAAAATTCTCTGGGATGTTTGAGGCAGCCTGAACTACGGAAAATCAGGAAATCAGCACCTCATGGACTTTCTTGACAGGAGTTCATCACTTTAACTGCCTAGAGTGGAGCCTTGGTGGATAGGTTGTTTTGTACAGTGCAAAGGAGAAAGAGTAACTCAGTTCTAAACATGTAAAGTTTTCTAGTAAGCATCAGTTTCAGGTATAGCAGATGAATAATATTCTGTGCAAGAGAGGAAAAGGATGTGAGCAGTGCTGAGGTCTAGTTCACAGGGTAAGTTCTGCAATGGAGATCTCTCCACCTTGTGGCTGAGCATACCTGTTACATTAAGTTACCTCACCCTTATCTAGCAATTGTTCTTTTTCTTTTCGACCAAAACCAGATCTCATGAAGTGCAACTTGCAGGATCAAAATAAACTACAAAACCTAAACTGTGAAGGGACTGGGTAGCCATTTTGGTGGTGGCAGCCATCTTGGGGCAGAATAGATTCAAAATAGCTGAATTTCCAGAAATTACTAATATTTTTCAAATGTAATACTTTTAAGATAATCTTCCCAATTGTCAGCCACTCCACTAGAATTAGAGGAAGGTTATAGCTATCTATCACGGTATGACACGTAACTGTAACAGGAAATAATTTCTGCTGCATGTTTTTTGCTTGTAACTCATGAAATCTCAGATATTTATTTTAAAAATGAGCTACTATTAGAAACCGCTTTTCAAGGCCATGAGGTAAATCAAGAACATACAGTGTAGGAATGCCCACACTTGAGACCTCACTCCAAGTTTAATACACAACGAAGTCTGGAAATTTTAAGTGCTTACACATAGAAAGAGACTTTAAAAACACACAAGCACATAGCCTTTAAGTAGAAGAACACCGAGCCTCACTTGACACATAAGCCAGCTGCATTATTTGGGACTGAAGGTGCATTTGTGAATTATTTGCCCCGCAAGAGATTTTTATCACTCAGGACCTCATTACAGTGGTCCCTGTTCATTTTTTGAACAGGGACCACTGTAATGAGGTCCAAGGAAGAGGGGAGCTGATATTTGGTGAGGAAGGATGACGGAAGCAATGATGCACATAGGAAGTGGCACTCGATGTGGACGCATGGGAAAGGGATTTGGTCACAAAGGAGGTGCAGAGTACCATTAGAAAACTTATCTTGGCAATTTTATTTTTCCCTGCTGAAGAGGAGTAAAGGCTGGAGCGACCAGAGAGCAGTACGACAGCAGAGTAAAGCTGCATGAATTCTCAAGGTTTAAATACAACCTCGGCAAACAAGATGGATGAGCACGGCTCGTGGATTAGAAACGAAGGAAAACGATGGCAACTTTTGAGGCTGGAGACAGCATGTAGTGAGCAACAGGATGCGAGCCTGATGCGGAGTGAGCACTTTGCTGCTGCTGCTGCGATTTATGACATCCCTCCATGACAGGGGGAAAGAACCCCGCTGGATGCGGAGCAGGGAGGGAGATGAAGCCGCCGGTGCGATGCACAAAAGGTGGGCTGGTGGCGGTAAAGTTTGGGCAAGCAAAGGTCAAACACGCGGACACGAGCCAGAAGCGCTGCAAAGTGACTCAGCCAGCCGAGACATCCGCCGGGGAGCGGCGGGGCTGCTCCGCGGGCGTGGGCTGTCCCCAGCCTCCAAGGCTGATACATCCTCGTTTTCACTACGCGTCAGAGCTGTGAGCCACGCTCGCAGATCTGACACGCAAGCCGACGGCATAATTTGGCAATGAGGGCGCGTTTGTGATTTATTTCCTCCGCAAGAGACTTTTACCAGTCAGGATCCCCTTACAGTGGCCGCTGCTCATTTCTGTCCCTGAAGATGCTCTGAGACAGCCACAAGGAGGAGAGGAGGAGACATTTGGTAAAGAAGGATGATGGGATTTGTGGAAGCAAGGATACGGCGACCGCTTCAGTGCATCTCAGAAGTTGCACTCGACGCGAGATGCATAGGAAAGGGATGCAGTCAGAAGGAAAGGGCTAAGTACCCGCTAGGAAAACTTATCTTGGCAATTTTTTTTCCCTGCTGAAGATGGAGAAAGGCTGGAATGACCTCCAGCGGCTGAAGCTCCCGTGCCCGGGGAGCATTAGGCGGAGCGGCAGCGAGGACGAAGGGCCCGCCCAGGGCATTCCCGCCCCCGGGACCGTTACGGCCGTTACGCATCTCCCGCTCTCGGACCGATTCAAACTCGGCAGCGGCGCCGAGCGGGAGTGCGGCCCCTCCCGGTGCCCGCCAATCCTCTCGCCTGCCTCCCTCCCATTTCCCCTCCCTCTCCCCCCTTCTCCACGTGAGGCGGCAGGAGACTTTCAAGCCTCCCCGGCACGGCGCAGCCCCGGGCCCGGGCCCGGGCCCGGCCCCGCCGTGCGGTGTGAGGGGG